>JAWMAG010000013.1:12085000-12157500 GCA_037013455.1 Ceratitis rosa | reverse complement strand
GTAATCAGCGACAAGCAAGTTGAAGGCAAGGAAACCTCGTGGACCCTACGGAGTACCCGCTGAAGTACCAAAAGTAATAGTCACGAATCGACCTAAGATAATTTTATACATGTTTATTCCCGGAAATCTGGAAGGGAAAGAGAAACGGTCTCTGTGCATGCTCGACACCGCTGGAAAACTGCTCGAAAGAATGATTAAGCCTAGGCTAGAAGCAGCTATAACTAGTGCAGGTAGGCACAAAAGAAAAGGAATCTTTTGATATCAGCGACAATTAATACCCTACTTTAAGGAGCAGAACTATGGGCAGACAGATTAAAGAGAGATAACCGCCGCATTAAGGGTAGCATCAGCATATCGTACAGTATCCGGTGAAGCTGTTCTTGTGATAAACGGAAGGTTTACTAAAGAACTGCTTTCCTTCGAAAGAAAGAAGATTTGGTACATAAAGAATCAAGGAGTATGTGTAAACACAATAAAAGACGGCATAAAACTAGATACGTACAATCGATGGCAGAGTCGCTGAGAGAGAGAAATCTGAGGTAGATGGACGGCCATGTTAACTAGGGACGTAAAACTTTGGTCACATAGAAAATTTGACGAGAAATATGAAACGCCACCTTGAAGTAATGCGACGAAAGGTGGGCGACGGTGATGTGATTGCAAAAAAAAAAATATTTTATGTTATTTTATTTCATTTTATTTTATATGGTCTATTTAAATGTATTTTTTTATTCTATTTTATTTTATTTTATTTTTATTTTATTTATTTTTTTATTTAAGTTAATTTATTAATTTTTTATTTAAGTTAATTAATTTATTTTTTTATTTGAGTTAATTTATTTATTGTTATTTAATTTAATTGAATTTTATTTTACTTTATTTTTTATTTTATTTCATTTTATTTTATTTTATTTTATATTATTTTATTTTATTTTATTTTATTTTATTTCATTTTATTTTATTTTATTTTATTTTATTTTATTTTATTTTATTTTATTTTATTTTATTTTATTTTATTTTATTTTATTATATTTTATTTTATTATATTTTATTATATTTTATTTTATTTTATTTTATTTTATTTTATTTTATTTTATTTTATTTTATTTTATTTTATTTTATTTTATTTTATTTTATTTTATTATATTTTATTTTATTTTATTTTATTTTATTTTATTTTATTTTATTTTATTTTATTTTATTTTATTTTATTTTATTTTATTTTATTTTATTTTATTTTATTTTATTTCATTTTATTTTATTTTATTTAGATTAATTTTTTTTTATTGAAGTGAATTTATTTATTTTCATTTCTATTCATTTTAAGTATTATTATTATTATTTTTTGTTTAATTTTTAATTTTTATTTAGCTTAATTGAGTTTTACTGTATGCAGGGCATACAAATAAAACTACGCACAGAGATCGTTGGTGCGCTTAGTTTACCAAAGCATACTAGTCGCAAGGGATATCCGGTCGCGTGCGGCCTTTTGCATTCTAATGAATTACCCTCACTCGCTTACTCACTAACTCAGGCTACTAGCAGCCTACATTTGAATATTTGAATTTAAAATTAGAATTAAAATAAGATTTTTTCTTTTCAAATTTTTTATTTCTTGATTTTTTTTACGCGAGAGAGTGCATGAAAAAACGAATATGTATGTGAGTAAAGGAAACGCAAGTCAAGATAAAAAATAATGCAAAAGCCAACGTACTAATCTTCGCCACACATCCTTGCATCGCTTTTCACACACCTTTCTTCACACACGTGTATGTTGTCAACTACTTTTGGCCATTTCGTTTGCATACCAACAACAACAGCAATAGTTTTAACAAACATTTGTAATTATTCTAAGCACAACAACGGCAACACCAACAACAGTCGAAATGTACAGGATAATGGCTTAAAACTTGACGTGCTCGCTACCGTCTGCCATACGTTTCACCCGCCGCTGCTTAGACTACGAAATTAGCTCGTAAGTGCATTCATGGGCTCACGTGTTCGCTCGCTCGTTCACTTGCCATGCCTTCCTTGTCGTCGTTGTGGCACTTATACGTGGCAGTTGCATTCCTTTTGACTCGTTCATACTATGTATTGTCCATTTGCCAGTTACTGTTTGTTGTTGTTGTTGTTGTTATAGCAACTGTTTCATTATGAATGAAGTTGTCAATTGACTCGTCCGTTGCAGTTCGTTGTGGTGGTAAAGTTTAATTTTTTTATTTCTTTTATAATTCCATTTGTTATTTTCGTATTCGTAGTCACGTTCGTTGCAGTTATTCGGACGTTTATTGGCATTTCCGCAACGGAATCGCGGATGGTAATGATGAGTGATGCACAGTGGTGTGAAATGTTGAAAAGTTTGGAGAAAAGGAAACAAAAGCTCATTGGAAAGTTGGAAGGTGGCCGAGCACCACTTGAGGTTCGTAGGATAGTTTTATATCGAGAGTTCTGCTCTACTCTGATCCATCAAACGCAAGCTTCAGACACCAAAGAGATTTGGATAGGAAGACCAGCTATGAGAGATGCTTAAAGCATTTCTACCCACTCTCTGCTCTATAAGTTTAAATCGTACACGCTCACCTGTCTACATATGGAGGAACGACGGGTTAATTTATGCCGTAAAAGTAATGAAGGAAATCAATAAGAGCATTTTTGGTAGTCTCTGGTTAGCTGCTGATCATCTGCGTACTGCAGAGGTTATGGTATTCTCTTTAGGCAGTTCACGTCAATACATCCCCTGAACATCAGAAGCTGATGTTATATGTCAGGTTTGACGTGAAAAATTGACACAAAAATGATGTGACGGCTCAAGACGGAGGATAGGCTGAAAGCCATTAAAGCCCGAAAAAAGCTCCTCGACTTAGCATCATTCCACACCGCAGTGGAAAACATTGCAACGCAAGCCGATCTGAAATTTGTTGGGTTGAGAGAATTTTCTGCCAGAGCCAGATCAATAAGTAAGTGAATAATGGACAAAATAGACCACATACCCTCTCGCCTCAACTGAGAAAGAATGTTTCAAGACACCTTCCCTTCCCTTCCCTTCCCTTCCCTTCCCTTCCCTTCCCTTCCCTTCCCTTCCCTTCCCTTCCCTTCCCTTCCCTTCCCTTCCCTTCCCTTCCCTTCCCTTCCCTTCCCTTCCCTTCCCTTCCCTTCCCTTCCCTTCCCTTCCCTTCCCTTCCCTTCCCTTCCCTTCCCTTCCCTTCCCTTCCCTTCCCTTCCCTTCCCTTCCCTTCCCTCTTGTAGAAAGCGGTGAAGCTCGTCAACAGAGCGTATCAAAAAAAGCTGATGGAATGTGCTCCGGAATCTATTGCGCTGAGTCAGGTAATGCTTCAAACTTTCCTAATATTCTTCTTCTTCTTCACCAACATAGACACCGCTTACGCCAATGAATTGGAGGCCTGCCACTTCTACTAGGGGGGACTGCATCGAAGCCTTCCAAAGTAGAAGTAATTTTATCAATCTGCAGAACATGACCTGGCGTAGCTGTTGACTATTGACACAATATTCCAGTTGCAGTCAGACTTGTAGAAAGTGCAGGAAGGAAGGCCTGCATATCTTCTCTGCTTTTGTTCGGTCATATTTGGGCGTTGCCTCAGGTATATAGAAACATCGGGAGTTCGAAGGACTAAAGGATATGTCGAAATTGATTATCAAGGCTTTATTTAAACTTTTTTTCAAAGAAATTCACAACTATTATTAAAACTGTAGGAAAATTATAATAAAATTAAAATGACAAATATTTTAATTAATTTGATTTCCTTTAAATTTTTTGCTAAACCTCGACCCACTGTGCATACTTTTTATTCGCTATATTTACGTACATATATAATTGTATAGTTCAAAGTTGACGAAATAGCTATTATTATTAAATTCGTTTTATTGTTATTTTTAAACATTTTGCAGATATTTATTTTTGTATTAGGATACAGAGTTTTTTTTGTAGACAAAGCATAAATTGAAGAAAATATTCTCCCTAGGAAGGATGGTAGTGACAGGATTTTCCGTATACTATTTTATGGATAAAATTAAACTCAGAAACATTTTTAAGAACCACGATTCAATAACAATTGCGATCAATACTGAAAATAATGCAGTTTGAATATTAAGAAGAAAAAATAAATAAAAAATAATTTAAAAAGAAAAAAGGAAAATTAAACAGAAAAAAAATTTTTTTTTGAAACATTTTCCTTAAATGAAAAAAACAAAAATTGCAAATTGTGTAAACAACACGCTTTGTTGGCAGAAATTCATCATAAATCTTCTTCCTTTGTTCGCTTTATTGCTTTCCCACGGCTTTCTATTGTGCATTGTGTGTCGCTTGTACGCATGTACAAACATTTGTAACGGTATTGTTAGGTATGTGTAATAAATTCTTTAGTAAAATTTTCATCCTTAATCAGTGTCATGTTTTTTGATATATTTTTTTTTGTCACACAGTTTCCGTTTCCGCTTTGCTTTGTGTACATGCTTCGCCTAGCGTATAAACGCCTGTGAATTTCAATAATTTCATATCATTTGTTGAAACTCAGAGAACGATAAAAAAAATAGTTCCTTGCTGGTTTTTAAACTATAGAACAACATAAGCGCGTTCAATTAATCATAATTCAAAGTACATTTGCATTTTGTAATTAATTGAAAACTTTAAATGCCTGAAATTTATTTTGATCAACTGCCAGAAACATAAATAGGAATTAAAAATATAGGGATATAAAAATACGTATTCGCATATTTCTGAAAGATTTAATTTTTCATTTAAAGTAATAATATTGAAAAAGATTTTTCAAAGTATAATAAAGAAAATTGGCAACATTGTGTAGAGGTCATGTACAATGCAGCTTAAACTGAACAATTTTTCAGAAACATACGAATTTTTATATCCCAAGAACTGCTTGAGAGGAAAATTTTTGTGATAAGAAAATTGGCAACATAGCATTTTATTATTACTAAGCTAACATTAACTGAAGAAATCCCACACAAAATTATAATAATGAGGAAGTTTAAATATTTCTACTTCAAAGAACTCACTGTTGGTATTTTCGAATAGTACACTGAAATTTGGCAACGTTGCTCAGTTGCATTTATTCTATAACGCTACTGCTCAATAAAACTTAAAGCCAGTAATGCAATTCTAAAAAAATCTCCGAAAAACATGGGACTTTATGCAAGGAACTTGATTGACACATAAATTTTTTTAGAGTTTTAGATTTTGAATTTGAAAATGTTGATTGCAAGGAACTAGTAAAATGGTTTTATAGACACAAGAAAGAAAATTGGCAACATTGTTTAGTTATTATTGTAATAATTGGGTTAGAATTTTCTACAAAAAATATAAATGATACAAAAATAAAAATGAAAACAAAAAAAGATTATTTTATCTGCGGAGAGAAAATTGGCAACGTTGCTTAGTTAATATTACAATAATGAACAAGAACTAACAAATATATTAAAGATTGATAAAATTTATTTGAAAATATATCCAAAACCGAAAGAAATAATTTTTTTAGATACCCAAAAAATTGGCTACGTTGCGTGGTTATTACAGTGCAATTAGGCAGGTGATCCTTAAAATATTCATATATTAAAAAAAGTATACATTCATTAAGTAAATATTAGTAAAAAAGTCTACTTTAGTAATAAAAGGAAAATTGGCAACGTTGCTTAACTATTCTTATACTGTCAGGGTGCTGAATATTAAATTACAATAGTTATATACATACAATGTCATATTTTTTAATGCAAGGAATTGAAAAAAAGATTTCTTAAGTGACACAAAGAAAATTGGCAACGTTGCTTAACTATTCTTATACTGTTAGGGTGCTGAATATTAAGTTAAAATATTTATATACGTACAATATCATATTTCTTTATGCAAGCAATTGAAAGAAAGTTTTATTAAGCGACACAAAGAAAATTGGCAACGGTGCTTAACTATTCTTATACTGTCAGGGTGCTGAAAATTAAATTACAATATTTATAGACGTACAATGTCATAATTGTTTATGCAAAGAATTGAAAAAAAAAGACTTCTTAAGCGATACAATGAAAATTGGCAACGTTGCTTAACTATGCTTATACTGTCAGGGTGCTGAATATTAAATTACAATATTTATATACATACAAAGTCATATTTATCTATGCAAGCAATTGAAAGAAAGTTTCCTTGAGTGACACAAAGAAAATTGGCAACGTTGCACATTTATTTTTATATTACCATTGTGTTTGGAACAAAACTATAAGACCTACCTATATGAAATATTTTTATTCACAGTCGGCGCCTTATCACTTTTAAAAGTTTTTCGTCTTAAAGAAATAGCTACTATTTGCATATTTCAAATTGAAACCGATTTTTCTAACTGTCAGAAATTATATGATGATTTTCAGTCATACTAAGAATAGGCTTTGTATGCAAGTACTTTAGTGTAAGAATGGAATTTACATTCTCTCATCATTTATTTATTTCCACTGTAGTATATATTGTGAGCGCTATTCGAAAGACGTCTTTCAATAGCCATTTCTCTTCTAGCCTTAACATTTGACAGGCATTGAAATCGTTTTGTTCAAGGTGATATATCAATTGCACATATTCTTGCCTTTCACCTTCAATCTACTAACTTAGGAAATCTTTTGTTATCACTTCATCTTTCATAACATAACAACAGCAAGATTTCAAATCAAGAACTAAGCATAAAGATTTCATAAGTCAAAGGTAACAAAAAAAAAAATAAAATAAAAAAAAATATGGTAGAAAATATTTCACACTTTTTATCCAACAGAAAACATAATTCGCTTGCACTTCGTAGCGTTTATTTGTTGGCGTTTAATTTTTTATGCTTTCATTACTCCCTTCATGCGGCTAGAGCCTTACAATACCAACGGCAATGAAGCTGCCTGTATCAGAAAATCCTTTTGTAATTTATCCTTGACTAACGCGGCTTTCAGTTATTGTTTTTTTTTTTAACATCGCATAAGCTTTTGTATTTTTTTCTTCTCTCATCCCTTCCTAGCTTTAACGTATTCCCCTGTGTACGCTTTTCCCTTTTCCGCATTCATATCAATTCACTATTGTTTTTCTTTATTCCCGTTACACTAACTGCTTAGTTATGGTAGCAGTTTTCAGTTTTCAGTTTTCAGTTCTCAGTTTTGAGTTTTCAGTTTTTCCGCCATCACTATTATCCTTCCGTTTCCGTTTCTGTTCCCCCCTAGCAGCTTTCTGCCTTGCTAGCTGCTTTATTCCCTATTGTATGAAATATTTTACTTAGTTTGTGGTTTTTGTTCGCTTTCATATTAGTTTGTTGTTGTTATTGTTTGCTCGTCGGTTGGTTGGTTGGTTGGTTTGTTGGTTGCTTGGGTTTTGTCTTTCGGGAGACAAGTACTTATCTTTATTGGACAGTTGAATTGTTTATCTGCCATGATTAAGCAGTTCACTTATTTCTTTTATACAACTTGGATCCCTATTATGGGTAGGTATGTATTAAGTATATAAGGTATGTCTGTATATAAATATTTATAAGCATCCTCTATAATTTAGTTTGAATTGCGGAAAGTTTGGAAAATTTCAGTTAAACAAATATTTGTCGTAAAATTGTAATTAAGCAGATATTTTGAAAATCTTGTCAACTCGTTGGCTATTCAGTCATTTTGTGTTTTAAAATATACGTTTAAATATTATTCTGTCATTTAGTAGTGTTGAACGAAATGAGCTATTATTTAACTAGTATGAAGCTTTAAACAGAACTAATTGAATTTCCATACATACCTATTTAGAAATATAACGATTTTCTAAATGTAAAGAATAAGCAAATATTTTTCTTAAATAGCATAATGATAATTGGCAACATTGCTTGATTTTGACGGTAATTTTTTTATACTTTATATCTGGAAATATAAAAAACTCCCTCAAAAGGCTGTAAAAATATAAAACATGTACAACTAAAATGAAAAGATCTCTTTAAGCTGCGCAAAGAAAATTGGCAACAGTGTGCAGTTGTTGGTGAACATTAGGGTACTTACATATATAATTAGAAGTAGTTTGAAATTGAAGTTTTGAACTTAAGCGGCATGTTAAGCTCAAGGAAAATAATAAAGTTTGTGAAAAAATTTAAATTATTAGCAAACTAGTTAGCAACTAGTATCTTTACTTGCGGACGACATATTTTGGCATGTTATTATTATCAGAAATATATCACAGAAATACGTAATTGAAAAAAAAAATTATTTTCGCTTACAAATTTTTATAACTACTGAGAAAATACATTATTTTTCAATTATTAAAAAAATTTTCTTTTTTACTATTCATAAAATATGGAGTTTAAACTAGAGCTCAAGATTTTGTTCGAACATTTTCGAGTAGCTCGAGCAATGCATGAGTGTACGAGTATTCGTTTTCGTGCTTTTCCGATCATTTTGTACAAAATGTTTGACTTTCTATAATTTGAAATTTATTTATGCGAAGTGAAAAACTCATAAAGAAAATTTGACGGGCAAAATTGAAAATTGAAAACTTTCGAACAAACATTTGAGCAGTTGCTCATATTTTTCGATACCCAAGTATCTAGTTATCACTCTCATACTATACCTTTTGACCCAAAAATATGCTAGTTACATAAAGAACTTTGTTGACGTAGTTGACTTACCTGTAAAGACAAAAAGTATTTAATTAGTATAAAAATAAATAGTTTTGGTAATGATTTGATACATATACATATGTCAATGCGGACAAATATGCCTACCAACAAATATTTCTTAACATAAAATCATGAAAAGTGAAGAAGAAGTTTAGTTTTAATTTATGTCATGCCATTAACTGTTGAATCAAATTTTTTATATTATTTTAATTTCCTTTACATTCATTTAGTTTTGGTAAATTTATTTAACATAATTTAGCTTAAGGGGGGACATCTGAGTAAAATTTTGAAAAAATCAAAAAATTTTTTTTTCGTTTAAAAGATGCTTTAGGATCTTAAAAATAATATACCACAAGATAGAATCCGGCAAAAGTGTCTAAATGTCCAAATTTTCCATTCTGCGGCAATGCCTCATAGGCATATTCTATATATATATAATAACTTTAAACGCGTTTTTCTCGAAACCACTTTTTTTTAGACGGCCGGAAACATAACTCGAGCAAATCTTAACCGATCGATCTGAAATTTTGACAGTATATTCAAAATTCCTTCCTCTATCGACACACGTATAATTTTTTTTTTATATTGCTTACTTTTTTTTTATAAATAATTTTTGGACTTTTTTTCCTCGTGAAAATTTGAACTTTTTTTTCGATCACGCACCATTTTGCGAAAAATCAATATATCGAAAAAATCCTACGTGTGTCGATAGCTGTTGATGTATAGAAACTAACAAAACTTTATTTTTTGTTCCAGATCAAAAATTAAGGACGTTAGCTTTCCGGCCATGGACCCCCTTCCCAAAAATAGGGCCTACGAAGAAATGCTGCACAGCCGCCATTTTGTTTTCGATTTCTTTCAAAAAATCATATTTTGTACATCGGATCGCATATTATAAAACCTACTTTACAAAATTTCGATTGGCTCTTTCGTTTGGTCAAAAAAAATTTCAGAAAATCCGCTTATTTTTTTGAGTTACTCAGATGTCCCCCCTTAATTTAATATGTAATAATTTTTTTAGTTTTATTTTAAAGTATGTTATAGTATTTTTGTTTTGCATTATTTTATTCTTTTTTTATCATGCTATATTTTTTCCCTGCATTTTAATTTATTTTCTTTTATTTTTTTATATTTATTTATTTTACTTTTTTTCCTTTTATTTTATTTTGCTTTATTTTGTTTAATTTTATTATTCTATTTATTTATTTTAATTTTAATTTCTTTTATGTTAGTTTATTTTATCTTATTTTATATATTTTATATTACTTCATAATTATATTTAATCTAATTTTTTTTAATTTTATTTGATATTACTTAATTTCATTTTCTTACTTTATTTATTTTATTAGTGTTTTTTATTATTGGTTGATTTTATTTTACAGTATTTAATATAATTTAATAGAGTTTTATTTCAAATTGTGTTAAATAAATTTATTTATTATTATTTAAACAATATTTAAAACCTTACTTTATTTTACTCTAACTCATTTTTAGCTGATTTTATTATAAAATAATATATTTAATATAATATAAATTAGCTTAATTTACCTTGTTTTTATTTTATTTATGGCATTTTGTATTTTGTTTTAATTTATTTAATTTAAAATATTTAATATTTTTAATTCGCTATATTTTATTTTAAGTATTTTTTTTCTTACCATTTTGTTATTCATATTATTTCTTTAACATTTTTTATTACCTTTCATTTTACTTTTTATTTTTTACTTTAATGTGCTTTATTTTGTTTAAATTTTTATATATTTGGTTAATTTATTTTATTTTATTTGAGGATCACATCAATGATAGTGAATGAATATCTTGACCTGAAGGTAGGTGCTACACGCAAAACCTGCAATGGGTCCCGGGACACAAGGATATTCGGGGTAACTGCGACGCAGATAAAATAAGTACTTCACAATTAGATTCAAATAAAGAGGCAAAATATGTACCTCTGATATATATTTAATTGAATTTCGATGGAAACAATCACTGACTTATTCAATAAGTAAAAAAACGAGTCCAGAATTGATCATGGGTTGCAAATGCTCATTACTGATAAGGACTATATTAGGAGTATTACGGTAGGGATATCAGGGATACCATACAACGACTACAGTAGAGGTTGCTAAGAGGTAGTACAAAATTTTTTAAGAAATCGGGAAAAACTAACCGCCGAAGTTGGATCACTCTTCATCAATGCGAACTCATACAGACCGACTGAAACAAGAGCTATTTTGAGCCCCCAAAATATCGGTTAGTTAGTCGTTCAACGCACCAATTGATTTCTCTTTATTCCCTTGCTTCTGTTCTCTTCTTAGATATGGTAATGATAGTATGAGCTTTCAAAAATGAATGGTATTTTGTAGTAGAAATATAAAACTATTTTACCAAAAATTGTTAGTTAAAAAGCACAAAAAACACTTACACATTTTATTTATAATTAAAACTTTATCGATCAGTGGGCTCTTTTGTAAAGCAAAATATGTCCAATAAAAATTATTACGAATCAAGTTACCAATATTTGCATTAATTTTATAGCACTTTGGTGAAAGCAAATTTATGGCCAACAGGAAAATTGCCACAATACTAGTTTACAGTATATTTACATATATAATACGTTTAAAATTGCTGTGGCTAGCATTAGAGACTACCTTTTATTATATAGACATATACAATATATAAACAATTTCAAACAACGAGTATGCAGGCAGCTGAAACCGCAGTTATTACAGCCGCTGACCAGAAGGCATACACATACACACACGTATATATATATAAACTATAAAAGTAGCACATGTTTGCAGAACCTTAAAACCGTTGGTGGCTGAAAGTGGAATGTTGTAATAAATGTAAGCATATATATGTTTGTACATATATTTAGATATAAATATATAAATGTAATTATATAAAAACCATATATCCTTTACATTAAACCCACTACCAATAAATTGACGGTTTAGCAAACGATTTGACCTTAAACTTATCGCTGCCGCAGCCACTCACTAGCAGCGCCAAGCGTAACGAGCACAACTCTTGTACATACGAATATACGTGTACATTGTGGTTTCGAGCATTCAAAAATCAACAGAAAAAGCACAGAGAAATTCGCCAGTTGTGGAGAGAATTTATAAAATAAGGCAAATACGAAAAAAACCTCTGCTGATTGCGCAAAAATATTTTAGTTCAGCACCAAAAAAAAAAAAAAATAAAAAAAATTCAAGTAGCGGTAATAAAATGTGCAAAAAATACCGTAAAATGCATTACGAAAGCGACTGTTATGTTCAGTGGGCTAATAAAATTTATGTATTGCATTTTTTTTGTTTAATTAAACATAATATTATAATCGTATATTTGTATACATCGTTTAGTGCATGCAAATCCGAAATTGATTTCAAGCTTTTATTACGTGATTTTAGTTTAAATACTTCAAAAACAATGAAGACAATTTTAGAAAAAAAATATGTAAATATATTATATTTAACGTAATTTTGGTACTATATTTTAGAGCAAAAAAAATTTCGGGATCCCGAAAAGTAATTTCAATATGCAATTTCTATGCATTTATTCCGTTTTTAAACTTCATACACATACTTATAAACATATAAACACATAAAACTTTATTCAAGTATGCGTTTCTTTGCATATAAAAGTTTTGTTTATCTCCTCTCCCAAACGTATAAGGGGCGTATTTGGTGTTGTTGTTGTTGCTCCTGAATATATCGCCAACTAATGGCCAACTGGACAACATGTAATAAATCACATTTCACATAAGACTTGCGTAATTCACTTTTGACTGCAGCAGTCTGCCTAATACATATGGTACACACATACATACATACACAGATAACATTTCAACTCCAACAACAGGCAAGACCTTGACAACTTTGGTGTGGATAAGCACTGATTTGGGTACAAAGTGAATATCCAAGTGAGCTGTGGGTGTGTAGAGAAACTTTGTTGGGGAGAAAAGTGTGAAAAAGTAATTGTAGAGGGGGGGATCAAGCGAGTATTCTAGTTCACTAAAACGAAAAATTATTAATTTAAAATGAAATAAAATCATGTAAGATAAAATAAAACAATATAAAATTAAATTGGATGAAATAAAATAAAATAACATAAAAAAAATAAAATAATATAAATCAGAAAGAAATAAAATGAAATAAAATAAAATAAATTTAGGTGAAAAATAAAAAATATAAAATCAAACATAAAAAAAAGATAGTAAAAATTGAAAAAATGCCAAAAAAACAAATAATAAAAATAAAATGATACAAAACCTAATAAAATATATATAAATAAAATAAATAATTTAAAAAAACAAAAAAACCAACAAATAAAAAAAAATTAAAAGATATAAAGAAAAAAATAAAATTGAAGTAAAATAATTGAAAATAAAAAATTATAATAAAATTTAAAATAAAACAAAGTAAACTAAAATTTAATAAAGTAAAATATATCATAACAAAATAAAATAAAGTAAAATAAAATAAAAATTTATTAATATAAATAAATTAAAAAAAAATAATTAGATTGAAGGAAAATATAAAAAACAAAATAAATTATATTAATTAAAATAAAATGGTACAAAAAAAATTTAACTAAGATAATATAAATTAATAAAAAAAGGTACTATAATAATATATTATAAGTTAAACTAAAATAGAGCAAAACTTAATTAAAAGCATAAAACAAAATAAAACAAACAAAATAAGATCAAAGAAATAAAATTAAGAGAAATAAAAAAACAAGGAAATAAAATAAAATAATATAAAATCAAACACAATAATATAAAATAAAACGAAAAAAATAATAATTATAAAAATAGAAGGATATAAAACTAAGAAAAAATATATAATAAAATTAAATAAAACTAAAATTAAAAAAACAAAAAAAAAAATAAAAAATTAAATATGTTAAAATTAAATTAAATTGAAAAAATAATAATATTTAGGTAAAATAAATGAAAATTAAAAACTATAAATAAGATTAAAATAAAATAAAATAGAACAAAATGTAATAAAGCAAAAAAAAATAAAAATTTTTTAAAATAAAAAAATGGAATATATTAAAAAAATATATAAAAAAAGAAATATTTTAAAAAAAATATTTAAAAATGAAATAAAATAAATTAAAATAAAATTAGATAAATTAAAATAAAATATGAAATCGATTGAAACAAAAAGTTAAAAATAAAATAAAACAAAACTAAATAAAGTAAGTTTAAGTAAAATTTACTAAAAGAAAATAAAATATAATTAAATAAGTTGAAAAAAATAATAAAAGTAAAATCGAATAGAATAAATAAAATAAAATTATTAAAAAAATAATAAAAAAATAATAAGAAAATAATAAAAAAATTAAACAAAATTAAAGATAATAAATTTAAACAAAGTAATATGAAATAAAATGTTTTAAAATGAAATAAAATTAACTAATATTAAATGAAATTAAGTAAAGTAAATTCAGAAAATTATAATAATATATTTTAAATAGAATATAATAAAATAAAATAAAATTAAATTATAAAGATTAATATAAATAAGAAAAGGGAAATAAAATAAAAATAAAATAAAATAATATAAAATGAAATAAAAATTAAAAAATTATATCAAATGAAATAAATTTAATTTAAGCAAAATAAATAAAAAGAATAAAAAAATATAACATAGGATAGAATAAAATAGAATAAAATAAAAACATTAAAAAAAAAACAAACTAAAATAACAAAAATTAAGTAAAATAAAATAAAATTAAATTAAATTACACTAAATTAAATTAAATTAAATCAAATAAAGTAAGGTAAAAGAAAGAAAATTAAAAAAAATAAATTAAATGAAACAAAATTGAATAAAGTAAATTAAAGTAAAATTAACTAAAACAAAATAAAATAAAATTAAATTAATTATATTTAAAAAACTTGAACGAAATTAAATTAATTAATAAAATTTAAATAAAGAAATCAATATGAATGAAAAATAAGCGAAATAAAATAAGACAATTAATATAAAATGAAATAAAATTAAAAAATGAAATAAAATGAAATAAATTTAAATTAAGTAAAATAAAAAAAAAAAATTAAAATAGAAGAATATAAAATGAAATAAAATTAAAAAATAATATCAAATGAAATAAATTTAAATTAAGTAAAATACAATAATATAGGATAAAAAATAAAATATAATAAAAATAATTTTAATCTCAAGAGTACTCAGGTTTTTGGTTTGCTATACTTAAGATTTAATTAACTGCATAAGTGCAGAAAATGTGAAAATAAAAATGGCAAATGCCGAAAGCGATTTTAATTGAAACGAATAATAGATTTTATAGCACCCTTTTTATATGGTAAAGATTCCTATTTGCAATTTTTTTTTCTTTTTCATTTTATTACATTCTTTTTATTTTTTATATATCTTAGTTTTAATTTTAGTGCCATCCGATCAATATCTTTGCTTCCAGTTTTCTTGATTTTACCTTTGTCAATAAAAGGTAACAATGTGACCTTTGGGTTATCCTTTCTTATTTTAATCGACTTATTCTCTTCATCTAATTTTATGCTATTTTGTTTTTATACGATATCGACTTGACTTTGATAGCCTTTTGGATAGCAAAAGGTAACCACTCGTAAAAATGTCAATACGTTTTTGTTTGTTTGCATAATTTTCTACCTTTTCAAAATTATTTAATTCGATTTTAAGTGTCGCTTAAGAAATTTGAAATATTTTTAATTTTGTAGAACACAACTTTTAACGACACTTCATGGCCAAGGTAACAGCAGGTAATTGCTTTTTTGGCCAACACAAGTAGGCGAAATTATTTTCCTTCCTTTTTTTTTACTTGGATGAGTGGACTGTTGCCAAGGTCTGTTACAGGCGCAGCTATAAATGTATTAAAGTATAAAAAAAAACAAATAATTATAGCTTTTTTGCGCAGCATCTATATTTAGCCATTTCCATGTCCACTTCAACTTTCATTGGCAGTAAAATAGGAATTAAATAAAATAAATAGGCAAATGAATGTGAGTTGTAAAGCACAAGTGTTTGTGTGTGTGTATGTTTACTAAAGGACCTTTGAGGTAAGTTAAGCTAAAGTCACTTTAAACACACGTATACATGCATATACATTTATGTATGTGTATGTATATGCAAAGTAAAACAAAGCCAACGTGTGTTTGTATGAAGTGACTTACTTACTTCCTTCCTTCCTTAATTCACCACGGTCAGCGGTTTTGGCTGCCACCAGCACCAGCACGTCGCCAGCGCCTTGACTTCGGTCGCTTCAGTTACTTCAGTTTTTCAGCTGCTTTTCGTGCACTTTGCGGTTCTTGGCTCAGGTTTGGTGCATTTCTTTAATTTTTTTTTCCTTTTTCTGATTATTTACAGTTAAATAAACGGCCCACTGGCGACGGTGGTGTCACTTCCGTCGTCGACATTGTAGCCATCAGTAGCGTCGAGCTTGGTGTGGTATGTTGTTGACAGTTTTATAAAATTTAAATAATGTGTTTGCAGCCATTTTGAGTACTTTAATTAATGACTGAAAAGGTTGAGAGTTTTCATTTTTTTTCTGGTTGGCTAGAGGTGAGTGGTGTGTAAGCGATAGCCTTCGGAGGGCAAGTTAATCATTTTTGTTCTTGGCATTCTTCTTTGTCCGCCTCGATCTCAAACTAAGTCAAGACGAGTTAATCTAGCTGCTTCAAATGTCACTCGAGGTGAGATCCCAGTGGAACTTGTACTCTTGTTTTGAGAGTTTTGGGTCTAACTATCTGAGCTGACTATTCCAGAACCTGCTTTATTATGAGGTAGAGTTCAAGGTGGACACTATGAGCTCGCTGTCTTTGACACAAAGAAACTTCAGGATGCCTGAGAGCCGAAACTCACTTAAAAGCACGATCTAAAGCATGATTAGCTTCTATTATCCTTCTTGGAAAGCACCATCAAAGTGTGTGAACCAGTTGTAGGAAATTGATTTCAGGTTCTAGTCAAGAGGTTTTAGTCAAGATTACAATATATTAACAGCGTTCTTTCTTTCCACTGCGGTGCGAAACGACTCCTCGTACTAACTCTTCCTTTGCCCTTGTCGAAAACTGCTAACTCTGGCGTCAACAGAACGCAAGGAGCTGGAAATGGTGTTCCACAGGTCCTTTATATCGCGTTGCTTTGACGTCGAAACTCTTTGTATTTTTAGACGCGGGTTTTTTGTTGCACAGAAGCGAGTTACATGAAAACAGTCGACATCCAAGTTAAGTCATATGAGCCTATGCACATCTAAAATATTGGAGACATATCTTCCATCGGTCCATTTGGTTGCGTAATGTTCGATCTTGTAACAGCGCCATGGGCTCAACGAATTTTCCCGTACTAAAATTTGATGCCAGGGAACCATGGGTCATGGTGTAGTTGATAAGCCTCAGCTTATTTGGGGATGTTGTGTCATGGAGGGCAAATGTTTCGTCGTGCTAAAGATACCTTTTATGCCCACTTCTGGTGAAGAAGTAAGCGCGTTCCAAAAATTACAAAAAAATCTTATTTTGTATCCTCTTTACTCTTCCTTAGGGGTGGAATTCAGTGATATATGCAAATTGTTGCGAAAAGTTAATCCACCAAGGAGAAAGCCAGGTTTCAGCGACTAAGTTCTCCTACTACAAGTCCGACACAAAATGTGTTGTCCTTTATATGCTGTAGTAAATGTCACAAGGTCTCACTCGTCACAGTAGTCAATCGCATTTCCTGGACGGATTTGATGTTAGCCTTTAGCCTAATGAGGGCATCAACCAGCTGAACACCGGCACTTCTCCAATTAAGCGACCCCGTACTTTACATTTGCTTACCCTCTAATCGTAGTCCTTGGTATAAATGGTCATCGTCGTCGGTAACAGATCGCAAGCCCAGCGCACAACTGTGATACGCGAGTAAGCTGAAATTTCCGTGAGCAGATACAGCACAGAACACTCTGGTGAATTCTCAAGATAGATAAATACAACGGAAGGATTCCGCTAAAGCGCCCTCTCTTTTGACCGTGAGCCAAGGCTCACACAGCAGGTAATGTCAGCTTGTCAGCCCATATGAGTATATTTCTGACATAAAATTAAAACACCTTACAAAAATACATAGTTCGGAGGTAGGCGGTTGAGTATCACTAAGTCTGTTAAAGAAAAACTTTAACAAACCGAACATCAGAAACTGGAGGAGTAGCTCGGTCGAAAATCGCTTTAGCAGTTACAAAGCATGCAATAAACAAAGTCTCAACACGAGTTGATTACTATAGCTCGCTAGCTCGCCCAAGGGTTGCTCCCGTTTCCAGGGATTACGACGAAAACGCACGAGTGGGAATTGGATGAAGCGTGGAAACTGTAACAGCACACTCAGAAGCAGGACCACACAGCATCATAGCACTCTTTTCTTTCGACTCCCAGGTCATATGGTCTCACCCATCCTATTTAGAAAACTTTGTAAATTCTAAAGAGGAGGGAGAGGAAGGAAGAGTTGAATAACTACTTTTTTCACTAATCGGCCGTTCCACTTCATCCGAGCCGCTTTAGTTCTATCATATTTTTTAATTCTTGTACATATTAAATTTGTTAGTTTTCAAACATCCACAACTAAGTTTAAAAAAAAAAAATAAAAAAATTAAAATACAAAATTAAGTGAAAAAAGAATTAAAATATTCACAAAATTTAATAGAGAGTTTATTTTCACCGAATGCGTTAGCACAACCCAAATGCCGTCAGTTAGCGCTCGGTTAACTAACTTTCGTGCGCCATTGCACTTGTAGTTAGTGTTGTTGTTGTTGTTGTTGTTGTTACTACTACTACTACTTCTCTGTTCTTTAGTTAAAATTAATAAAATCGCACGAAATGTGCTGTTGACATGCAAATTTCCATAGGCTAAGCTCTCTAAGCGTGTGCGTGGGCCTGGGCGTTTACTTTATGTGATTTTCGTTGACAGTTTTTTGTTTTCTTTTTGTGCTTCCTTTGCTTTTTTGGGTGTGTTTTCATTCGAGTGACTCAGCCGCAGTCATTGGACTCTTTGCGTGTGCCGCTGATTGGTGGTGGACTCGAGGGAATCCAATGGAGTGTAAGTTTGGAGTAAATATGTATTTGAGGCGTTTAATGAATGACGAATTTTAGTGTAATCGGAATATAAAATATTACTAAATTTATGTTCATGATTAGAGCGCTAAAGCGTTGTTGAGAATGTAGGCCAGTGCAATCGATCAAAACTAAAGCAAACAATGAATTGTATTTGGAGTAGGGGTTTGCTGATGACTTAAATATTAAAGTTGTCTGAGTTTGCATTGACCAGCATGAATAATAGCAATAATAATGTCAGCGTTGAAATCTAACGCAAAATCACTTTTGCCAACAGTTTCTATTTCGAACTGAGCAGGCAATTGAAAAGTAAAGTTCTCCCTTCACGAACAGAGACCAAACTCTACAAGTCACCCATCATCATATTCCCATTTGGAGTCTTTGAGGAGCACAGTTTTGGTCCTTCGCGCCGAGCCTTGAAAGTATTTGATGCAGCACTCGCTGATGGAAGTAGAAGAAGTGAAAGGGCTCCACTCCGCAAGAAGGATCTTTTCACTTGGTATTTCGGTATTTCCAATTGTTGCCAAACAGCGAAAAGAAGAGATGAATGGCGCACTATTAATGATTCCGCAGAGTCGATTTTTTAGACTAGCTCGTCCTCGATTATGCGGAATGCGTTTTGCTATTTTCCCACAAATTGAGGGACCTACAGTTTATACTAAGTCGCCCCTGAATGGCCGATGGATTTTTATGAGGAGCTTGTATTATTTCATGTTAGAAATACACTCAGAGATCTTGACATTCCCAGTCGAGGGGCGATCGCTATTAAAAAAATTATTTTTCTATAATTTTGGATGTTGGTTGAAACAGGTCTTGAACTTTGGCCTTCAGAATGACTAACCACTGGGTTCTCAACTCTTTTTATGGGCTGGCAATAACCTCACATCTTCTCAGAAAATGCGCTTATAGGCGGGGAGAGAGTAGAAAATTAGTTGCATATTTACTAGGTTCCAGTCCACCAGGGTATTATGAGCAACGAAACAGCTGATGAGATTTTGAAAAGTGCCATCCGTCTGATCATCGAACCAGTATGTGAAATATGAAGGACTTAAAAGCTCAGAACAATTACAATCTAGTGGAAACTGGAGGGTAAGATGGAATACTTTAAGCCCGTCAACACCATGTGTAATGGTTGCTAAGGCAAGTACGTGTATTTTTGTTTGACGTGGTCTCCAAACCACAGCGGGACAGTTATTGTCCCTCTCTTGTAATAACACGCCACAATGTGGCTACATTTGGAGGCAAGGATACATATAAGAAGTATAGAATATAAGTAGAACTAGACAATGGAATACCCTTTCTCTTTCTGGCCTTATCGAGATCCCGTTTCAGACATCTGGGGGTTTCAGGGCTTTAAAATCGGTTTCAAAACTGTCTAGTAAGGCCTTCTTAGACTTTGCAAAATGTGTTAATGTTCCATGCGACTATTTTACCACGAATTAATTTGTACCTCCCTTTGATACTACAAAGGATTCATGCGAAGACATTTCAGGCAGCCAGTGTTACCTTACTTAGCTAGATTTTACACTATTAATCAATAGATTTAAATGAATTTTTTGCGTATATATATGCAAGTGGTGTATACCATAAAAATTTACTAGCGAATTTCACTCAGGAGAGAGACAGTTTCTAGGTGATTGAATTGTAGTCCTTAATTCTTTGGCCATGATCAGTTTTTGAGTCGAAGCTGTTATCTTAGCCGGTGGGATACATTTCAGACCCATACCAAAGCGAATAAGTTCTCTTTATAGATATATCTAACACAGTCATGCTTGAGTAATTTGAAAGTATGTCCTTTGCTTAATAATTATAAATATTAATTTTGATGGACCAAATCTTGTCGCAGGGTCTAAAATGATTAGTACCATGTTCCTTGAAGCTCAGTGCACAAAAAGCAAGGGATTTTATCAGAAAAATGAATATTATCTTTACTTTGCGTATCAACATATATTCAGTGGAGTTCCAAGTCACTTTTCTACCCGGTGTGGCGTCTATCCTTTCGAGAGGTGAGTGTGATGAAAATTGCATGGCTGGATGAAATGTTTTTGTATAATATATGTAATATAAATGTCACTACTCTTTTATGAAATTCACATAACACGTGAGGAAATCAATACTGTCATGCCTATAATTATGTAACGTTTAATCAGAGGAAAACAATTGTTCGTAAGGGAATGATCACGTAGACAGGTAAAGTTCTATTAAGAATGCGGGAAATAGTTCCTTCCATATAATTCGATGTCAATGATTTCTTTAATAGGCCTTACAGAATCCAGTTTTGCAGTCTTTGCTGTGTCCTTAGTGATTGCAAACATGCTCGTGCTTAAGTCACTGAACTCTAAAATGGATGTTTGGCAACAAACTATTGGCCTTCTGTGGGTGCATAGTGAAGTGTCCTCTCAGTGAAGTGAATTATTTATAAAAATGATTCTGCCTTGCTCTTCCAAAGGCTATTATATCTCTTTAGTGATCATAGAGGCCTGAAACTTGGATGATATTTTCAGTTCGTAATGTAAGGATCCGATAGAGAAAGGATTTTCCGGGTAGTGGAACTAAGACCTTCCTAGGTTATTGTGTGGAAAACTTCCTTATAGTCAGATTTGCTTAATATTGTCATACAAATTTTTTCTTGTTATATAATTCGAAACTTGGTATTGAATGAGGTGGCCAAGCCAATTGCACTGTATGATGAAGCGGAATACAGCTGATAAAAGAAATCAGTCTTTCTCATACCAAGACCTTTAGTGCGGTGCGATGAGAAGTCGCATCCTTTTAGAGGTAGCTCAGTTAGACCCACTAAATAGTAAGGATCTGGACCTGGAGGTTGTCGGATATACCCTTCCAGGTTGTCACATATCCCTGCCCATTAAATGATTTGCAATCAAGGCATCCGACTCTATTCTAACGCAGCCTTTCAGTTCCTATCTGGCAGTAACGGTGACCTGCTGCGGCATGAGGATCTGCCACTGTCGACCGTTTCCATTACCTTTCTCATTTTTCAGGCCACCGAATTCTCTCGACTGAGTAGGGGGCCAAAGCACCAGACACCATTGACAAAAATAAGCCAGCCTCGAGTTCCTGCACAAAATCTTCGTTTAACTCTTTGGAAATGTAACTACGGTGCCGAAAAATTTTGATCTTCCCGACCCATAGCAACTAATGCAACGCCCCAAGAGGGAAAGCAACCTCTATCGGCTGGAAGAAAACCCAAGGACCTGAAGGGAAAGGCAAGAATGTTAACTAGGTTCCAGGAGACCCGTCTTAATAGGCCCGCCCTGGACACAAAACCCTGAAACCCAAGAAAACCCAAGGACCTGAAGGGAAAGGCAAAATTGCTAACTAGGTCCTAGAAGACCCGTCTAAATAGGCCCGCCCTGGGCACAAAACCTTGTACGGAAAAAGCGGCCAGCTGCAATCCGTATAACCATCTGAAGTAACAGGAGTACGCCTCTGCTGCTCCAAAACCATCAGATCTTCCATCAGCTCATATAGAGAAAGAAAAGCAGCAACAAATACTAGCTTCAACTGGACAGAAAATATTCTCACTGCTTAAGAGAAGCTGATGATAGGGTTCAACAGCGATAACCCGCAACCCCCCTCACAACAAAAAGGCCTAGGTCTTGAGAAAACACCTCGAGTGGATCCAAGTGGCTTACGCCTGCAATAGCTTCCCATCAAAAGCCGTCTACCCAGTCAGTCAAGATCTTTTAGCGAGGTTGCCATAGAGCACCTCTCTCTAGGAGTCGTAGACAGGTTGCAACCGGATATATTTCTCCAGATAACTGGAAAATGACATCTCTTTAATGTCTTTCAAATAAAACAAAACATGTTTGGTTTGAGAGTTAAGTTTAAGAGATGTCAAAATACAGTACTGTAGTTTTGATGGATAAAACTTGATTTCCAAAATCACAGTGCTTAATATATTTTTAAATTCGAAAGTAATAATTCTTTTATGCAAAAATCAATACTTAATAAATTTCACCCAATTCACACATATCTTTGCGCACAAACATGATTATCTCAACTCACCCACCATGGAATGTGAGGCAGCCAAACCAAATTATAAAAAGATATACTACATAAATCGCTGGAATAAATACAAAAAAAATAAACTAAAATAAAAAAAATACCGTAAAGTAAGCAGTAGCCGAGCATAAATTTATTTAATACAAACACAATTTCATATGAATATAAAATACATATGTATAACTTTGTGTAACCGACCAACTGTCAGTAACACAAGGGACGGTATGCCATGGCGTATGAGCAACTTCTAATTGGGTTTTGCTAAGCAAAAAAAAAAAAAAGCGTAGAAATGCCATGTAAATGTGTATATGAGTATGTATGTATATGTAAATGTATGTAAGCACATGCGAAAAATGTGCGACTTACGACGACTTCCAACAACAACAAAAACAACAATGCTTAATGCGGTGGCAACGTCGACGCCAAAAACTTTTGCCAAAAAAATAAAAATAAAAAATTTATGCACAATAACGGTAAACGAAAATTTTTACAATTGCTCACTATAAAATACTGTTTCCTGCCACCACGAAAATATGCCCAAGGCGAATAAATTCACCAACAACACCCACACACACATGCATTTATATGCACATGTTTAAAAGTATGTATGTGAATCTCATAAAATTTGTGTGTGCGCTTACACACACACAATAACATTTGACACTGTTTGAATTGGATGGTGGTGTGTTGAAGGTGGTGAGAAGAAAAATTGGCAATGTTAGCTATAAAGGAGTACAAAAACAATAAATTCACCAGTGAACTCATATCTAGTAACATATGTACTACTCCTTTATGTACACCCACACAGACACACACACATCCTCATACACGCATAGATACATACAACATTGTGGGCGCATTGTTTGAATTTTATGCGCTTCTTGTAAGTAAGTCAAATCTGTATTTGGCCCAAGTGCGCATTTGATGGTGCAACGTTTGCCACAAAAGGTTTTACGAGTGGTTAGCGTATATAAATACACACACGTGACATACACGTATACAAATATGCAGATAAATATCATAAATATAAGAAAAGGTGTGCGTTTGTTGTTGTCAATTTTTGGGCTATTCAAGAGAAGCAGCTCTATGACCTTTTATGATATTTCCGAAAAGAAATAATAATAAAGTGAATGGTTGTGCTCAAAAGGTTGGGACTCGCCATGCCGAAGCGAGCTACAATGAAAAAGGACATAAAATCTCAGCTGAAAGATTCCTCGGAAACCTTTTAAGAAAAGATGGGGCAGCCCTGTGCCTCTCTATGTACCGCTGCCAGGGAAATATTTGGTCCTTAAACCCGTTGAAAGAGCAACTGGTATGTTGAGTGGATAGAAAAAAGCCGCGATCAACCCCAAAACACGATGTTTGAAGAAATACCGAGAGCTGAAGAGTGCATGCATGTGAAAAGCTTGAGGAGTTGGCTGTCTATCAGAAGTTGCTGTGCTTCAGCTAATCTATGCACAGTTTCTTCAAAGTGGGGTGTAAAAGATCACACCAGCTCTCACTTTTTTCCCCACACATTGACTTTCACTACCTTATTCATTAGTTATGTACAGTCTTGGTAGTTCTATTAGCTCACTTCGATATCAGCAGGACTTGCTTCTCGAGCCATTAGGATTGGCAGCATGGAGATCACACCCATTGCACCCAGGTATTCCGACGATGCTGAGAGACAGCCGTCTTATCGCTGTCCGTCAGCCTTTGACTACACTCTTCTCTCACAGAGCGAATAATGTTCGCACTTGCCTGGTTGTAGTGAGGGTGGAATTCACGAAAATGCTAAAGCCGCTTCCCGAGCGATTAACAGCTTAAATAATAATAAATCGGTGGTAAACGATGGATTATCGGCTGAGTAATTCAAATATGTCTTCGAGGAGCTTCTTTCCAAAATGTGGTCCGACGGACGATGATTGCAACCTAAGTGTGGTCTACTCAATCCACAAGGAAATTCCTCTAATCGTGGGTAAAGACTCCACAATATCGTATTAAAGATTCTATCTAACTTACTTTGTGAATGACGACGAGATTTCAGACAGATCAGAGTCAGCTCTAGGATTTTTTGAGAGAAAGGTTTTTGGGGAAGATTTATGGTCCTTTGGGTATTAACAACGGTAAATACGGGAACAAGTAAGAAATATACGGCGGCATTGACATAGTTCAGCGAACCAAGAGACAGTTTGGAACTATTTGCATAACCTTGGATTCAAAAAAAAGCTCGATGTTTGGGTGCCACACGAACTAACGCAAACAAACAAGACGGACCGAATTTTCATCTGCGAATCGCTGCTGATTCGCAACAAAATCGGTCTTTCTCGAAATGCGGTGAGCCGGCGGAAACGGGGGCCAAGCCAGGATTGACGGCCAGGAAGGTTTTGCTGTGTGTTTGGTGGTATGGGCAAGGAATCATCTACTACGAGCTGCTCCCCTATGGCCCAGTGCTCAGTTTAGTCCTCTACTGCCAACAACTGGACCGCTTGAAGGCAGCACTCATCCAAAAGAGGCCATCTTTGATCAACAGAGCCCGAATTGTGTTCCATCAGGACAACGCCAGGCCGCACACGTCTTTGGTGACGCGCCAGAAGCGCCAGAAGCCCGGATGGGAGCTCCTAATGCACCCACCTTATAGTCCGGACCTGGCACCAAGTGATTACCATATTTTACTGTCCATGGCGAATGCGCTTAATGGTGAGAAGTTGGCCTCAAGAGAGGCCTGTGAAAATTTGCTCTCCGAGATTTTTGCCAATACGGACGCAGCCTTTTACAAGAGGGGTATAATGAAGTTGGCATCTCTTTGGCAACAAATTTACAAACAAAATGGCGCATATTTGACTTAAATCGGACGAATGTGCACAAAGTTATCATATTTTGAAAAATCAATTGAAAAACCGAACGAACTTTTTACTTGACATTATATAATATCTATGTTCCTCATAACCCCTAAAAATAGGCAATTATTTTCAATCGTTTAACTTCTTTAAATTCTGTAAAACATTTTAGTGGTAAAGTTTGCAAAACAATTTTCTTAAAAAATCTAAGCTAGCTTATGGCAGTCACTTCATAATTTCAAAATGTTAAATTCTCTCCACCAAATAAATAATTTTCTGTAGACTGAGTTACTTAGATGAGTATTAAATCTTTGTTGGCATTACTAACTTTTGTCTCGGATTTTCAAAAGTACTTTTAAAGGCACATAAAAAGGATAAAGAGTTTGTTGTCTTAAACCCACGTTGATAGCACTTCGAAGATAGGCAAATAAATAAAAAGAAATAAAATTTTTCGCAATAAAAGAAAATGCGCTTAAAGCAGTAGTAGTAATAAAAAGAGTTATGCAAATAGCAGATTTGGGGGGAAAATAGTAGGAAAAAGTTTTAAATCCTCATTTATTTTATTTTTACGAATGTTAGTGATTGCGATAAAAAAAGTAGTGAAAGCGATTCCAATTGAGCTTTTCCATATGTAGTTATGAAAGCAGGGAGAAATTGCTCTCGATAAATTTGTATTTGGAGGGAGTTGCTTTTTGTTTACTGAAATCTGCTTTTAGATAATCCGAGTTCCACTCTAGTATATTTACATCCTGTATATCGAGATTTTCACTTATTAAGTCTAAATCGCGCTGAAATGCTTGAAGATGAAATTCGGCAAGTGGCTTTTTGATAAGAGTAAGAAACTTAATAAAAAACCTACTGAAAATCTTAATACATATAATTTATTCTCACTTAACAATATTAAATTGTTCATCTTCTAAAAAAATATATTACTCAAGCTGAGAGAAATCTACAAAAAATTCAATTTGATAAAATATTAAACGAAAGTGAAAAAAGTGTTAAGAGCTAAAATACGTACACACACTCACTCACACCACCAAAGATGAGTGTTAAAAAGGTCAAAAGCGTGTTTATACAAAATTTCTTAAACCTATGAAAATGCAAGTTTTTATATTATTTTTGTTTCTTTTAGCATGCAAAAGGGACAAAAGTGTATTCCTAAAATTTCGTCGAAGGTCGTTTCTTCAAACTTGTTTTCCCTAAGCCAGCGGCAATGTGATGACTTTGTTTGCTAAACAAACATAATGACGCAGCAGAAAACATTTCATAAAAATTTTCCGCTTTTTTTTTTTTGTATTATCTCAACCCTGACGTACAAATGGGGGTATTTTACAAACAACGTACAACCCTAAAAAGTGTAATATATTTTCATCTTCATGGCTATTGCTTTTAAATAATTTGCATGACTCGAGTGTTAAATTTGCCACTCAGCAAAAAGAGTTTTCCACTAAGCGCGCTAGTGGATTTGTAAGTAATAAACGTATGAGAGCCATGGAAATTAGAAAAGTCCTAATATATCACATATATCTATATATTGTCAAGTAACAAAAAAAAATTTGCTGGAAGGCTTTTTTGTATAAAGTGATAAATTAAATTTTTAAATTATTATTAATTTAATTCATCATTGGTGTGCGACTTTGCTAAAACAGGAATTATGCGCACGAATGTAGGCAATATTTTTATGACGGCATAGGTATATCTTTGAGTAAGTATCTAGTGAAGGGGAAGAGTCAAAAAAATTTAAATGAAATAAATAAAAGAAATTAAACAAAATAAAATATTAAAAAAATTAAATAAAAGAAATAAAAGGAATGAAATAAGATAAAATAATATTAATTAAAATAAAATAAAATGAATTAAAAAAAATACAATAATAAAATAAAATAAAAAATAAAAATAAAATAAAAAAATATAAAATGAAATAAATTAAAACAAAATAACTAAACTAAATTAAATAAAACAAAAAATGAAATATTATAAAATTGAGTAAAATACATTAAAATAAAAAACAATATATTAAAAAACATTAAATAAAATAAAAAAATTAAATAAAATAATCTAAATAAAGCAAAACATTTCATACTCACAAGCTAATAGTTTTTCACCCACATTTTTGTTATAAAATTTAAATCGCAAAGGTTTTTCTCGTAGGATATTCATACAAAGTGTCTTAAATCTGTACCAACTGGCGTAGTCTGCCGCTCGTCCTGTGGAATGTACGCACACATATTTATGAAAATATTTAAAAATAGTACAAGCTACCTTTTGTGCTTCACTGCCTTTGAATATTGTGTATTTATTAGCTTCTTCATCCCTTTCTGTGTACGTGCGTGTTGATTCTCTAAAGCCAGTTAAGTGACCTTAAATCTCAACATGACCTTAATACACCGTTAACCTCTATTTATATTCAAACAAATATTTGTAAGCATGCAGAAAATATAAATAAATATACATATTCACATACTCCCGTTTGAAGTTTTTTTTGCCTTAAGCACGAATTTGCCGGAAAACGTTGTCTACAATTAGGCGAGTTTTAGCGAAGTCACGTGCCAGGAGTTTATACGCTCAATGTAACAAAATAATATAAGAAAAATTCGCTCGCCGTATGCAAAATTTATTCTTGGAAGATTTGAAATTGCTTTTCCTATATTTAAACCTTTGCTGGTAATTTAATGATGCTCCTTTGTGTTTCATACGATTCCCTAATAAATCTAGCCTTCAAAACTACAACTTTCCGTATTGCATCACTATTTTGAAATATGGCAGAAAGAAGCGAAAAGTAAAGCATTAAAAAACCACACTATACAACAAGAAAATATGTAAAAGCTCATTAAAGTTATTTTCATTTATGTAAAGCGATAAAAACACACACACATATATGTGCATTGAATATGGTGTAATGACCGAAAACCAGTAGACTCAGCGACTAGTCAATACTTAACGATAGAGAAGTCGTAAAATAACCAAAGTAATCGAGACGAATAATCGACGTTTGAAAAGAACAGTGGGTATAAAGAAGGAGAGACTAAAAAATTTGTTTACATAATTTTTTCTTATATTTTTTATATAAAATTAAATTTAAATTTAGACTAAAATAAGGTTTAGTTTCAATTTGAATTTTAATTTGAATTGTAATTTGAATTTGAATTTGAATTTGAATTTTAATTGTAATTTGAATTTGAATTTTAATTTTAATTTTAATTTTAATTTTAATTTTAATTTTAATTTTAATTTTAATTTTAATTTTAATTTTAATTTTAATTTTAATTTTAATTTTAATTTTAATTTTAATTTTAATTTTAATTTTAATTTTAATTTTAATTTTAATTTTAATTTTAATTTTAATTTTAATTTTAATTTTAATTTTAATTTTAATTTTAATTTTAATTTTAATTTTAATTTTAATTTTAATTTTAATTTTAATTTTAATTTTAATTTTAATTTTAATTTTAATTTTAATTTTAATTTTAATTTTAATTTTAATTTTAATTTTAATTTTAATTTTAATTTTAATTTTAATTTTAATTTTAATTTTAATTTTAATTTTAATTTTAATTTTAATTTTAATTTTAATTTTAATTTTAATTTTAATTTTAATTTTAATTTTAATTTTAATTTTAATTTTAATTTTAATTTTAATTTTAATTTTAATTTTAATTTTAATTTTAAATTTAATTTTAAATTTAATTTTAATTTTAATTTTAATTTTAATTTTAATTTTAATTTTAATTTTAATTTTAATTTTAATTTTAATTTTAATTTTAATTTTAATTTTAATTTTAATTTTAATTTTAATTTTAATTTTAATTTTAATTTTAATTTTAATTTTAATTTTAATTTTAATTCTAATTTTAATTTTAATTTTAATTTTAATTTTAATTTTAATTTTAATTTTAATTTTAATTTTAATTTTAATTTTAATTTTAATTTTAATTTTAATTTTAATTTTAATTTTAATTTTAATTTTAATTTTAATTTTAATTTTAATTTTAATTTTAATTTTAATTTTAATTTTAATTTTAATTTTAATTTTAATTTTAATTTTAATTTTAATTTTAATTTTAATTTTAATTTTAATTTTAATTTTAATTTTAATTTTAATTTTAATTTTAATTTTAATTTTAATTTTAATTTTAATTTTAATTTTAATTTTAATTTTAATTTTAATTTTAATTTTAATTTTAATTTTAATTTTAATTTTAATTTTAATTTTAATTTTAATTTTAATTTTAATTTTAATTTTAATTTTAATTTTAATTTTAATTTTAATTTTAATTTTAATTTTAATTTTAATTTTAATTTTAATTTTAATTTTAATTTTAATTTTAATTTTAATTTTAATTTTAATTTTAATTTTAATTTTAATTTTAATTTTAATTTTAATTTTAATTTTAATTTTAATTTTAATTTTAATTTTAATTTTAATTTTAATTTTAATTTTAATTTTAATTTTAATTTTAATTTTAATTTTAATTTTAATTTTAATTTTAATTTTAATTTTAATTTTAATTTTAATTTTTATTTTAATTTTAATTTTAATTTTAATTTTAATTTTAATTTTAATTTTAATTTTAATTTTAATTTTAATTTTAATTTTAATTTTAATTTTAATTTTAATTTTAATTTTAATTTTAATTTTAATTTTAATTTTAATTTTAATTTTAATTTTAATTTTAATTTTAATTTTAATTTTAATTTTAATTTTAATTTTAATTTTAATTTTAATTTTAATTTTAATTTTAATTTTAATTTTAATTTTAATTTTAATTTTAATTTTAATTTTAATTTTAATTTTAATTTTAATTTTAATTTTAATTTTAATTTTAATTTTAATTTTAATTTTAATTTTAATTTTAATTTTAATTTTAATTTTAATTTTAATTTTAATTTTAATTTTAATTTTAATTTTAATTTTAATTTTAATTTTAATTTTAATTTTAATTTTAATTTTAAATTAATTTTTAAGTTCCTAAATTTTTTTTTGAATTAGTCACTATGACTGTACGTAGTTTATGTATGTACATATAAAGTAGCAGAAAGCATCATTAAACCTTAAAAAGCACTAAAAGAGAGTACTTAATAGGCCACAACCAACGATCAACCAACAAGAAGAGTGAGCGGGAAAGCCTGAGGTAGCGAGGGCAATGGTGAATAGTATAAAACACATTTCGATGGCACTCAGACAACTCAGCTACAACAAAATCGAGCAAAAACAACAACAATGGTAACACAATAAAAACATAGTAAAATTGAAACAATAACTAGACAATGATACTCGCATAACAACAATACCCCGAATAGCAATAGCAACAACAACTTACAAAAAATACACATTTATGTATTGTCGAGTGTATAACAATAGTACTATCAACAAGAATACCATGCCTCTGTTTGTAGTGAATTTCAAGTAACACAACATCAAAATGCATAAACGATTGCAGGAGGCTCGTCGTCAACACTTTACAGATTTTTTTTCCCTCCCAACTAATATTGTATGTATTTTAGCCTACACAAAAGGCTCAAGCTATGTAGCATATACACATACGAGTATATTGTTGAGTATTTACGTGTGTCTGTGTATCGCACTACCCACACATGTGAATGTTATTTGTGTGTAAAGTGCTTGTATGCGCAGTTTTTTTATTATTATTTTCAGTAAACAAGTAGTTTTTATTTTTACACGCTGCTTGGGCTCTTGTATTTCCAAATTGTTTGTTGTTGTGAAAATAAATGTAAACATAATATAGCGGCATGTTAATATACATACATATGTAGAAGTGTTATGAGGTATATGTAACTAATAATGTAACATTTTGGTAGCATAACTGAGGTGTGAAGTAATCTGCAGAAAATTAAAATAAAATAAAATAAAATAAAGTAAAATAAAATAAAATAAAATAAAATAAAATAAAATAAAATAAAATAAAATAAAATAAAATAAAATAAAATAAAATAAAATAAAATAAAATAAAATAAAATAAAAAAATAAAATAAAATAAAATAAAATAAAATAAAATAAAATAAAATAAAATAAAATAAAAAAAAATAAAATAAAATAAAATAAAATAAAATAAAATAAAATAAAATAAAATAAAATAAAATAAAATAAAATAAAATAAAATAAAATAAAATAAAATAAAATAAAATAAAATAAAATAAAATAAAATAAAATAAAATAAAATAAAATAAAATAAAATAAAATAAAATAAAATAAAATAAAATAAAATAAAATAAAATAAAATAAAATAAAATAAAATAAAATAAAATAAAATAAAATAAAATAAAATAAAATAAAATAAAATAAAATAAAATAAAATAAAATAAAATAAAATAAAATAAAATAAAATAAAATAAAATAAAATAAAATAAAATAAAATAAAATAAAATAAAATAAAATAAAATAAAATAAAATAAAATAAAATAAAATAAAATAAAATAAAATAAAATAAAATAAAATAAAATAAAATAAAATAAAATAAAATAAAATAAAATAAAATAAAATAAAATAAAATAAAATAAAATAAAATAAATAATAATAAAATAAAATATTTTTCAATGAGCGTTGATATTTTGATATTCTAAGAAAAATGATATTTTTTGAATTAACTTATCAGATGTTTATTTCATTGTAAAGAGGAAGATATGATATTAATAATGGAAAATAATATCAGAAAAATGGTCGTGCTACGCTGCAATATCCCATTGTCAAATTGCAAAATGGCTGCCATATTCCTTCAATAGCTTCATGAATTCGCAAGGTGTTGAATCACAAAATCTCGTTGGCCAATTGCGATCATCTCTTCGAGAGATTACACAGTCCGAAAACTTTTTCCTTAAAAGATCGATGGTTTCGTTGCTTGTGTAACTCATAGCGCCTTCTTGTTGAAAGTAAATGCTATCCAGATCAATACTATCTAATTCCGGCCATAAAAAACCATTAATCGTCTCGCGACAGCGCAATCCAATCATTTTCGAAAAAAGGAGGTCCAAGGACCATCGGATAACAAACCGCTTCAAACAGTTACTTTACGTAAGTCTTGGGTTTTCCGAAAAATGTTTTAGTTTTACGAGCCGTCTTTGCCAAGTTTACACCATTTTTATAGCCAATTTTAATAATTTCAGAAAGTGACTCATTGGTGCACTATAGAAGAAGTAGAAGATATTATGTTTGAAAAGAAATATAACCATATATACTTGTATATTGGAAAGTTTTCTGCCTTAATTGCTACCTTTTGGTGTTTTTAATGAGAATATCTAGATCAAATTTTTTTTCAATGATTAATAAATATTAGAGATTGATCTTGTAATGTTCTGATTTTAACATAAATTTCTCCCGGAATTGAAATAACTGTATATTTTTAACATATATTCTTCTCAACATCACGCATAGTGCATACTGGCATTTTCATTTGTTTTCCCTCATTGCCTATCATTTATATTGTTTTTACTTATATGCTTGCAGAAATATTTTATATGATGGTATTAACATCAAATCATTTGAATTCCCTCTTGATCGCACTGATTTATTTGCACAATTTTGAGTAATCAGTCATTTTGTGAAATATGTCGGCGATTTAATACCACATATATATGCGTGAAAAGAAGAAGATATGCATGCAGATATACATATATCCCTAAACATATGTATTTATGTTAATTTATGCCTACATTACTTAAATTGAAGCGAAAAATACTATAAAAGGAAAAATAAAATAAAAATACCTAAATACACATTATATCAGGTCTAAGTCTTCGTCTCTTGAGGTCACGGCCGTGTTAAACTTGATGCTGAGCGATGCTAAAACAAGCTGTGATTGCTGCAGGCTACGACTACTGTAGATGAATGAACTTGTATGAAAGAAACTAATAAAAATATTTCAAAAAATTTAATTTCAAATTTCAAAAAACTTGTCCTGAAAATTATGGGGACACCGCTGCGTATGAGCAACTTTTTTCAGTGGTAATTTTTTATTATTAAATTTAAACATTAATATGAATTTAGCAGAATCATACTTATAAATGACAAATGAAACTATAATTTTTTATGCATTAAATGACTTGTGAGAGAATAAAAACATTAAATGTAAAGGGAGCATGATTAAACCGAGAGAAGGTGTGATAACCCTCTACTTCTAAGTTGAACGTAAAACTAGTAAACTTCGCAAATGTTGGCTTAAGATGAAGGTAAAGACTAAATTTTTGCATCGCATGCAGAATTATTAATAACATAACAAAGAAATTTTTAGAAATATTTAATAGTTTCCTCATCACTCTTTTCAACTTTCACACATTTAAGGGCAGGAAGCTTAAACCTGGAGGAGTGGATGGCTTATGCATGAGAAAATCGCTAATTTTACATTAGTTTCATAAGGGGAAGATACCTTACACGAGTATACAAACATTCCCACTGTCGGCTATAATGAGTAAAAAATGCGGGTAATGCTTAGCAGCCACTTAATCCAACGTAACCTAAAGCAGTCAAGCTAACTTAAGTGCTTATATCTACTTTTAATTTCGAAAGATCTATTTTTTTTTAATTTTTCGAATGCACATATATTTGAGAATATTTTCCGAATTTGAAGTTGATCCGACAAACAGTCTCGGAGATATCATTAAGGACGTTTAGGCGATATATTTATTTGACATCTGTTAAGCGCTGCTGTTGTTAACTTGACTATAATCTAAGCGGCGCATATTCGAGTAAATTAGAAGAAGATAATCTTTCACACTTGGATGAAATGTGAAAGGCGACCTTCATGTTAGATTCTACAGCATATCAATAACAGATATAAATATTAAGAAACAGAAGAAAATTGTTATGGAGATCTGTCCAGTCATAATAAAAAAAGTTGTTGGGCTGGGCACCAAGCATATGACAGCGAATCTCTACTGAATTTGGACCAAATAAATCGTTCAATGAGCTTGACTTGAGCTTTTAAAAGAAATCATTAATGCTCCTGGCTTAAAAGAGCTCAAAAGACCGGAAAAAGCATGCCAAGCTCTATAAAATTTCAACAATTTTGACTTAAAGGTTAACACAGTTGCCAATGAACTTTATTTAAAGGTTATTTGCCGTTTCCACCAAGCAATATGGAAAAAAGGAAAATGTGGGGAAATAATTCATGACTTTGACATCACGACACTTCACCTAATCATTCGTCATTTTGGTTGTAATTAAAAAATAAATAAATAGAATATCCGCGTATTCCCCATATGGCCTTCCCAGAAGCTTTTCCTATGATCAAGTTTAAATAGCCGTTACTTGATTTTTATTTAGTTTGGATCGTCATTTCAATATGAAAGCCTTATACAGTGATAAAACTCACTTTTGGGAACGTTAAGAAACAATATTGTCTCATTTATAGTGATGATAATCCCCAAGCCATTGTTGAGACGCCACTCCATACTTAAAAAATCACTGCTTTGTGTATTCCATGGGCAGAAGGGGAAATCATTGGTCCATACTTCTGCAAAAAAGGAGGTGGCCATATTGTTAAAAACAATGGAGCACGCTATAGAGCAATAATCATGGCTTTTTCAATGCTGAATTGGAGGATGCTGATGTGAATGATCTTTGGTTCCAGCAAGACGGCACTACATGCCATGCAGACAACGAAAAAGTCAATTTATTGAATGGGACTTATGGCGAGCGCATTATCTGTCGTCATGGGCTTGGGCTGTGGCCTCCTAAATAGTGCGATTTAGCACCGCTGGACTATTTTTTGAAAGATTACAAGAAGTCCTTTGTCTACGCCGATAAACCAGAGATGATTGGCACCTTGGGAGAGAGTTTTCGGGGCATTATTACTGATATACGGCTCCAATCGCTGCAAAAAGTGGTCGAAAAATGGGCCTATCGGCTTAAAGTGATTTTTGAAGTATAATAACAAATAATTAACTTTATAATAAAGCCAAGTTATTGACCATAACCTCAAATTATATGTGTTTTATTACTTCCTGAAAACTATATGTCTAGAAAACACCTGTACTAAACAGTTCGCATTTTAAAAGATTAAAAAAAAAATAAATGAAACAGAAGTCGATAAAAAAAAATATTTTTTGAGAGAGATGAAAATGCACCGCATTATTAAAACAATCTTTGTGCTTTTTTTCGGTACTTCCTAGCGAGTCGTGTGTAGGTGTATATTAATCTCTTCCTTTTCCCGCGCTTGCCTTCCTTTCCTTCCTTTTCCTTTACTCTGCCTACCTCATACTTCTCTAACTTGTAGATATAACCAACTAGTTGGCTTTCTATAGTAAAATAAATACCAACCCACCAGTTCAAAACCGACAAACCCACTCTACAGGTAATTAGGAAAAATCTGCACCACACAGTAAAGGAGCGCCTTAAGCAGGGAGTCCTCCAAAAATTAACACTCTTTCTCAATTACTATTTTATGCATCGTTTACGCAACGTGTTTGGCATAAAAGAACATGTGAAAATAGCAACGCACTCTTATTATACTCGTATGCGCCTGAATGTAGACTATTAAAATTGAAGGGAGCAAATTTTTGTGGTGATAAGAATACAAAGTTGTGCAAATAAAAAGTGATTTATACATACATATGGTACATATATACAATACATATGAACTTACGATTTTATGATGCAGTGCGGCCAATTCACGTTCCGTAACACGACGACTGGCTGCCTCGCGGCGTCTTTGCCGAAATTGACTATATTTGTAGGCCAAAATGACGCCGGGTAAGGCGAGCGCCTCCAATGGTGATTTGCGGCCGAATGGCATTTTTCTGTGTGCTTTCTTGTTGTTGGATTTTTTCTGCTTGTTTGTTTGTTTGTTGCTTTGCTGCTTGAAATGGTACTTTAGCTTTGCTTTTGCTTCTGCGTCAGCTACTTCTTGGTTATGCTTGTATTTCTTATGCTTTAGTTGAGCGTAAATGTAATGTTATTGCTTGTTGTTTTTGTTGTTGTGAACTACAATTATTTACTATTTTATACGTGCTACTTTTGTTGTTGTTGTTGTTGATTTCCACTGAATCTTCGTCGGCAGTTGCGTGCTTGCCCTTCCAATTAGCTTAACCTCAATTGGCATATTCACATACTCATACATACCATACATATGTATACGAGTATATACATATATGTACATATGTGCGAATTACGCAATTTCATTTAACTGTATGTATGTGCACACGCTTACACACACGCACATACGTAAAGAGGGGACACGAATACCACTAAATAAATATACACATATATAATATATATTTATACATTTATTTTTATGGCGGATTTTCTTGCATTTTTATTTCGTGTGTGTGTGTGTGTGCGCTTATTTGTGGTGGATTTACTTTTTCTTTATGCTTTGTTTGCTGGTTCAGCGCAAATTAAGCTCTTTATATATTTTATTTTATTTTGTTGTATTTTGTTTCGTTTATTTGGTTGCACTATTCGGCGCCTGATCCGGGCACGTTTTACTGTTAATATATACATACACGTATATATTTTTATTTTTTCAAAATCTTTTTTTTTTTGCACAAGAATAATCCCTTTATGAATTAAGTTTTCTGCTGTTTGTTGTCGCTGATTTTCACTTAATTTTCAAAATTTGCTTTGCACGCAGCTTTGTGTTTCTTCACTTTTTTCTTCATACTTTCCGACTCTAATGTGCTTCTGCTTTTAATTTTTGGTATTAATTTTTTTGTGTTTTTAGAATATCTTTTCGTTTGTGAGTTTTGGCAGCCAACTAATTTAAATAAAAAAATATTTAAATAATATTTACTTAATATTTTTTTAATTTATTTAATTAATATTTTTTATTAATTATTTTTATTCTCTTCGTTAATTAAATGAAGTCTTATTTTATTTTACACTCCTTTTTCTTATCAAAAGTAGATTTTTATTCATTTTTTTCGCATAAGGCTGGATGCCATGCCATGAGTCAACGAGGGAAAAAATCATGGACCGAATTTCCTTCTGCGAATCGCTGCTGAATCGTACCAAAACCGACCCATTTAGGTCGGGTCAAAGGGCAGTATGCCGGCACAAATGGGTTACCGGCCAGGAAGGTTTTATTGTGTGTTATGTGGGGTTGGCAAGGTATCCTTTACTATATGCTGCTCTCTTACCGCCAAACTCTTAATTCAGACATGCTGTCAGCAATTGGACCATAGCAACCGGAAGCAATCACTGAGAAACGCTCAATTTTGGCCAACAGGAGGGGAATTGTGTTTCGTGAGGACAACGACATACCACACATATCAATAGTGATTAGCCAGAAGCTCCCCGAGCTTGGTTTGGAGGTTCTTATGCATGCACCTTATACTCCGCACCTCGCACCAAGTCATTACCATCTATCTATGGTGAATGATTAGACTGGTGAAGTATTGACCTCATGAGAAGGCTGGGAAAAACGATTGTACCAAAATTAAAATAAAATAAAATAAAATAAAATAAAATAAAATAAAATAAAATAAAATAAAATAAAATAAAATAAAATAAAATAAAATAAAATAAAATAAAATAAAATAAAATAAAATAAAATAAAATAAAATAAAATAAAATAAAATAAAATAAAATAAAATAAAATAAAATAAAATAAAATAAAATAAAATAAAATAAAATAAAATAAAATCAAATAAATGAAAATAAAATAAAATAAAATAAAATAAAATAAAATAAAATAAAATAAAATAAAATAAAATAAAATAAAATAAAATAATATAAAATAAAATAAAATAAAATAAAATAAAATAAAATAAAATAAAATAAAATGAAATAAAACAAATTAAAATAAAATAAAATAAACTATAATAGAATAAAATAATATTAGTACAAAATAGAATAAAATTATTTGGAATAAAAATTAAACTAAATTTATATAAAAAAGTACGTTAGAAAGTTAAATAATTAAAAAACACATAAATTAAACTAAAATAAAATAAGCTAAAAGAAATAAAATAAAATCTACAAAAAGGACAAAAAAAAATTGCTAAAATTGCTTGCTTTCCATTTTCATACTGGTATATTTGACTTACAGTGGATATTTCTACCTCTGGTAAATAAATCTTTCAATTTACAGCAGATATAATGGATTACGTTTTGCAAGAACAAAATTTAATAACTTATTTTTCTAACGCAAATTTTATCGGAACTAAATTTATTATGTAAATTACTATTATGTATTGAATAACTACTTTTAATTTTCAAATAATTTCTTCAAAGGATGAATTTTCTTTTAATATTTACAGAATTTTTGCTAGTTTTAAGGGCAAATATTTTTCAGTCTCTCAATCCGCTAAATACTAATCGGAAGCTTACTTAAATCATAGAATTCTCAGCTAAAACATAAAAAGGGTCGTCATGTCGTATGAGCAACATTTTGTGAATGCAAAAAAGGTAAGATTAAATCTAAAAAATTTAGAAGGGTAGTTGCGAAAATCCACTTTTTTTTATCTTTAAAACATATACGTGTACGACAGACGTGTAGAATCCAAGCTTAATGTACTCCAAATCTTAACATTTTTGTGAGATACCCGGCATCTGCCAAGCAAACCTTAGCGACAACTCAGTTTTCTTTCTATCAGAGTGAATTGAGAGGAAAGGTCAAAGAAAAATATTCAGGAGTGAAAATGTTGCAGAATTTGAAATGAATTAAATTGTATAGGAAAATGTGTAAATAAAACATGAAAAAAATGTTTTACTTTATTTTATTTATGTTTATTTAAATTCGCATTATGTTTATTTATAATCTTCTATAACCAAACTAAGGTTTGTTACCACGAATTTATAAGGTTATCTGTTCCTGAAAGAGACCAAATCTTGCTTTGAGAAAATAGCTTTAGTATGGCCACCCACGGTTCACAAAACATCTTTCAGAAATGTGAAATAAATATTTTTCATTTTTGTATAAGAGACTTCATTTGTTCGTTCACAGTAAGAGTTATTACCATTTAATAGTCTAGTATATGGCAAATATTTGACTCTTACAGAACTTAACAGAACATAAAATGATTCATTACCTTTTACATAACATAAGTAGTTATCCGATTAAATTATATGCGCCTAGAGGTGGACAATAAAGGTTGGAGCTAGCAAGTTTTTGGCTGCTGAGAGTATTTACTTTAGCAATAAAGATTTTTTGTACGTTCCTAAAACTGCTTCTTATTTTTTCTAATTAAAATCTCGAACGAATTTCCAAAACAAACAATTTTTCATAAAGCCCTTGTGCTGACTATACAACCTTCTTCGCAATTAAATTTAATATTTTTCAACTTTACAGATATATTTTTATGATTTTTTTAGATCATAATTCCGAGGGGATTTAATTTTTTTAATGACTTAAGCAATTTTTATTATTTTTTTTTTATATTGACATAAAAATAAATAATAAAATAGTTAATTGTGTATTTTTTATATATTTTTTTTTGTTCACAAACTAAGTTTTTTAACCATTCTGCTTAACAAGATTCGACTTTTTGAAATTTTTAACTTTAAATCTGTAAAGAACGCTGAAAGAGTTTTACACTTATTACGTTTCACAATTTTTTTAATCTCAAAATTACTTAATATGATCGTTTTAAAAAAAATTAAAATTTTTAATTTCTCTTTTCAGCAGACAGCACTTACAAATTTATCTAAGTCAACACAAAAAACACACTTCTGCAGTGGCTGCCAAGTAACTAATCATTTCACTTGCACTTTTTAACTCTATTGCTACAGATATGCAACACACATATACAATACAAACACCCACATATACAAGTCGAATGGAGAGCGAATAGCAATAAATCACTTCAGTTCACGGTGACAAGTTCGCGCGAAACGCAAAGTGACCAGCAAAGCAGCCGACACACTAGTACTCATACACTCATATATTCTTGAAATACACACAAGCCATACGCACGCCTACAAGTATGCTACTATTTTACTATTCACATTGGTGTTTGGTAGGGAAAGCGCGCGACAACAATAAAATTTATGCAGAAAATTGTTGGTGTTGCAATTATGTTGTTGTTGTTTTTCTTTTAATTTTGTTGAAGTTGCTTGTGATTTACATTTAAGCGCGTTTCTGTTGCGACCACGTGCACGCCAACACAACGAATGTGTCGTACTGCCTGAATAACGCAACGCTGCTTGTACGAGTCTGAATTCACTTCGTTTATTATGTTGGCTTCGAGTTTTCCACGCAACAACAAAATGCTTGGCCACGAACAGCATCCCTGGAACACAGTTCTGTGTTTATGTCGCACACAAATTCAGAAAAGTAAAAAATAAAAAAAAATAGAAACAAACTGGATGTGTGAGTGGAATGGGCAAATAAGTGGAGCAACCAGATGGTAGAGGAAAATGCGTTGGTGCTACATAGAAAGGAATTTTACGATTTTTCGAAGGAAAATTAATTAATATTTTTTTATTTATAATTTTTTTTTAAGTTCAATTTTTTTTAAATTAATTTAAATAAACTTAACTTACTTTTTAAATTTTTTCTATAACTAAGTTTTTTCTTATTAGTATTTAATTTATTTTCATTTTACTTTAAGTAGTTTTATATTGTTTTATTTAAATTTTTTATATAAATATATACTTTTAAATTTTTTCTATAACTAAGTTTATTCTTATTATTATTTAATTTATTTTCATTTTATTTTAAGCAGTTTTATATTGTTTTATTTTAATTTTTTATATAAATATATAATTTTAAATTTTTTCTATAACTAAGTTTATTCTTATGATTATTTAATTTATTTTAATTTTACTTTAAGCAGTTTTATATAGTTTATTTAAAATTTTTATATAAAATTTTACTGCATTTTATTTTGTTTTCATATAAATATAATAATACCAAATAATTTAATATCATTTTTTTCATTAAATACTTTTTGATTTTAGTTTATTTAATTTATTTCATTTAGGTATTTTTCACCTAAATTTATTTGTTTAATTTTGTTTATTTTAATTTTACATTATTTTATTTAAATTTAATTTTTTTGTTTTATTTGAACTTATTTTAATGTATTTGACTTAATTTTGCATTAATATTTATTGTTGTATTTTATAAAATAAGACAAAATTTATTTTCTTTTATTTCAAATTTTCTTAATTAAATATTTCTTTATGTTATTTAATTTAATTTAATTTAGTTTTGTTTTGCTTTGTCTTACTTATTATTTTACTTGAGTTTATTTTATTATTATTTTTGGTTTGTCGTATTAAAATTTATTTAATTAATTATTTTATTTTTTATATTTTATTTAATTTTGTTTTATTTAGTTAAATTTTCTTTTTTAATTTTATTTTATTTTATTTAATTTAATTTAATTTTGTTTTATTTTCATTAATTATTTTTTTACTTTATTTTATTTTTATTTTTGTATTTTATTTTTTTCTCCTTGATTTTGTTGTATTTAATTTACTTCAGTTTAATTTTATTTTGTTAAATTTTTTTTGATTTCTCGTTTTATTTATTTTATTTCATTTGGTTAAATTCTATTTATTTATATTTAATTTTCATTTTTATTTAATTTAATTTAGTTTTATTTTCTTTTATTTGACTTGATTTAATTTTAGTTTATTTTGTTTATTTTGTTTAATTTTCCTATTTTATTTAATTAATTTGATTTTATTTAATTTTTTTGTTTTATTTCATTATATTTAATTTAATTTAATTTTATTTTAATGTTTTATATGATTTGATTTAAATTATCTTTATTTTTTTAAGTTATTTAGTTTTCTGTTTTTACTTTATTTTGTTTTATTTAATTTATTTATTTTTATTGTATCTACATTAATTTAATTTAATTTTAGCTTAGTTTATTTGATATGATTATATTTTAATATATTTTTTGAATTGTATTTAATTTTATTTAGTTTAGTTTGATTTTATATTTGTATTATGTTTTTATATTATTTTGTTTTGTTTGTTTATTTCATTTGATATATGCATTTCATTTTTTAATTTTATTATTAATAATGTTACTTTAATTTAATTTTATTTCTATTATTTATATTTTTCGTTTGTTTTGTTTAATGAAATTTTATTTTACTTTATTTTACTTTGCTTTATTCTGTTTTCATTTATTTATTTAATGTATTATTAATTTTTTTTTCATTTTATTCAATTTTAATTTATTTTATTTTCTTTATTTTTAATTTTTTTATTATTTATATTCTTTTCTTGGAATATTCCCTTTTCTTTTAGCTTATCTTTGTCTTATATTTTTATCTGTCTGGTTTATCTCACATATTATTTGCTCTCTCACCTCTCACCTCTCATCTGTTTTCGTCGTGTTTGCTCGTGATATACCTAAACAAAAATTTGTGGTCCAAAATATTACAGATAACATATTCCATCTGACGCGTGAGCAGGCTGAGCATGAGGTGGTAACCGAAAAAATATTTAATTTGCTACATTTCAGCTGCTGTGCAATCGTAAAATGATTTTTAGCGGGCATTAAAGCAAAAGTGAAGGTTAAATCGCCTGTGGCTATGCAACGCTTGTTAAAGTTTATCGTATTTAAATACAAGAATCCAATAATCCTATTTTGCTTTTATTAATTAATTTTAAATAGCCACAGCCCAAAATGACACGTGTCTGTCAATGAGTCAGTCGCCTGTTTACACACTACGCTACGCACGCGGTCCGTTACGCCTCAGAACATCGCGTGTAGCAGTCCTCACTTGTCACTTTTGTGTAGCAAACAAACAAAAAAAAACTGCAAAAATTTAGACTGAAAAAATGTTGCCTTCATCACGCGACTGTCGAATTTTCGTCGCGAACTGACATGCGATTGACAGTTGCTACTTTACTTTGCAGACGCTCTCAGCACTTGTTGTTGCTTTCTGCTTACCTAAGCTGGTCTAAAATATTGCTTTTCGTTTATTTTTTTTTGGTGGTTTAATTGACCTGATGCAATCTTTTCGAGGTTTTAATTGTATTTATGGCTAACAGTGGCACGTGACCCACAGCTCGCCTTGCGTTTTCCCACAAAATTCGCTATTGTTTTTGTTTTCCGATGGACACTCTCATATTTCGTGCAAAGTGCACACCGTTAATTACACACGTTTATATATCGTTTGCTTTACGACCGACTCCGCGCACACCGACCACTGCACTGTTTCGCCTCTCAACTTCAACTGGCTCACAGTGTATTTGCCTTCTTGTTGCTTGTTACTAATTTTCGCTGTCATTGCAGTGCTTTTGATACGCTTTTACTTTGCTTTGTTGGCTCTCAATTCGTTATGCTTTTGGCACCATTTGCAAAATTCATTGGTTTTAGTTTGCCGGTTCAAAGTACTAGATCCCAGGTATTAGTTTGGTGACAGCTGGCGTCCCCTTCCAGTGAGCGGTGAGGCAGCCAGGAAAGTGCAGAGTGAGAGAGGCAAAATACAAAGAGTGAGTGCACACTACTGACTTTGAGTTTCTTTCAATCTTTCTTTTATTCTCTCTCTCTCTCTCTCTTTTTCTCTCTCGCTTGTATTCTCATTTTACCAAGTTTTCATTCCTTCACTGTTTTTGATAGACCCCTACAAGCGTTCTGGTAAACAAATCATATTGCTTGTTATTTTCTTTGTTTTTCTTTTAAGCTACTCTTTCGTCACCGTCAGCGAGTCACTGCTGTGACATCCTCAATATTTTGCTGCCTGCAAAACTCGACTAACGCTTGTAGCTATTTGTGTCGCTCATCCATTGTCGATTATCATTTGCCATTAGCCTTGTCTGTGACGTAGAAATTATTACTTATGTTATAAGCAGCATGTCTTTGTGAAATAAATATGTCACTTCCGCCACTGTGGTACGCATCAACTGCACGATGTATACACAAAGTCGCACATACGTGTATGGTATATAACAGAAGGATGTACATAGAGATAGCAAGTCAAGAGCGTTCACTATAATGTTAATATTTATCTAAAAATGCGTACAAAATCAAAAGCTGAATCAGCAGATTGTAAACTAGTCCAATACCAGTATAATAAAAACCAATTCAAAACTAGTTCGATAAAGGCTAGTCCAAAATTAGTTGACTCTAAACTAGTAAAATCAATATTGAAAATAGAATTATAAAAATATATTAACGAATTACAATATATGTACATATGTTTGTATGCATTCAATTTCTACTGGGTATGTACATACATACATGTTTACAAATATATGCATACATTTGTTTATTTAAATCCAGTTACTATACTAAATTTTTGTATTCAAACATTTTTCCCTTTGATGTATTTTCAGTTTTTATACTATATATCTGCCTCGTACGTCAGTACCTAAAACTCGTCCGATCGGAAGGAGTTACAAAACTGGGTACTAAACTACTTACGGATTGGTATCAGACTAGTTTTTTAATAACTTACAGAAAATTATGCATATTTTGACTTGAAAGTAGTTTGTGTAGCTTAAATAAAGCGTTATAATAAAGTTCCTACTGGTCCCGAACTAATTACTTTCGGGCCAGTTAGTAAAGAGATTGTTTTGGACTCGTGAAAATAATAACAAAATTATTTCAACAACTTTAGGTGTTAAATTTTCTATTCAAAACATACTTTTTCAAGCCATTTCTCGGCTTGAACTTTATTATCCTTGCCCAGCTTACTAAGCATGCGAAATAAATAAGTTGGAGTGGTGCGTATGAAAGTAGAACACTTGTGGTGAATTTTAAGAAATTTCCCCAATTTAAAAAAAAAAAAAACTAAAAGTAAAATTTTAACTGGTCCATCTCAAACTAGTAATATATTGTTTTAAAAGTAACTAGCTTCAGAGAAGTTCAAAAGTAGACAGTTCAAGACATTTCTACCGAAAAACTATTAAGTCAAAACAGTTTCAAATAAAATCAGCAGAAGAATCAGTTAATAACTAGTTGAAAACTAGTTTGCTTTTAACTACTTTGTGTGTAATTTCACCGAAAAATAAAAAAATTAACACTATTCATTTTAGTATTTCCACAGTGCAAAAGCCAGATTATTTGCTTTATTTTTCATCATATTTTCCCTGTTGGGTAGCAGTTTTATATACATAAATATTATATATAAAATAAGCTTAGTAAAGAGATATGTGCGCGTGTAGTTGTAAGAAAACATGCGTTAATATTTTCAGCCCAATAAATCTGCTTCAATTCTTTCGTAAATTTCTACTTAACATGTGTTCTTCTCAACATTACGCATACTTGCATAATCGCATTTCCATTTTTTTCCACTCACTGCTTTACAATAAAATTGTTTTTACTTATATGCTTACAGAATTAATTTGTATGATGGTATTAACATCAAATCATTTGAATTCTCCCTCGATTGCGTTGATTTATTTGTACAATTTTGGGTAATCAGTCATTTTGTGAAATATGTCGGCGAATTAAGCTCACATATTTATACGCTTGAAAAGAAAAGAAAGATGTGCATGCAGAAATATATATTTACTTAAAGATATGCATAAATGTATGTATACTAAATTATTCACAAATTATTTAAATTGAAGTGAAAAATAATATCGAAGCAAAAACAAAATGGAAAAATATATATATGTATTAGGGATAAAAGTCTTCGTCTTTTGAGGTCATGGCCGTGTTAAACTTGATGCTGAGCGGATCTAAAACAAGCTGTGAATGCTGTAGACTGTAAATAATTTAGTTAAATTAACTGGTATGAAAGAATTTAATAAAAATATTTCAATAATTTTATATAAAAAATATTTATTTTTCTTCTGCTAAAAACTAGTCCTGAAAATATTGGGTGCTCCGCTGCGTATTAGTATTTTTAAGAAATTTTTTATTTATTTTGAGAAGTAAATATTAATTTTAATTTAGGAGAATTACACTTATGAATTATGAAAATAAAATCATAAAAACATAAAATAGCGTGATTTATGGCTCTACTTGTCAATTGAGCATAAAATTATTAACCGTCGCAGATGTTGGCTTCAGATGGTAGAGGTACATAATTGTGATGCCCGATCGTGACAAGAGAAGATAAATTGAAATTATTACTCTAAAAAGATGGGTTGTGGTATGCCTTAGGGCATAGGTATATACTGCTGGGTAGGCAGACGACATGATCGAGCCTATTATCAAATAGCTTCGATAGAAGTAGTAATGACGAACTTAACACATTTCCGAGAAGTTTGCTCTTAAGAGGTGTATGCTTTTTTTTGTTTGGAATCGAGGTAAATGAAGCTTAAATAATCGCGTACAAGACGAGACGTATGAGCTGGTGCATTATTATGATGTAGAAACCATGACTTGTTGTCCCACAAATCCTTCCTTTTGAGACGAATATTCTCACGCAAACGCTTCAAAACGGATAAATAATATTCACGTCTCATGCCCAAAACATCGTGAATAATGCTATGAGCGGATCCATTTAATATGTTAAGCTCACTAGCTATCTCTCTTTCAGTCACACGACGATTTTCCAACACAATTTTCTTTACTTTTTCGACGTTTTCTTCGTTTATTGACGTTGCTGGACGACGTTCATGGGGCAAGTTCTCCAGCGATGTACGGCCGTCCTTGAACGACTTATACCAATCAAAAACACGTGCACGTGATAGGCAAGACTCCCCATATGCCTTCTGCAACATTTTCATTGCGTCCGTGGAACTTATTCCATTGGAATAACAAAATTTCAAGCAAATATCTTTGCTCAACGTTAATTTCCATAGTAAATTTCGAAAAACACACTCGAGGTTGACTTGTTTATAGTGCCGTAAAAAAAAAACTATGTGACAGATCGCGCTCAAATTTGACATGTAAACATGTAACAGTCCTGCTAACCTAAGCAAAAAAAAGTATGGCCATATGTCTTGTCCTTGTCGAGTTATGGATAAAGTCTCGTTTATATTTGGGCAGAAGGTATAGTTATATAAATCATTTAACCAACCAACCATCTAATCATAGAACATCTTATCTTCTATCATCATTGCTTTCTCAACACCCTCTTTTCATCCGCTGAAATATCTCTTATAATGGACTCCAAGACTCTCTACATGCCCCACTATCACATAATTGCCTATCCGAATTCGCTTCAATTTGGTGTTGATCCCATTTTAAATAATTTTACTTTGATTCTCGCGGAAAAAAGACCTTTAAGACCTATACTAAAATGCGGAACAATAGTATGGTAGGCTACGCTAAAGAAAAATTGTCACATTAGACTCCTTAAACAGATGCAACTTATCTCTTTATCTAAAAAAATGCTCAGAAAGTCATCGTCTCAATAAGGACAATCTATAAACAAGTGATTAAAAATACGAGTGAGGAAATTATGACAGAACTCAGGTTAAACGACACTGCATTACCCTTGCAAGTGTCCGGCCTCTAGCTAATTTGAGTCGTCAATTCTTTCCCGATACTTCTATTGGTTGCCCCAAAAGAAACCGGCGATTTTTGATACAGACGGTATTGACAATTTTTTTTGAATAGCTTATGAATATTTTATTGCATTTTTTCTTTTGACAATTATATGCTGTCACTTTTATTTTGCTTGGAGAAAACACGACGCGTAATTTTGTTTATATTTATTTAAAATGGATAAATAAATAAATCAAATTGGGGGACTGCAGTGAGTCATATCGCCCGCTCTTCTTTGTCATTTGCTTATAAATGATCAAAAAGTTTGATTTTGTTCACTACATTTAGGTTTGGAGCACTTTGATGCTGTTTACACAGGGACTCAATTAGCTAATTGAGTGTGCATTAGTAAATATTATGCTAATTATCACATAATTAGCTCTATGGAAAGCCGAATACTTAGTTTGCATTTAATTAGTGAAAAATTGGAACAGCTTTCTCTCATAAATAACTCCATGCGGCGCTATTTAATAGAAGGCGTAAAATTTTTTCTATGAATAAAAAATACATAAAAAACAACGATGAAAATTTTCATAAGTAAATTAACATGAATTTTCAATTAAATGGTCTTTTAATTATGAATTAATTTAAAAAAATTTAATTTTAATAAAAATTAAGCTTTAAATAAAGAGACTAGACTGGAATAAGACTTATATATAAGAGTTTCTAAAAAAAGTTATTTTATTCCTTCATTTTTTTTAAGGCTTCCGATTGAAAAATTAATTTCAAAATTAATTTTGATTCTCCATGAGACCAACCAACTACATAATTAGTGTCTATAATTCTACTTTATACATGGTTGCTATTTCATATCATTATATAGATACCCATCTTAAATACAGCAAAGCTTGACCATAAACCAAACATCGATAGTAAATGCCGACGGAAGAGAAAAGAGCAAAAACAAATTTACCAACATTTGCCATTTAAGCAACGATAAGTGGCTGACATCAAATAGAAAATAAACAAAAGCAAAAAACAAAGAAAAAAACGCAATCACAACAAATATTTTGTCAACAAAACAAAAAATGTTTAGCAAACAAATCGCACATAAGAGAATGCAATTGAAGCTAATACAGGTTGAAGAAGGCGTGAGAGCATTTATACTTGTATACGTATATATTCAATATTTCGAAAAATTATGATTTTATCCGAATTTTTTGGATATATATATGTATATATAACATATACAAACTCTCTTTCCCTATTCGAGATTGTTTTTTATTTCCTCTCATTTTCTATGTTTTTTTTTTGTTCTTGCTGATTTCGCACTTAATAACTGTCATGCAATCCTTAAATAATAGTAAAACGGTACAATTTTGTTGTTGTTTTATTTCCATTTTTTTTGCTCACATTGTTGCTACTACATTGTTTGTTTGTTGTCTATAGGTAATGTTAGATTATTATGCAGATCAATAGACGTCATACGCGCAGGTCAGGCAAGAAATCCGAGGTGAAAGCGTTGTTTGACAACTGTGGAAAATGTCAGAGGAATTTGGTAAAAAGAGAAAGAAGGAGAGAAGTGAGGAGAGTATAAAGGGAGAAACAAGAATACCAAAAACGTTTAAGAATGGAAAAATAAAACCAAAGCGTGCACTCAATAGCGCAGAAAGCCAGTGAGCGGTACAGAGAGCAACATGAAAAATATATAAAAATGGTTGAAAAACCAAAATGAAAGATACAAAAATTTGACGAGAGAAAATGGAAGAAAGAGCTCGAATTTAAAGACAAAATGCCAAACATATTTTTTCGAGTGAGAGAATATGATAGAGAGAAAGAAATGCCACGCTCATTTTGTCAATTTTATCCCACATTCTACCCCCTTAATACGCAGTTTCTGTTACTCACCTTACCATTTTTGAAACACACTTAAGCATTTCTCTCACTATATTTGCTCTAACTTTTCTTTTTCACTCTCTGCACTGGAATGACGCCATTGGATGTTGGCAATGCATATTTGCCCTAAAAGTATGCTACTATTTTCGTTTGTTAACTACCGTAACGGTATATTTGAGCTACTGCATAATAATGAAAATTGATAGGCAGCGCATTGAAAGATATATATATATATACGAGAGAGAATGAGGCAGCAGTGAGAGCATTATGCCGTTACAAATGTGAATGTAGCGAATATACAGAGCGGTGACTGGTGAGCGGTGAGCAAGGGTAAATGGCTGGGAAAGTAGCTATAGCTGAAACTCAAAATCAAGCATAGGTCAAGGGGGTAAGTTTGAATTTTTATTTTTAAAACCTAAAATGAGTTAAATTTTGAGCGAAAATTTCTGAATGTGATTACTAATTTAAAAAATAATGAAATGTTTTTTTTGGGGGAAAAAATACACATTTTTTTTATAGAAAAATACGAATGTATATATTTTTAAAATAAATACATTTTTTTTCTATTAATATCATTGCAAGAAAAAATTTCAAAACTGTCTATTCATATAAAACTTAATAGCATATTTTTTTTAGGATAATAAAAATACAAAAATATAAAAAAAACTATAAATGTTTACAGAAACATTCGTAAAGTTTTCAAAATTAAATTAAATTAAAATTAAATGCTTAAATAATGGTAAAATTAAAAGAAAAAAATCAACATAAACGTTTGCATGAACTTTCAAAATTTTTAACTAAATGTAAAAATGTTTAAAGGCGCTAAATACGTACAACTAAAATCTGAAGAAATAATATTGAGAAAAACAACAAGCAAAATAAAAATATTAAAAAGAATTTAAATATTTATTTATGATTTTTAAACAAACTATACAACTAAAATCTGAAGAAATGAGTTTTAGAAAAACAACAAGCAAAACAAAAATATTAAAAAAATTGGAAATATTTATTTATGATTTTTAAATAAATTTTTAAATTTTTAAACTTTCAAACTATTCAACTTTTCAAAAAATATTTTTTGAAGAAGAAAATATAAAAAATTTTAAAATAAATAAGATAAATCAATTTTAAAATTACTAATCAATAAGATGTAAAAAAGTTTTAGGTTTCAACAAAACTTTGTTTTATAAAATTTCAAAATTGTAATATAAAAGAAAAAACTTTGAAGCAGGCTATCTAATTAAGAGACTAATAAGAAAAAATTTATCAGAAAATATAAACGCAAAAGATTTTATAAAAATTGTAAAATTTTTTGGAAGTATTTCTTAAACGATTCGGTAAATTATTCTAAAAATTGGGAAAGGGTTCAAATTTGTGGAATATTAAATTTTTTAATATGAATATAAAAATATAAAATCTTTATAAATTAATGTATTTTTTCAGACATTCAAAATACCAAAAACTAAGCAAAAGTTGTACATTTTTTTAAAATATTTTCTTAAACGTTTCTGAAATTTTTTCAAAGTTTGAAATGTTTTAACATTTGTGAGTCTCACTTATATGTATATATATATATATATTAATTTTTATATTTTTATATACTCGTAAATGTTAAAAAATTTAAACTTTAAAAAAATTTCAGAACAGTTCCAAAAAATATTTTTAAAGCTTTGGTGGTTTGAATGTCTGAAAAGATACATTAATTTATAGAGATTTTCTATTTTTATATTCATATTTAAAATTTTTTTTTTTAAATTTTTTTTCTCAATTACCAAAGCCTATTTTGCTTTTATAAAAAACTTTTAAATAATCAAATAAATAATTATTAAAAATAAATATATTTAAAATATAGCACCCCTCCAACCAAAAAACATTTTCGGCCAAATTCAGCTGTTTGACACATTTCCAGTGAAATTTGAGTATTTTTAGTTTGGCTTCAACATTATCACCAGCCTGAGTATTCAAACACATACATAAATATTCCAATAAAACTGTGAGTACATGCTCATGAAAATATGTATGTTTGCGGGTGTATATATTTATACCTATTCACATTCGAATATTTTTTTTGCATATTTTTTTTTTTTTGTGAAATGCCATTAAACTGTGTTTACTCTGAAATGATGACGTAAATGGCATGCAACAACAAAATTTGGAATGGTGATTGCAAAAATTACAATAGCAACAAATACGAGAAAAGCACAAGAATGTAGAATACATTTTAACAGCAACATAACGGTAAAAATGGAGCACAAATATACGAAAAAAGAAAAGAAATATTAAAAAATAAAAAAAAAAACAATGGAAATAAGTAATATAAAAATCAAAATAGCAGTATCTTATTACATTTAACAGTGAAGCTTCACATCTAACTTGGAATCAGAGGTCATTTCATTGGACAGAGAAGTCCTTTCATACAGGCCTAAACAGGCACAATAGCCCAGCAGAGTCGGCAATTTGAGCAACCATGAATCAATTTTACACTACGTTTAGCCTAGTGGGTAATTCACATCCTCAAAGCCGCCGTACGTACGTGGTGCGTACCGAAGGGGCTATTGCTCTCCTCAGCAGCTCTCTCAAAAGTATCAAAGAAGCCTGAGTCCATCCAAGAATCTTAGTTGGGCAAAAACTGACCATCAAGTGGTTCGCACATTCGGCAAATGGCCCAAAAACAAGATGGCCACCGTATCCGCTCCTCACAAAGAAGTTTTTTTCCAACGTTGAGGCTCACTTTTGGTTGCATAAGCGAGCTTAAGGGATTTGGAGTGATGATAATCCAAAAGCCGTCATTGAGAGGACGTTCAACCCTCAAAACCTGACTGTTTGGCTTGCCTTAAGGGAAGTCGACCATGATAAATTATTTCTTCGTGCTTGAATTAGAGAATGTTGATTCGGAGGACTTTTTGTTCATACAAGACGGTTCCTGCATGTCATGCAACCAACGAATCAATTAATTTATTGACAGAAACTTTTGGTGTGCTCATTAACTTGCGACGTGGGCCTGTGATGTGGTCTATAGAATTCAAGCTAACTCCACTGGCCTATTTTTTGTTGGGTTATGTGAAGTCGATTGTATACGCAGATAAGTTCGAGAAGATTGACGTCTTGGAGGTGAATATTGGTCACGTTATTGTTGACACACGGCCCCAAAGACTGCAGGAGCTCCTCTCGGAGCCTCTTGTATGGAGTTTACTCGAACCAGCCACGACGGCCGCAAGTGCCTAAATGGCAATGAAAATAGGGATCGGAATTAATGAATTTCAAGTTCATGAAGAGCACAATGTGCGTAAACTTTGGCTTTGGTTTGTGCATCATATTATTTTTTTTTATTAATAAGTACCTGTCTTTTAGGTTGAAGTGGTTGCCCAGCATCAGCACAACTTAGCTCACAATACAGTGCTTTTAAATCCAGTAACGTGACAGAGGCCCATGTGGTACTGTTCTATTGGTAGTTCCACACGGCGAGAGTGGCTGTGGATTGGAGTGGAGTCGAGTGGGTTTTAGTATGTAGGTAACGCAGTGAGATTACAAGTCGTGCATAATAGTATATCGGTATTCATTAGAGTCAGCCTGAAATTACTTGATGATTGAACTCACCCCGCATACAAAAATCTAGGGGGATTTGCCAAACGTAAGCCCGTTTTGTTTTACTATTAACGCTTTGCAGATGTGGAGAGTGATGAAGACCTCCTAACAGCTCAGACTTATATGCTCCGCCTAGAGAAAGCTACAGTAGAACCAATCCGATGTATTCGGCTTAAGGCTTCGCTGAAGTCTAGTTGGAGGGTCGGTTCAAGAGAGGTGCTTCTGTAAATGGCTGGCTATATAAAGTTGTAATTATACCCACTTGCCTAGCGAGGTTACATTTAAGACCCGCCGCGTAAAAACCAGCTCCAATGAAAAGTAAATCAATCATTGACCAGACATTTACCACTCGCCAAACACACCACCTCTTCGTCAATTTTAAAGCAGCCTTCGATAGCATGAAAAGGAGCTGTCTCTGTGTTTGAATTCGGTATCCGCACAAAACTTATAAGGCTATGTAAACAACATTGACATTTCCGAGCCATTCAAACTCCCACGACGTTTCAGACAAAGTAAGTTCTTATCGTGTAACTTTTTTAATTTTTTGTTGTAGAAAATAATATGAGCTGCAGAGCAAAAAAGAGATGGTACAATCTTCTGCTAGCACACGCCGATGATATTGATATTATTGGCCTCACCAACCGCGCCATGAGTTCTGTTTTCTCCAGGCTGGATAAGGAAGCAACACTGTGGACAGTAACAGTAAGTCGTGGATAATCTTGGAACCAGCATTAAAGCAAAAAACAATGTCAAGAAGCTCATCATTCCCATCCTGCTTCGGATGAATGAGAACACTCCAACTTCCCAAGGTTTCTATGCAGTACCTGCCGGTGGAAGCAGTGAAAGATGATGGTCTACACTACGTCAAAAATACCAGGTAGGGGAGGAGCTGGCTGTACTTGGTATTTCCAATCGGCGCAAAGATGTTTTTAACTCGACTATAATGGCGTATGCGGTAAAATTAAAAAAATCATTCGTAGCCTCTGTCCTTTTTTATCTTCTCTACATAATCGCCATTGATTTCAATGCATTTCTTAAGCCTCTAGATCCACTTCTGAAAACAGGCTTCAAAATCTTGTATTTTAAGCTTAAGCTTATCAAGTTCAGTAATAACCGCATTAATTATCTCCTCGTTGCTATTAAAGATCTTTTCTTTTAATTTTTTTTTAATTTTTGGAAATAATCAGAAATCACAAGGTGCTCCATCCGGGGAATATGGTGCTATCAGTATTTCTTCGATCCCAAAAATCATAGTGACATAGAACGAGTAATTCAGCAGTGTAAGATGGCGCGTTGTCATGATGTAAAAATTATGTTTTCCAACAAATTTTTGAAAACTCTTGGTAAGCACTCTTCGGTGTACCATTTTGCAGTTACCGTCTCACTTTTTTCTAGTGGAATAGCAGCTACGATTTTAGATCGGGTGAAGTAAACTGACATCATTACTTTTGCTACTGATTTTTGTTGCTTATATTTTACGGGTGGGTTTGCTCCTGTTGGGCTCCATACCATGGACTGCTGTTTGGTTTCTGGATCGTACTTATAGAACCAAGATTCGTCAGTTACCAGTAACGACTTTACTAAAGTTGCTGAACTGACCATTTTCGCACCAGTTTAGGAAAAATTGAGCAAAATACACTAAAGCTCCTTTTTTGGGCCTCATTTAAAATTCGCGTTAACCATCAAGCAGATTTCTTCGTGTATCCCAGATACCACCATGGCATTCAAGCCCAATTCATCATCATTCAGAACTCATTTCTTGTGTCAATCTTGAGTCTTCGTCAATTTTAGACTTCACCAGAGCTACAGTGACGTCATCGGTGGACGATTTTGGTCGACCTACTCGGCGCTCGTCTCCTTACGGAAAAATGTCCGGTCTGGAATCTTCGCAACCACTTAGAAATAGTCTTTAAAGATGGTGCAATCCTTCCATATGCAATTTGGTATTCACTGAGTATTTGTATTAGCTGTAAATTACGCCGAAACCCGGCGGGAATCACATGGCGAATTTCTGTTTTCGTTGGTGGTGGAATTTCGTCTGACTTATCCTCAGCTAACTTACATTTTCTTGTCTCCATTTTAGCCGATCGTTCTAAAATTTGAAAAAAGACTAATAAAGTAGTTACAAATTGTTTGGTATTTTAAGATTCAACAAAAACAAATTGAAAACCACCAACTGAGCGAACTTTTGTTAATCCCCTCGTATGTAGTATACCCCGCATTTGTCTCTCGTATATCGTTGTTGTAGTCAGTGGCCAAGCATGCAACATTGTAGTTAAAAAAAAAACGCAGTTTTCCCTTGTAAATGCAACCGCGTGTACTTTACAACATTTCAATCATACTTGCAGATGTTGTTGTTGTTCTTATTGTTGTTACAACCATTAATGGTTTTCAATTGTATGCTCGCACTCAAATTTTTTCCACCGAATGCATTTGCCGCACATTACATGCTAAAATGTGCACTACTCGCATTTGACAATGCACCGTTACAAACAGCACACTGCACAGCGTTGGTGTGCCATTCACCGTTCACCGTAACGACGTCATTGCATGAATGTCCTTTCTTTACGCCATTATTGTGTATCCTCCGAAGGGTTGTTGTCCTTATTTCGCGTCAATTTGTTTTGCCGTGCTCATTGCTATTGCCACTGTTGTTGTTATTGTTGTTGTTGTTGCAATAATTTACGTACTTTTTGCACAAATGTGTGCGTGTTATGCGAGCAATCATTGCTTTTATATGGGTAAGCGATTGTTTTTTTGTTTTTTTTTTTTGGGAAATTTCAATGCTTTCCAGCTATTTTTAGAATGCTTAGTAGATGCTTTATTGTTGTTGTTATTATTGTTTTTTGCTGTTTTTTGATATTTTTGTTTGGTTTATATATAGAAATCGGTATCAAATTTCTCTTGGCAACTAGGTATTTATATGTGTACATATGTATGTAATATATCGTGTTGATTTTGCCTTTGATTGTTTCAACATTTGGCATTACACATTCTTCTACGTATGTATTACATTATTATCTATGTACAGCCTTGGCAGAAAGTATTAGGCACCCACTAAAATACAAGTATTCTCAAATGTGGCTATCAAAGTTACCACTTCTGTTTAACTGTTGATTAAACGAATAAATTGTGTAATATTAAAAGTCATAGTACTCTGGTGGAAGTGGAAGTAGGCGTCTAACCAATAAAGGAGAAGACCGAATACTTAAACGCGCGTCTCTCAAGGATCGCAAAACATCTTTTTCTGCCCTTACAGCTGCCTTTTCGGATGAATTTAGCAAACCAGTTAGTGCTCGAACAGCTAGAAGAAGACTTCTGGAATCAGGTTTAAAAGTATGTTAAGCCCGTAAAAAGCCGTGGCTCTCAGAAAAGAATAGAAAAAATCGTTTGCAATGTGCTCACCCATACCAACATTTTACGGAAGAAGTTTGTTTGAATGTTCTGTGGTCTGATGAATCAAACTTCGTGGTAAGCTTAGTTAAGATCGTCTTAAAGTATTAACAACCATAGCTTCTTACCCTAGAGCAATTTTGACGACATAATAAAAATCTTATGAAAACATTATTTTTTCCTTTCTACAGATATTTGGAACATCTGGTATGACGTTCGTGAGGCGACGACTTGGGGAAGAATATCATCTAGATTGCCTGGTACCCACTATTAAGCATGGAGGAGGCAGCATTATGATCTGGGGCTGCATGGCTGCTGATGGTGATGGCGAAACGTTCGTTTGCGAGGGTCGCATAGACAGTCAAAAGTATATAAATGTATTAAAAGTTATTCTTCTGCCTTCGTTAACGCGCATTTTCTTCGATACTAATTTAGACGGGGTTCAGTTTCAGCAAGACAATGCTCCTTGTCACAAATCAGCGACTACGATGCGTTGGTTTAGAGGAGATAACAACATTGTTTTGTTAGATTGGCCTGCACAGTCTCCAGATCTTAATCCCATTGAGCACATGTGGGCTATTTTAAAACGCAAGATTAAGGAAGACAGTATAACATCAAAAACTGCTTTAAAGAATGCCTTAATTAACGAGTGGTTCGCTATAAGTGCGAACGAATCTGCAAAGCTTGTACGCAGCATTCCTAAGCGAAGGGTGGACCTACTAAATATTAATTTTATTATCACTAATTTATAGTTTATTAACTAATTTTATTAATAAAACTTCATTATTTCACTTGTTAAAACAATAAAATCAATAATTAGTGGGGTGCCTAATACTTTTGGCCAAGGCTGTATTTTTATATGTATTTATACTAAAGAGTTAAATGTTGGAGTATAGTTTAAGTTTTTTATTTCTTAAGTAAAATTTAATCCCTGAATTTTTGTATTAGTGCGGTAAATACTTAGAGATCTGAACTATAACTTGGAAGCAAGAAAACCTCGCAAACAAGCTCTCAAAGCTTCTGGCATATCACTATCGATGTGTTATGTGGTCTGGCGTTTTCCTGATGGAACACACTTAACCTTCTGTTGGCTCAAACTAGACCCTTTTGGGAGATTGTTTCCTTCAGATGGTCTAATCGCTGACAATACCGATCCAAGTTAAGCATTAGGTCCTAGGGTCGCAGACGATGCTTTGCTAATTTCACCACATATACACACACAACAAACCTTCCTGGCCGAACTTTTTACTGTGAAAAATCGATCAAGTGGTTTTTTGTACAATGTTCCGCTCTTTGGTAATCGAAACAGTGCTCGCATGTTGGTCAGGCTCGACGATTTCCATTATTTTATCGATTAACACCTTTTACACTAAAATTACCGGAACGAAATTGACAAACCATTGATTGACTAATGAAGTATCAAGATCATAAACACTTGTGATTTCACCTTTTTCGAAGAAAAATTGTAGAATACAGCGTATTTTCTCTTTGTTGGCGTCCATCTTTGATGTTCGTTCAAAGTATACCAATTATTTTCTTAACCACTATAGATAAAAGTTTCGAGTCTGTGAGCCGATGTATGTCATAGCCTACCTGAGGTAGAAGGAATCAGTACAGGGAGAAGCTATTAGTGATTACCATATCTTTTGTTATTGTAAATCGATTCGAGGATTTTCTCAAGTTGACTAGTATTACTTTTCTCCCAAAAATTCCCAAATTTCAAAAATAGAAATAAATTAAGCCGAAAGGGAGATATTTTTTTCATCTCAAAACATGATTTTTTTAATCGAGTTATCATTGTAGAAGAGCGGAATAAAGCTGAAATGGTCTGAAGGCCTATAAGTGGAAGAGTTACAGAAGAGCTAAGAGGAAAGTTTTACTATACAACCTTTCCAATAAAATATTTCATAACTCTTCACCAAGCTGCACCATCCAAAATTGGGAATAAAAAGAAGTTGTTTAAGAGCCAACATAGAGCTGGTGTAATCATATGGTTTAGAAGAATGTCTAAGTCAGTTCAATTTGAGCTAAAATAGACGCCGTTTATGCCTTTAGCGAGGTTTTAGAAAGCTTTTTTGGAAAACAACCAGAAGCAAACCACAAATAGCAGGAAGAGAATTCGACCGAAAGTCGTTTCACCAATGTAATAATTATTATTTTTCGCCTTGGTAACCAGTTTTGACACCTTCTCCTATAGTCCGCTAGTCCGCTAAGCTGCGAAGCTTTTAGATATTTAAAACTCAGTCTATAGAAGCAGGTTAGGTGTTCTAATGTCTCACTGCGGTCTTCCCTGTGTATAATAAGGTATAATATATCAACTATTTTTTTCTCATAACGCTTGCTTGTTTATTTACAGCTCGCAGCCATCTATATATTGCTTCCCAAATGTCTATGTTTTTCTTGAGTTTTCCTACGCTGCTTATAATACTTTAACGCTAAGACCGACGCCAGGGTTACCTGCGTACTGGATCAACGTAATATATCCTAACGTCCCTCTCCATGAGCAGTTTTTGATTAGTCCATGTAGATTTAGCAAGTTCCCCTGGCAGGCTGCATGTTCCTTTGCCATTCATCTTCTTTCAATGTGGTCTCAAACCTTCTTCTCCAGGGAAAATGTGAATGCATGTGTTATATTTCGTCCACAACTCCCCTCACCTATCAAAAATTGTTTCCCACTAAAATGTTGATTTGAGGAATCTTTCGAGTGCAGCGATCTTATTGATCCGTTGTTTCAATGGGCTTCTATACGAAATTTTAGTCGCAGTGGTCCACCAGGCCAAAGCACCATGAGTTGAGAGTTGGCTTGATGCGGCTTCTGGACAATCCCAGCAACTCTGGCCAATAGGCCCATTGTGATACCACTATGGATTCAGCTTTCACCTTCTCAAATGATCGAACCAGTTTGTGTGCCTTATAAAGGCAACGAGATTTTCATATTCTCTTAGCGAGACAGTCGAAGAAGTGAAGGAACTTGTATCGCGCAGATGTCAAGGCTGGACAATGGCAGAGGTAGTGCTCGATGGTCTCCTCCTCCGCTTCGTTCCTACAGCTACGGCAGAAATCGTTAGAGTATTAGCCCATCCTACTCCCGGTAAGCCCCATTAAGCAGTGCCCAGTTATTTATTATACCAGTCATTATGTTAATGGACAACCAGTCCAGAAGGATAAGATTTTTTGATTTTCTCGCATCCAACTTTGGCCATAGCTGTTTGGTCCCGTTGCACGTGATCTCGTTCGACCATCTTGAGTCAGCTTCCCTAGTGAAGCCCAGTTTAAGCATGTACTTAGCCGTGGACATAGGTAGACCAGCATCGTAGATTGAAGGGTTCCTTCCCTTGCCAGTTCATCTGCCATGCAATTGCCTGGGATGTCTTTGTGTCCAGGTACCCAGACCACAGCAGTACTGTACTTCGTTGAGAGTTTGTTGAGAGAGTTCCTACAATTTATGACCACTTTTGACGTGGTACCATTACATTGAAGAAATCTGATTGCAGTCTGACTATCGGAGTAAAGTGTAGCCGATTGTCCTGCTGCCGTGGATTTGTGCAACCACTCCGCGGCCACCATGATTGCGAAGAGTTCCATCGGGAAAACGCTGCAGGTCCGGTATTCTCATGCTCATGAGCACACTTATCGATTTTGGATACGACAATCTTCCAGAACAAGAGAAAAAGAATCTGATATAACGATCCAAAAATCAAGTGAACTATTAAATCTTAGTCGTCCCAAGCACTGGTACACTTTCTGATTTTCCCAAAGCTCAGGTGGTCAGTGATCTGCTTTCCCTTTCACAATTTTTTGTGTGGCCGTCTGCCTCAATATTTCATTTATTGATCGCGTTTTAGTTTCGCCCAACGCAAAAAGTACTCAATAACCCGACTTAAGCCCTCACTTGGTGAAAGAAAAAAAAAAAAAACAAAGGCAAACGTTTACCTTAAACTTTCACGCATAAAAGACACACCACCCCAGCACTTTACGGGCTTCCACAAGGCATAGTTCAAGCAGATGTCTGAAAATTACCAACCAACAGTCCATTCAGTTGCCATTGGTGACTTGACATGAAAAGTGTGCAGCGACAAAAATTGAATTTGCCAGAATTGAATAGTCCAAAGTGAGTTTAGTTAAGTGAATTAGTGGTGCAGGCGGCGTTAAGCGAGTAAGGACTTGCAGGAAGGACCTACAGCGCCGACGCTCACGCCGACGCAAACGAAATGGCAGCTGCTGCACCAGCCGCCGCTGCAGCACCGGCTGCTGCCGCAGTGAATATAGCCGAAATCGCAGGCGAGGCTAATGTGATGAACTACATGAAGAATCGCCTGCGTAAGGGGGCGATGAAGCGAAAGGGTCTCATGATTATAAATGGACATAAATTTGCGGTGCGCTTCTTCAAGCAGCCAACTTATTGTGGGCACTGCAAGGATTTTATATGGTATGAGTATGGTGGTAATTTTTTTTTATTTAATTAAACGCTGGAGACAAAGCATGTATGAAATTGTAGCATATTTTAGGGCTTTTAACAACGTTAATTCAATTAGTGATTTTGTAGTGAAAAGAAAAATGAAAAATTGGTTTTCATTACACAATATTTTTCAATTTTAATTCATTTTCTTTTTGTCCTTCTTAGGGGTTTCGGCAAGCAAGGCTATCAGTGTGAAGGTGAGTACGTTTTGCGGTGCCTGAAAATAAAGGACGAAATCATAAATTACAATTTCACCTGCCTCAATGTTATCTCACACACACTTATAAACTGATTGTCAATGCCTCGTTTGTTTACACTTTTCACCTCCGCAGATTGCCGCTTCAATATACATCAGAAATGTTGCAATTTTGTGGTTTTCAAATGTCCTGGCAAGGAGACCGACATTGATGCTGATTGCTCAAAAGTGAAACATAAATGGGAATCGACTACATACACAACGCCGACATTTTGCGATGATTGCGGCATGTTACTGCACGGTGTAGCCCATCAGGGCGTCAAGTGTGATAGTAAGTAGAATGTACCTATAGAAGGACCTCTTATGCGGTTGCTCATAGTTTGTGGAATTTTACTTACTTTTCTTAATACATATTTGTTTTCACACATTCCTCACTTTGTTGCTTACTACTCTACATTACTCTGCATTCTCTTCCGCCGACAGATTGCAATTTGAATGTGCATCACACTTGCAAGGATAAGGTGCCGCCTCTTTGCGGTGCTGATATTAACGAACTACGTGGCAAGTGTTTGTTGTATGTGGAACTCAAGGGCAACAATTTGATGGTGGAGAGTGAGTGCTGGTTTTAGATTTTTTGATGGTTTTATAATTTTTTTACAATTTCTTTTGTTTCTTACTTTTTTCACATTTTTCCCATATATTTTTATTCTTCTTCTCTACAATTCTTAGTCAAGGAGGCTACAAATTTGATACCCATGGATACGAATGGTTTGAGCGATCCATATATTGCAATTGCCTTACATCCAGATCGTAGCGGTAAAACAAAGAAGAAGACAAAGACCATACAGAAGTGTTTGAGTCCAGTTTATAATGAAAAATTTACTTTGTGAGTATCAATTTATGAGAAAAGGTAGCGTAAATTTGAAAAATAAAACTGGAAATATGAACTTATCTATATATTTATGCCTGAAAGGTCGAGACAGTAAACTTGAAAGCTTGCAACCTTGCGTTAATATGGTATAAAATTTAGTACAAAAGATAACTAAACTTTATAATGTGTCAAGTAAATTTTTTGTAGTGATTACATTTTCAAAAAAGCAAAAAAAAAAAAATTAAAAATTCAAATTGTACTAAAATTACAAAGGAATTGTAATGTGTATTAAACATGAGTGTTGTTAGAAATTTGTACTAAAATTCCAATTATATTTGTAATAATATAATTTTGTACGAAATTGTCAAACTAAAATTTTATCCAAAACGTTGTTTGAGATTTGTATTAAAATTCCCTTTGAAACTTGTACTAAAATTTTATACTAAAAATTTGTACTAAAATTTTGTACTAAAATTTTATACTAAAAATTTGTACTAAAAATGTGTACTAAAAACTTGTACTAAAATTTTATACTAAAAATTTTTTTCTAAAATTTTAAACTAAAATATTGTAGTAAAATTTTATACGAAAAATTTGTACTAAAAATTTGTATTAAAATTTTAAACTAAAATTTTGTACTAAAATTTCATACTAAAAATTTGTACTAAATTTTTATACAAAAAATTGTACTAAAAGTTGTACTAAGAGTTTGTATTGAAATTTTGCACTAAAATTTTGTACTAAAATTTTATACAAAAAATGTGTACTAAAATTTTATACAAAAAATGTTTACTAAAACATTTTGTACTAAAATGTATATGTATATATTAAAATTTTGTACTAAATATTTAAACTAAAATTTTATCTAAATGGTTTTCGGACATTTGTACAAAAAGCCCATTTCAAATTTGTGCTAAAATTTTATACCAAAAATGTGTGCTAAAATTTCAAATTTAAACTTTACCTATAAAGTTATGGAAAATTTGTACAAAGTTTTTTTTAGATTTTCTACTAAGTATTTTTACTAAATTTTTAACTGAAAATTTTATCTAAAACTTGGTTGTAAAAAAATTAATTCCATTGAAAATTTGCAAGAAAATATTGTAAAGGATTGTGCTAATAAATTTTTATTCAAAATTACTTAAATTAGCTCTAAATATCTTTTTTTTTTAATAAAAATATCTACAAAATTGGCAAAGAATTTTTTTTTATTATGAGTAAGGGAAAGTTACAATTAATTTTTATTTAACTAATATTAGAGTATTGCGAATTTTTCTACTAAACTTTTATTAATCATGCACTAAAATTTTGTACTAAATTGTTAATAAAATTTAAATAAGCTTTTTAATTCAATTGAATTAGGTAATAAAAATTTCTTTTAAATTATTTCTAAAAGTTTGTACTAAATTTTTAAAATAGAATAAAAAAATTAAGTTAGTAGTTTGTACTAAAAGTACGTAATAAGTATTGATATAAAAATTTTATCCTAAATATTTGTACTAAAAATATGTACAAAATTTTCTAATGAAGGTTTTTCTAAAATATTGTTCCTAATTTAGTACTAAATTTTTAACCAAATTGTCTACTAAATTAGCAAATTAAAATTTTATTTAAAATGCTGTGGTAAAACTGTTATTAAATTTTGTAATAATTTTGCAATACATTTTTTAGTACTAAAATTAGTTTATAAATTTTTTACAACTAAATCTTTTTTATAAATTTTTTATAATTTTTTTCCATACATTTAAATTTTTAGTACTAATTTTTTTTTATAAATTTGTTTTGTACTAATTGTTTTAATATTTTAAATTTTTTTAATACTTTAATTTTGAATAAAAATTTTTCTATAAGTTTTTAGTAAAAACAATATATTTATTTGAAATTATCACTAAAATTAAAAAAAAATGATTCGAAATTTCTGTGAAATATTTTTAAATAAAAAAAATGAATATTATTAATTATTAGAACTTAAGCTGAATTTAAATAGAAAATATAAATATATGTACAATTATTATATAATAACTATTATATATAAACTTAACGAAATTGGTTCTCTGTTGCAGTGATCTTACACCTCAAGATCGCGATAAGCGTTTGCTGATTGAGGTTTGGGATTGGGATCGTACATCACGTAATGATTTTATGGGTTCCTTCTCATTCAGCATGGAAGAAATACAGAAGGTTCGATTTTGAGCAAATTCCATAAGCGCTAACCTCAAATATTCTTACTCATTTAGGAGCCCATTGACGGCTGGTATAAATTTCTCTCACAAGTTGAGGGCGAGTGCTACAATATACCGTGCTCGGATCCCATTAATGATATAGCGCGTTTGCGTGATGAAGTGCGAGTGAGTAATGGAAGTGAAAATAATAAAAAAATTATCTTTTCAAACCCACTTTGTCACTCTCTTCCGACAGACGGATAAAAAGAGCGACAATAAGCGGCGCATGGACAACAAGGATATGCCACATAATATGAGCAAACGCGATATGATACGTGCGGCTGATTTCAATTTCATTAAAGTGCTCGGTAAGGGCTCATTCGGTAAGGTGCTGCTAGCCGAGCGACGTGGTACCGATGAATTGTATGCTGTGAAAGTATTACGTAAGGATGTCATTATACAAACGGATGATATGGAATTGCCCATGACAGAGAAACAAGTACTGGCGCTCTCAGGCAAGCCACCATTTTTGGTCTCGCTTCACTCGTGCTTTCAGACTATGGTGAGTAGGCTTTTCGGGCACACTTTGTAAATCATTGGAAATCTCTCTCATCTTTCTTTCTTCACAGGATCGCTTATTCTTTGTTATGGAGTACTGTAAGGGTGGTGATCTTATGTATCATATGCAAATCTATGGGCGTTTCAAGGAATCTGTGGCTATGTAAGTGCACTGGAGAGCTTTGTTTTGCGCATGTAAATAAAATTTCTCACTTCATTGCAGCTTCTATGCCGCCGAGATTGCTATTGCTTTATTATTTCTGCACGAACATCACATCATCTATCGTGATCTCAAGTTGGACAATGTGCTGCTGGACGGTGAGGGCCATGTAAAGATTGCCGATTTTGGACTGAGCAAAGAGGGTATTGAAGACCGTGACAGCACACGTACCTTCTGTGGCACCAACGTCTATATGGCCCCAGAGGTGAGTGTAGAAAGCCTTACCTGATTCGCAAAATTTTACTCATACTTTGTTTAAATCTCCAACTTCTTAAAAAGATTCTAAATTACGAATCCTACAATCACACCGTCGATTGGTGGTCGTTTGGCGTGCTGCTTTTTGAAATGTTAGCTGGTCAAAATCCATTTGAAGGCGAAGATGAGGAGAGCACTTTCAAAAATATTAAAGACAAGAAAGCTGTCTTCCCGAAACACTTCTCTCAAGAGGCTATGGATGTGCTAACGAGCGTAAGTCTCCCTCTCTCTCTCTCTTTTGAATGAATAGCGTTTCTACCACAACTTTCTAAAATTTAAATATATTGCAGTTCCTCGCTAAGAAACCAAATAATCGCTTGGGTGCTGGTCGCTATGCGCGCTCTGAGATCACCACCCATCCGTTCTTTAGAAATATTGACTGGGATAAGGCGGAAGCTAAGGAAATGGAGCCACCAATTGTGCCGAAGATTGTGCGTAATTTTTATTTTTAAATGAATTTTCTTCCATTTTAATTTTAATTTGAAGTTGAGTTTGAATTTTAATTTTAATTTTAATTTTAATTTTAATTTTAATTTTAATTTTAATTTTAATTTTAATTTTAATTTTAATTTTAATTTTAATTTTAATTTTAATTTTAATTTTAATTTTAATTTTAATTTTAATTTTAATTTTAATTTTAATTTTAATTTTAATTTTAATTTTAATTTTAATTTTAATTTTAATTTTAATTTTAATTTTAATTTTAATTTTAATTTTAATTTTAATTTTAATTTTAATTTTAATTTTAATTTTAATTTTAATTTTAATTTTAATTTTAATTTTAATTTTAATTTTAATTTTAATTTTAATTTAATTTTAATTTTAATTTTAATTTTAATTTTAATTTTAATTTTAATTTTAATTTTAATTTTAATTTTAATTTTAATTTTAATTTTAATTTTAATTTTAATTTTAATTTTAATTTTAATTTTAATTTTAATTTTAATTTTAATTTTAATTTTAATTTTAATTTTAATTTTAATTTTAATTTTAATTTTAATTTTAATTTTAATTTTAATTTTAATTTTAATTTTAATTTTAATTTTAATTTTAATTTTAATTTTAATTTTAATTTTAATTTTAATTTTAATTTTAATTTTAATTTTAATTTTAATTTTAATTTTAATTTTAATTTTAATTTTAATTTTAATTTTAATTTTAATTTTAATTTTAATTTTAATTTTAATTTTAATTTTAATTTTAATTTTAATTTTAATTTTAATTTTAATTTTAATTTTAATTTTAATTTTAATTTTAATTTTAATTTTAATTTTAATTTTAATTTTAATTTTAATTTTAATTTTAATTTTAATTTTAATTTTAATTTTAATTTTTATATTTATAATAGATATTTTTTTATTTTATATAAAAATATGTACATATGTTTACTGACATTATTATTTTTTATTTTTAGAAGCATCGTAAAGATATTTCGAATTTCGATAAAGCTTTTATTGCTGAGAAAACTGACTTGACTCCAACTGATAAGTTATTTATGATGAATTTGGATCAAAATGACTTCATTGGTTTCTCCTATATGAATCCGGAGTTTATAACAATTATTTAATTTAAAAGTATTTACCAATGAATTACAATATAATGGTTTATTATTATAAATATAATCAATTGAAAAGTATTTGAAATATGCAATTAGCAATTATAAAGGTGATGTAGTAAAAATAAACAAAAACTAATCGACAATCTTAGTGTAGTTCTCATATTTTTTTCTTCTTTAATATCAACCTTTTAGTACACATTTCCTTTAACAAAACCCTATTCGGTACACATATAATTCTCAATTCAACATTTAGTTGGAAGTACAATCAAACTTTTATCCATACTAAACTTTACAAATTTATTAAGCTTATTAGTGAAGACTAAAACCGAAAAAGAGCTTTACACCGAAATAAAATGCATTCATTATCACAACCCAAAGCATAGCTAATGGAGCATACCATCTTCTTCATACACAATAAAAACTTAAAAAGCTTTTACGAAACTTTAACAAGTTATTATTATCGAACTTGCAGACACTTAAAAGCTTATAGGAACCTTCTGAGAAATGAGCATCAAACTCGGTTACTCTCAGCTCTAAATGATTTGCCAGCCTTTTTTCATTTAAGTACTAATGTTTCTTCAATTAAATATGAACAAGGAAAAACGCATTGAATTTCTACGTAAGTATGTATGTATATTGAATCTCTCAAATGTAGCTCATGTGGTATTGAAACCATAGCGGCGTATGGCTTGGCATGACATAGCATGACTTAGTATGCAAATGTAATATCGGTCTGTGGGTTTGTAAGTCAACTGAACAAATTGTTGAAGAGAAAGCTTGTTGTTTTGCTGCATTTATCTAAAATTTGCCAATGTTTAAGGTGCCTGTTGTTGTATGTGTTGCAACAAGAGAAAATAAATTTTGGGAAATGTTCGTGGTAATGTCAATGCGTGTGTGTATGCAAATGTGTAACACCAAAATGCGTGCGGGTGTATATGCGCCAACACACATGCATTTCAGCTGCTGTCCTAATGCCGCAGTCCACTAGAGACATAACCTTGACTTGCTTTTAAATTGTAAAACCTTTATGAAGGCTAACTTGCAACAAGTTGCATGGCGTTAAATAAAAATTACTTATAAAAAACGAAGATTTTACTACATAAAAATAGTTTCTGGGCGAAAATCAACGCAAAAAATGCAAAAAAAAATAAAGTAAAATAAAATAAAAAAGAATAAAACTAAAACAATTAAATAAAATTAAATAACATTAAATAAAATAAAATAGAATATAATAAAATAAAACACAATAAAATAAAATAAGATAAAGTAAAACAAAATAAATTAAAACAAAATAAAATTAAATTGAAATGAATTATTTTAACTAAATGAAATGAAATGAAACGAAATTAAATTAAATTAAAATAATAAAATAAAATAAAATAAAATAAAGTAAAGTGAAATAAAATAAAATAAAATAAAATAAAATAAAATAAAATAAAATAAAATAAAATAAAATAAAATAAAATAAAATAAAATAAAATAAAATAAAATAAAATAAAATAAAATAAAATAAAATAAAATAAAATAAAATAAAATAAAATAAAATAAAATAAAATAAAATAAAATAAAATAAAATAAAATAAAATAAAATAAAATAAAATAAAATAAAATAAAATAAATTAAAACAAAATAAAATTAAATTGAAATGAATTATTTTAACTAAATGAAATGAAATGAAACGAAATTAAATTAAATTAAAATAATAAAATAAAATAAAATAAAATAAAGTAAAGTGAAATAAAATAAAATAAAATAAAATAAAATAAAATAAAATAAAATAAAATAAAATAAAATAAAATAAAATAAAATAAAATAAAATAAAATAAAATAATATAAAATAAAATAAAATAAAATAAAATAAAATAAAATAAAATAAAATAAAATAAAATAAAATAAAATAAAATAAAATAAAATAAAATAAAATAAAATAAAATAAAATAAAATAAAATAAAATAAAATAAAATAAAATAAAATAAAATAAAATAAAATAAAATAAAATAAAATAAAATAATATAATATAAAATAAAATAAAATAAAATAAAATAATATGAAATAAAATAAAATAAAATAAAATAAAATAAAATAAAATAAAATAAATTAAAATAAAATAAAATAAAATAAAAGTAAACAAGATAAATTAAAATAAATTCATTTAAATTAAAATAAATTTATTTAAATTAAATTAAATCAAATTAAATTAAATAAAATTATGTTAAATTAATTTAGATTAAATTAAATTAAACTAAATGAAATTAAATTTGATAAAACAAAATAAAATAAAATAATATAAAATAAAATAATTTAAAAATAAAACAAAATAAAATAAAATAAAATAAAATAAAATTAAATAAAATTAAATAAAATAAAATAAAATGAAATAAAATTAAATAAATTAAAATAAAAAAAAAAAACAAAATAAATTAAAATAAAATAAAGTAAATTAAAACAAAAGAACTTTTTAGTGAAATCATCCAGCTGTCATTAGAGCGCTTAGTTTTGATGCATTTCGTGTTAACGAAAAATGAAGGGCCACTTTGCGGCTGTCATTGGCAACAAAGTTACATCGGAGCACATAAATAATAACAATAACAACGTTTTATGGGCCAGCAGTAGTAACAGCGACTTCTAATCTGGTTGACAAGCGTATAATGAGTGAGTGGACTTATGTTTATATAAATATAATATGTATAGAAACACCACTTTTTGACATAAACATCCATAACAATTATTACCAGCCCTTGTACTACTAAAATTATTTTTTATTTGAAAAAAAAAAAATGATCCAAATGAAATTATTTTAATTTATTAAATCAAGTTTTATTAATTAATATTGTCAACTTGACTGAGAGGCAGGGACATACATACTTCTTGCTGGAACTGAAATTTATCTTCCTCCCCCTTTTCATAAAAAGAAATGCGACAAGAATTCTGTAAAAAATCTGTTATAAGCAGATTAAATTTTGAAGTACATACACACATATATTTTTTCAACAGAATTATCAGACTTGTCTTTGGTCGCTTCCTTCTTTTGACATTTCGATTGCCGACAAAAAACAGCAATAAATGTCCAAAAATGACAGAAGAGCTTGACTCATCTATATATTTATGTAGTATCATTTTCCACGCCAGTAGGCGGTTGGAGGCTAAACGTATTGTCGTGGCTGATAAAAAAATATGCACAACAAAGAAAATGATTTACTGCGTAGATATGACGGAAAGTAGGCTTTTGACAAATTTCAGCCACCAAAATGACAGTTCACAAAATTTATTTGAGTTTAAATAAAAGAACATAAAAAGGCTATCAACACCTTTTAAAAGTGAATAAATAAAATTTATATTTTATGAGCACATACATATGCAAAGTACATATATAAATGTTTGCGTATGCTTTTTCATATTTGAGTAGATGATATATCTAAAATATACGCACCTATCTGGCAAACTCATCTCCTCTCAGCCATTCATAACATCCCATAAAAGTTAGTTGGGGAACAAACTCTCATATCATTGCATACTTTAAGGCATTCGCATGCTTATACTATGAAATTTGCTTTGACATCGTTAACGATTCGTGCAAATTTTGTTGACATAACCCAAACTGCATTGTCAGATAACGAGTGGCCTGTGTCATTTGGCAGCAAGGTCATTTGGTTAGCAAAGAAGTTTGAATTCTCAAACGCCCTTTCACTCGGTCTCTTCCACTCACTATCAGGCACACAGCTGCAGGCACAAAATTATGCTTAACTATGCACTCAAGCATACTCGGCATTTTCATCTGCACTTTCAACAACCATTTGTTGCCGCTGCTGGTCATCAGTTTTGACAATGACAGCCTCAAGTGGCACGACAGCCACACTTCAGTTACGTTCTTTTGGCACTTTGTATATGGACATTTTGATTGGTGGCACAGTGTACTGTTGGCGAAGTGCAAAGAAAAAATTAGTTAGTACTAAAAATTTGAGTAGCTAATTTAGATCAAATAAATAAAAAAAATAATATCAAAATTGAGTACTGAAATCTGTACTAAAAATATATACTGTGCTAAAATTTTGTGTACTAAGTTCGTCAACTAAAAATTAGTTATAAACTTCGAATTAAGAAAATATATTTTCTTACTTAAACTTTAAGTACTAAACATTCTATTAAATATAACTTTTGTACTGAAGACATTTTTTTTACTATGTTCCAAAGAATTTAAGATATTTCGTTTGCATTGAAATTTTCCAAAATATAACTTAGAAGCAAATTGAGTACTAAAATTATTTCTTAGTACTAAGTTTGATCTCTAGATATACCATATATATCGCAAAAAATTAATAATGATTTTAGAAATAAAAAGAATATAATCTCACTTAAACTATGAGTACTAAAAATTAAAAAAATAGTTTGTACTAAAAATAAATTTTGTGTACTAAAATTCAAGGTATTTAGTATGCATCTTAATATATTTCTGAAATAATTGTAATTATTGAAATTTTTCAAAACGAAATTGAGTATTAAAAATATTTCATGTACTAAAATTTTAAGTTTTAAATTTGAAAACTAAAAACTTGTTTGTCAAGAATTTTATTATAAATTTTAAATTAAAAAAAATTGCTTGTACAAAAATTCCGAGTGCAAAAATTTTTCTAAAAATTATTTTTGTGCTAAAATTTTATGTAATTAGGTAGGAGTTTAAAAAATGTTTCTTTGTTTTAGAATATATGTGCGCTCAAGTTTAACAATATGTTACATGGAAGAATTTTTTTATTTATCTCTAAAAATATTGTGCTTCAAATATTTTACTAAAACTTTTTTGTACAAAAATATTTGTACTTTGGTTGGAATTTTTTTTTATTTTAAACTGAAGTATTTTAGCAACATATAGAACTAAAATTTTAATTTTGAAAAAAAATTTCAAGTGCTCAGTTTTTTACTAAAAATTATTTTTGTACTTAAATTTATATCTTAGCTATCTACGCATAAAACTCAACAATAGAACAAAAAATTTATACTATTTACACATTTTGTACTAAAAATAAATTTTGTACTAAAAATAAATTTTGTTTTAAAAACAAAATTTTGTACTAAAAATAAATTTTGTACTAAAATTGTTCGAAATTTAGTTAAAACTTAAAATATTTTTGTATATTAAACTCAATTATAATATAATATTTAAAACCAAGAGTTTTGTTTTACTATAATTATGACCATTAATTTTGTTCTAAAAATATATTTTTTTACTAAAATTTTATACCTTTTTCGCAAATTAAACTGGTAATTTTTAGAACAAAATTTAATATTTAACTAAGTTTAGTTAATGCAGCTGTTGATCGTCAGCTGACGGAAGTGGTCTATTATCTACACAGCTGACATCGCAGAAATCGGATACTCACAACGCTTTTAACTTTACCAAATGATAATTTTCTTCCCTTTTTAAAGAGCATGAGGCCTCATAAGTGGGCTTCGATGGAGTTTTTTAATATTTTTCCTTTTTTGCTTAAAATGAATTTACAAAATATTCGCTTTCCTAAATACTGTGCACATCATTTATGCATACA
>JAWMAG010000013.1:11750000-12082500 GCA_037013455.1 Ceratitis rosa | reverse complement strand
AACTGAAATAAAGTCTAAATTAATTTTAAATTGAATTGAACAAATTTAAATTCCAAAAATAAAAAAGTGGTTGTAAAATATAAAAAAAGTATTTTTTCATGAGTAATATAATTTGTTATAATTGCTTTAATTGATCAAGTATATTTCTTTATATTAAAAAGAAAGATTCAAGAAGAAGGATGTATTGTAGAGGTTGGAAACTATGATCTTATTTTAAAACTAAAAAAATAAAAAAAAAAATTACAACATAAAATCCAAAAAAAAAAAAAGTAAAATTTCTTTCGGCTTGCCCATTACTTCTATTTAGCCTGTTTTGTTCTAATCGCTCACCATATTAACGATTTAACTGTCTTTTGTTTAGTAAGTACTTAAGAAGCCTTTATAATATGCAAACTCCAGTCGGTTTTTCTCGACAGTTTATTTATGCCAATTTCAAATAAAATAGTTTTAACATTATATAATATTTCCTTTTCACTTATGTCTATGAACATATAATTATTAAACTACTACCGTTAGGCTATTAGACGACAACTACCTCTATCATTTTGTGCAACGAATCGTACTAATTTACAATTATTCTGCTATTCTGTTTTGTGGCCATTGGCCAAGTGTATTTGACCACAAATTCCGCAGTCGCCGCTAAACACACACACACATAGACACATACACATCAATGAGCGCACATTTGCAATATGCCCTTTAGCTTCCTTCAAACAAAATACTCATTCACTGCTCGATTTTCACAAATTAGTGTCACTTGAAATGGTCATTTGCAATGTGCCCACATAATTGTGAAGCGACAAGCGATGCAATGGCAAAGCAATTACCATATAAAGACCAGTGTGGTTCATAACGTGGCGAGCGTGTGTGTGTGAGTGTGTGTGTGAGTGTAGTGTGAGTATGCACATTTGTGCAGCTTTTGGCAGTTAAGTGGAAAAAATTCGCTTGTTTGTTTGCCTGCATCCATTTGTGGCATTGCACTTTTTTGATACATACAAATGTGCAGCAGGGCGTATGAGTAATGCAGATTCATACCGATGACAGCTTCATTATGGTTACTTCCGATGGATAATTAAATGAAAAGTATACCATATGGTTGGGTGATTTGGGTAAAGAAATATTGTTGCAAAAATTAATGATTATAATCGGTATATGTGAGTATCGGTACAGATTTAATTTATATATTTTTTAAATAAAAAAAAAATTACTATTATTCAGCTTAATTTATATTCATATTTTAAATATTTTTTGAATGGACAAGTGTTTGATTTTTGAATATTATAGCTGAATTAAAATAAAATTTTTATAAACAATTTTTCTTTTTTATTTTGAGATTTTATAAAAAATATCGACTTATTTTTTCTATCTACTAAGTAAAATATTAAAAAATTTCACAAATTACTAAAAGATATATTTTTAATCATCCTCTAAGCCATTTAAAATTATTTATATACAATTTTGACAATTCTTACAAAATTTCGGCAAACACACAACTATACATACACGCCATGTTTGGCATCACTTCGTTCATTATTTATGTAGTAAAATGTCATAAATCAGCTAAGCCACATTTTACAACGCCCCACAAGTTTACTGTTGCTAGTTTACACCGTTAAAAACCGCAAGTAACTTGGCCTCCCCCTGTGAAATGTCAACAAGCACTAACGAGACAGGGCGTTAATGGGGGCGTACGGAGATACCAACAGTTTTGTCAGTCAGAGCGCAACAAAATTCATCAATAACACCAAATTGATGTTAAATTGATTGTCATTAAAATATATTCAACTGGTTTTGCTAATGTTGCTGCTGAAAAATTTTGTGGATATTGGCTGATAAAATTTAGAAAAATAAATTTATGCCAAAAAAAAATATATATTAATTCTTCTTCTCTGTCATTAAAGATTACGAGTTTTATTTTCGATCTGAATCAGCAAAATTTGAAGCCATCAGGCTTCATTATCCAGCAATTTTGAATTATTTCTAATGAACCTCCAGCAATAGGGTCCCAAAATTTCAAAACCATGAGCAGGTTCAAAGCAGGATGGAGATGGATGATCTCTTCCTCCTCTTCATCCTACTTGCAGCTTCTGCAGCATCTTCTATAGGAAACTTATAGTCTTTCCGAGTGTTAGCCTATCAGACAGTGGTCTATCAAACATATTCGCTATTTTTAAGGAGTAAATATCTCGTGATCTCTTTTTATCCCACTTTAGCTAGATGTGCCAGGATTTCTGACAGGTTATAGAATAATTCCATCTTGATGCGACTTTTTCATGTGTCATTTCCTTGAGAATCATTTTGCAAGTAGCAAAAGGCATACCAACGCCATCTTTATCGATAAGTATCTGCTTGGTCTGAACTTGAGCAGCAAGTTCAGCCGCCTTCCAGTTCCCTTCGAAGTCCCTGTGACCAGAAACCAACGTGAGAGACAGTATGTTCTGTTTGGTCATCTCCTCTAGAGATCGGCGACAGTCCAGTATTAATTGGAAATTTAGTGTAAGTGAACCCAGTGCTTTTATTGCTGACTGACTTTCGCTGAACATGAAGATATCATAATCTTTAAAGCTGGCTCCGATTTGCTACAAATATCTCCACCTGGAGAACACTACTATGGTCAGGTACTCTGACTCTCTTAGACGCATTGCAGTCATTGTTGCCGATTGATATACCACCAAGTCTAGGGGCAAGATATTGAGTGCCTATTACATTTAAAGCCACACTTGGTGTGCTTCTTATTCCTTGTTTGGTTGCTTCGTTATCTTATACGGATATGAATTTCCATTTGTTCTAAGCAATTTTTAAAAATTATATATGAATCTCTCTTCTGATCATTCATGGGCATGCTACTAATACCACATTGGATTCATGAAGACAGACTCGTGGCTTGGTCAACTTGTCAGTTTGACTGTCTGACTGTAATTGGAAGACGCTAGATAAGCTTAGAAGACATATTGAGAATGGTGACAAGATTCTTGAACTATACTCCTCCCCATTCAGCTACCGATTGTGGACTCTTTGGTGAAAACTGATACGATATCCTCCTCTGCCTATTCTCCTCACCAGCTATCACTCCAAGATGGTATATTAATATATATTAACGCTATATAACCCCTGAAGTGATTTTTCCTTTAATTTGTGGTGATCGCCTTGAAGTCTCTCCGACAAATTTGAGAAACTTACAGTTTGTTCTAAGCCGTCTCCAAATGGATGGATGGAATTTTGTAAAGTTCTGATACCTCGTGCCAAAAATATATTAGAAGGGCTTGACATTCTCTGCCGAGCAGCAAACGATATTAGGAAAATTTTTTTTCTGTAATTTTGAATATTACTCGATCCAGGATAGGAAGAAAGGACCTTTCACATTGTAGTAAGCAGTACTCACTACTCGGCTTCTAAGGATGTGACAGTGAGGAATTCATACCTAAAAGCGAAACAATGAACTCTTATTTATTCAAAGGTGATGTGAGCTGGTTCAGGATATGTTCATATGGGTTTTGGTGCCAACCCCTCCAACTCCTTATGCTGTTTAGCAGAGCGAGCTTCAACTTCTCAAATTAAAATGTATATAAGCACTTGATGCAGGAGCATGTTAATTGCATCAGATGGATGGATACTCTGACTGTTTTCTGTGTTCCATTTAAATCCATGCGTTGAATCACAGGTGTTACTTTGGACTGAGTAGGTCATTGAAAAGTGAAGTCCTCTCCCGACAAACGAAATCCAAACTCTACAAGTTCCTCGTCGTTCCTGTCCTACTGGCAGTACCCGACAGTGGAAGCAGCAGAGTAAGAGGAAGACGTCCATTCCGTTGGAAGGACCAGGTAGAGAAGGAACTGTCTATATTTGGTATTTCCAATTGGCGCCAGTAAAGTAAGTAAGTAAGTATTTAAGTCCATGGCATCATGCAGTTTTTCTAGTGCTGACCACCAAATCTGTGCTTAATATGTATAACATGGTCTATCAGTGACCATCTACTTGACTATATTTGGCTTAAGACCCAGTATCTGCTTAGTATTCTCTTGTTTTTCAAGTAGACATTTGAATATTTGTAAGGCTTTTCTATTTTAGAGAAAAAAGTCTATCCGAAAAGTTTGAACCCTTGCAAGCTTTATCAAATAACTTTTTTTTTTAATTTAAATTTTAAGCGTCTAACTTTACCAGAGCCTAACCAGAGTTCGCTAAAAGAAAACTAACCATCTAAATATTGCAAAGTCTTAGGAGTAGAAACTTATATTGGTTTCAAAGCTTATAAAGCCACTTTCATTAGTTAGAAGCAAAAGCGTTGCAAAATCGACTAACTTGCACTTTATATCTACACAAGTAACCACATTTTTGAGTCTTTTCTACCGCTACAATTCACTCTCCCCCCACCGAGCGCAGGGAAACTTTCCATTTATAAATGTCAAAACAGCAAACCTCGCAGGTAAATCAAATAAAACTTGTTTACCATTACGTAAATCTATTTTTCTTCCCCCTTATCTACTGTTTTTCTCAGCAACTGACATCTCACAGCTCCTTAGAATCGTTTTTGCTGAGAAGATTTCTTTCGAATATAGTACGTTTCATCCCCTTCCATCGACTGCTACCTGCCACCGACACATGTTGCTTCTCAAGCCGCAAAGAGTCATTGTGAAAATGTTTATATATGAGTTTGTGTGTGTGTGTATTTGTGAAAGTTTTTAATGATGCATACAACAAGCTGTCTTTCAAGTTGAAATTGATTCTTGTGTTTTTCTTTCACTTCGTCCCCTCTATTCTTTTCTTATATTCATCAGCTGGCAAACATTTACAAAACTTCTTCTTACACTGCAGTGTGTGTGTGTGTGTGTGAGTGTGTGTGTCACTAGCACTTGCTAACAAACTAACTGTTTACTAAGGTTTCAAATGCTGTAAAAGTTGTTATGTCAGCGTCATGTTACCCCCGAAGGTTATTGGGCTTGTGAGTATGTGTGTGTGTATACGAAGGTGCTGTAAATGCCGTTGACTGGTTGCTTCATTAGCTGCTTGATTATGCGCACTCGCGCTTTTATATTTTTATATTGTTAATTGTAACAAAACTATTCTATAAAATAGTAAATCATGCTTAAAAATATTAAATAAAATTAAATTATTTATACATTTATGCAAACTCGCATGTATACATATGAAACAATTTCCATCCAGTCAAAAGAAAAAATTTCTATATTTTTTTATTTTTTAAAATTAATTTCATATAATTAAAATTGCATTTAAATTTTTTAATTAAAATAATATGATATAATTTAATGTTATATAATTTAAAGCAAATTTAATTTAAATAATGTTGAGTTTTATAATTTTAAATAAGTTAAATTTTAGTTACATTTATAATGTTTAATTTCCTTAATTTTTTAATTTTGTTTTATTTTATTTTATATTATCTACTTTTTGTTTTATTTTAACTTGTTTCTTTCTTTAATTTTTTTCTGGTTTTCTTTATTTTAATAACTTTTTTTATTTCGTTAATTTGTTCTATTTTATATTCTTAATATTATTTTAATTTATTATTATTATAAACTTATTTTATTTCAATTACTTTTTTTATTTTATCTTATTATTTATTTATATCCTTCACTTTATTTTAATGTTTTCAAATTTTATTTCTTTAATTTTGGTTTCATTTTATTTGATTTTACTTTTTTTTATTTAACATTATTTTATTTTATATTATTTTATTTTTTTACTTGATTTTATTTTTTTTTCTTTATTTTATTTTATCTATTTTATTTTATTTTATTTCATTTTATTTATTTTTTTATTTTATTTTATTTTATATTATTTCATTTTATTTTATTTTATTTTATATTATTTTATTTTATTTTAATTTATTTTATTTTATTTCATTTAATTATTTTTTTATTTTATATTATTTTATTTTATTTTAATTTATTTTATTTTATTTCATTTTATTTTATTTTATTTTATTTTGTTTTATTTTATTTTAATTTCTTTTATTTTAGTTTTTTTTATTTTATTTTAATTTATTCTATTTTATTTTATTTTATTTTATTTATTTTATTTTATTTTATTTTATTTTATTTTTTTATTTGACTTTATTTTATTTTATTTAACATTATTTTATTTTATATTATTTTACTTTTTTACTTGATTTTATTTTTTTTTTTTTTTACTTTATTTTTTTTTTCTTTTATTTTATCTTATTTCATTTTATCTTATTTTATTTTATTTTATTTTATTTTATTTTACTTTATCTTATTTCATTTTATCTTATTTTTTTTTCTTTTATTTTATCTTATTATATGTTATTTTATTTTATTTTATTTTATTTTATTTTATTTTACTTTAGTTTATTTTATTTTATTTTATTTTATTTGATTTTATTTTATTTTATTTTATTTTATTTTATTTTATTTTATTTTATTTTATTTTATTTTATTTTATTTTATTTTATTTTGTTTTATATTATTTTATTTTATTTTATTTTATTTTATTTTACTTTAGTTTATTTTATTTTATTTTATTTTATTTGATTTTATTTTATTTATTTTATGTTAATTTATTTTTTCTTAATTTTCTTTAAATTTAAGTTATTTTGTGTTATTTTACATTATTTTAATTTGTGGTATATTATTTAATTTAATTTAATTTCGTTTTATATTCTATTATTTTATTTTATTTTATTTGATTGTTTTTATTTAATTAATTTATTTTTTTAATTTATTTTATTTTACTTTATTTCATTTAAATATCTCCCTTGCTTTCTCCATTCTTTTTTTCCACCTGCTTAGCCCTCTTTCCACTCGTTAGCCATAATCCGCTTACAACCAGACATTAGGCATTATAATATCCTCTGCCATTATGATTTTAATGAAATTACCACAATTAAACCGTTTCGTAATCCAATGTTTGGTATTTGTAGCAATAAATCCAACAACAGCAAAGGCAAGAGCTAGAGCGAATCCATTTCGGTTGTTGGTGACCCATTAAAATGTAATTAACTCAACACACAGCTGCCGGTTTAATTTGTTTTGCATGAGATCATGAGATGAGCAGCTGTTGTCACAGGATGTCCGTTGGAAAGGGTGAGGATGGACATTCAAATATGGGAAAATGTAGAGCAATACTGCATCATTATGTGAATTGTAACTGTGAGTACCAATTCTTCAATTTAAATATTTCGTAACTTGAAAATGTATTTAATCATTGAAGAGATATTGAGAGTAATTAATGAATTTATTAAAGCAGAAGGATTGTGGGAATATATTTTTCTTTTTTCAAGGTCGGTTATTTTTTACATGAAATACATATTCATCTCTTAGTTTTGCGTATTTAAATACTTTGACCTTTTGGTATTTCTTAGTTTATTGTGAAACATTTTCTCTTACTATTAACGTTCAGTAATATTATTATGGGGCTAAATAGTAGAAAAAAATGCATTTCTTATTATCTTAAATTTATTATTTTTTCGCCACAACATTGCCTACATTTAGGTGTTTACATTTTGATTTATTGCAGCGTTGTAATTGCTACACACCTCAGGTTATTGACTCTGCCAAATGAGCATAAAATGCATTTCTGTCAAAGAGAAATTCTCAACGATAATGAAAGAGATGAAAATTCGAAGCATTTACTCTTACGCATGTTGAATAGACTGAATTGTGGTGAGTTTTTCCACTAATGGATGTTCGTTTTAACGAAAGCTTTACCTAAAAACACACTACGCAAAGCGAATAATCTCACTGAGTAGGTCAGTAGTGAAGTTTTCTGACTTACCATTGAAATGTGAGCATATTTATTCGGTGGCATACGGATAGTATTAGAGTTTAATTGATTTATAAGGCAGGCCATTACAAATATACATATATATTCAGACTTTAACGTATAATGCAGTCCTCATTAATATATTATTATTGACTTAATAACTGACTGACAGAAAGTATTTGAATAATTGTCAATGCAGTCTAAGTTGTTGAGCAAAATCCGCAGGTAAAAATTAAAGAATACTTTTTAGACTAACTTGGGTCGGTTGAGAAGCTTAATAAATACTGCTCAAGAGCCCAATAAGTAATATGAATATTGTATATGATTATAAATTGAATCAAAGGTAAAATTATATGTGTAAGTGCTTTTCTGGATTTTCTATCAAAGTTCACCCTGATTTTATGCTTATGTTCTTATGTTGCTTATGCTTAAATCTCAGCTAGACACTGCTTCTCTATAAAAGACCAAATTCTTTAGACCATGGTAACATCAACAAGATCCTAGACGAAATGATGCTTTCGAAGGCGGATCTAGTGTAAAAAATCGTAAGTTGAAGCATACAGCTGTGCAGAATGCTGTGAAAAATATTTAGTCAGTTTTGGGCAATAAGCTGTGAGTAGCTTTTCTGATATAACATGGTCAATCCTACCCTTCCGGCATCGGTATATGCGCAATGAGAGGTACACGAGGTGATTTATTCACGAAGGAATATCACACGGAGGAACTCTTATATTTCTTCTACGGTCTTTCGTAGTCAAGAGATTTCTGTAAAAATTGGTTTAAGGCGCAGTAGGCTTACAACCAACGTAAAAGATATTTTGCTCAGTATTTTCTCCACCTTGAGCTACTGGAGAATAATACAGAATCAGAAAATCGAACCGATGTTTCCCTACTAGAGCGATGGAGAGTAAGGAAAATGCGAAACATAAAGAGAGAGAGAGAGAAAGAGTGTTCCAAATTTTAATGATGGGCTGTACGCCTCTAATAAGCTATATACCCGCCTAAAAAAGGAAAAGCTTATTGAGACAATAATAAAAGTTTCCGGTTAACGCAAACTAATGAATCTGATATGAAAGAAATGAAATAGAGAGTAGGATCTGCAGTATTATCTGCTCAAATAAAAACAAAGAGTTCCGCAAATCTACCCAACGATTTCCAAACGAATTATTTGGGGTTAAGATATTGCCAGCGATTTTTTAATTCTCACGCTCGTACACCACAAAGTCTGCCTTCACTAGGGAGTTGGGGAAGAAAGAAACAATTCCTAGGGCCGATGAATCTAGTAAAAAGAGCATTATTTTAAGACTAATAAGTTGTTTAGGAGTTACGATCCTTTGCTGATCTCTGCGCTTGCCTAAACATTCTCATTTATATAGAAAAAAGATATCTTCCAAATATTCGGCATGGCTCTCCATGATATGGTAACTTTCATAGAGGACATTTTTTCGCCCAATAATTATGCTAAGTGATAGTCAAACTACAGCTTAAGCAGCTTGTCTGAAAGTTATGTAGTGGCTCAGCGATATAGCATTTGACCTCAGCGTAAAGTTAGTTCCATATCCTTATTCTTCTCCTGTGGATCCTGGAAAAAGTGTAGAAGCGCACATGCAGTGCGAACGTCTGCTTGGAACATGGAACCCTCTTTGTCAAATACTAATCGTCAAATACCTTATACGGTTAACTAAAGCATGAATCGGATACGCCACTAACCTTAAGAAGCCAAAGATAGGCGTTAGAAATTCCTAATGTGCCTCTTCTCGCAATGGGAGAGCTTCGAATGTAGCTAGCTAGTAGAAGAGCTATCAGAAAGTGAAAAAGTGCTTATCATCCATGGCACCTTAAACCGATCATGTCTATTGGCAAATTTTCCTCATCAGTATCGGTGGAGCATTGCAAACAACCATAAAACTGCTCCGAGACGTCATTTCAGTCCAAGGCGACAAGGCAGACAAAACTAGTTATGAAATGCCTGAGCTTAGTCATGATAGCATCGATCTCTTTTTTGGTAAGACTGACTTCAGTAGCGGGTTGCAACGACATCTCCGGCAATTGGAGAGTTGATGAGCTTGCAGGAACAGTCATATATATCTTCCTGGGATTTGAAACTGATACTCATCATTGAAGATGCAGAGCATAGTATTTTGATTGAAATTCCAAACTGACCGGTATCATCAGAGCAGCCTGGAGAGTGGCCAGATGTAGTTATCCGGCACTTTTACTACAATTTACTACTAAAGGCAAAGGGCTCAGACTCATGGGTGATGAAAGGCTTCTTAATGGAGCATTAGCTGTTGTTGGTGCTCGCCTTCAAACAAGGTTTAATAGAACAGAACAAATACAGGAATGGGAAGCCATTGTGTGGCGACGCTGTAGTAGATATTGTGTTAGTGTCCGTCGGTCAATAGGGATGCAACAACTAACTGTCATATTTTCACACAGCAAACAACAAAGGACCAAAGTGTTCAATCGACCTTGCTCAAAGTACGGCAGTGTGCTTCAAGCTCGAAAGGCAGTGACATATAGGACGTACATCCAATGCAGTGAAACTAAAGACATCAGATGGTCTAAAAGGTAGTTCACTATAACCAATATAAAGGGCGGTTTACAGAGCATGCAGGTATTCGGAAGAGCAGGCTGCGAGTCCTACCTCCAAAATAATAGAAAATTAATTTTTCTTATTGCGGTCGACTCGCGGCAGGGGATGTTCACTGAAATTCTTTGGGCGTTCGGTGCAGCCTAGAATAAACTGTCAATCTATTTGTTTGAATTTTATATTTTTCTTGATAACTTTTTGTCATTTTGAAGGTAATGTCATTATACCTTCCTCTTATAGATTTTCATAGGCTTCTCTTGCTGTCACTTTTCAGCAGCCAAAACATTCGCAGTACAGAGGACAGAAATAGATGCTAATCGCTTGGTGCGAGGACCTGACTATAAAGTGGATGCATAAGAACCTCCCAATCAAGCACTCGGAGACTCTGGCGCGTCACTATTGATGTGTGTGGTCTGGCGTTGTCATGTTGAAACACAATTCTCTTTCTGTTGGGCAACCCTTGATGCTTCTGACGGTCCCATTGCTGACAAAAGAGGACAAAATGAACAGTTTTGACATTGGGTAATAACTCATAGCTTTTGATGATTCATTGCCAATCTCATTAAGCACACTGGCTTGGAGACCATTTGTGTCTTGGCTAACTGCCCTTCGACCATGGATTACTTTTTACTAGGGTTAAAAATCCTTTCTGGCTTTAATCTGAAAAAGAAATAATTTTTTTTAAATATTTCTTATATTTTTTTAAATATTCAAATCATTCATTAATACACTCACGCACAGAGCGCACACAAAAACCTTTGTTATCCCGGGTAATTTCAGTTTCAGCCTGACAGGTGAACAAGCTGTTTAGCGTTTAGCTTTTTAATTTGCCTCCACCACAACGGCACGCTCACTCACCAGCTACAGTGTGAATTTCGTAGATATGTATATTTGCGTTTCAATGTCAGATGAAGCTGTGTTTTCTTGACACTTTTTTGTTGTTATCTAAATTACCTGCCTCAATATAAATTACATCAACCAACGACCCACACACCAAGAAGGTCACGCAGTGTTTGCTAAAACTATTGTAAATTTAAATTGCCTTCGGTAGGAAATTTCAATTTTTAATTTTATTTTAATTCAATTTTCTTTTCACTTTTTTATTTTGTGGATTTCGTGCGTAAGTTTTGTACTGTTTATTTTTTATTTTTTTTAATTTTTTGTTTTTTTTTTTTTTGTTTTTATCAACCGATTTTTATAACTTGACCTTAAAGTACGTACGCATTTGTTGTTATTGTTTATGTGTAGTGATGTTGCATATAAATTGAGCTACTTTTTAATGAAGGCTATGGGGCAATTGACTTCTGTGTGCGTGTCCCATTGAAAATCATTTCCTTATGTATGTGTTTGTGTGTGTGGGAGTACAAAGCTATATTTATACTTTCGTTTGAATTTCAATTAGTTTTTGCTTGAAGCGTTTGTATACTTTGAATTTAATATTCTCGGAAAGTCTCAAATGACAATTAAAGTGAAGGAAAAATGTCAACTCCTGAAGAATGTTTGATAGAAATGGACATATTTTGGGTCAATTAAAAATCATTTCAAATTAATTAGTGGCATGACAGTAGCTTTTGAGTGGCTAAGTTATTATTTAATGAGTTTTTTGCGTACTGATTTAAGTTGAAAAAGTCCTCACCCGTAAATGAAAAGTACTTTCCTAGTATAAGATTAAGACAGGCTACTTTTTAATGAGCCATATTTGCTCGTGTGAGGTGTCATATGGCAGCTTCTTGTTGAAACAACATATGAACAAAGTTGTGTTCTTTAATTGCAGAGCAAAAATAAATTGGTTATCATACGACCGAGTTCAAAAAATCGTTTTCTACTGATTCAATTGATATATGTTTTTACGGCGTTCAACTTTCAAGTATGCCTGGGAGTAAATTTTTTTTTTGAATTTCTGCAAAAAAAGTGTATCCTTTACATGCACATCTAACTCACATAACATAATTAATACCACTAATTGTATCTATATAACAAAACATTTATCAATTAAATGGTATTAATACACTTAAGTCTCTCTTTTTAAGCATGACATACTTTTAGGCGCAGCAGGCATTAATATCTCTCCAGACGATCCTAAAACTCTTTACACTTCAGTCTCCAGAAAATGAATAATTGTTTGCCTAGGACGTTTTTAAACCATTTTTTATTACAGTCCAACAGACTAGCCGTCGGCGATGATTAATTCAATTTGTTTTGCTCCTAAAAATAGGCATTTAAGCACAGCGGCATTGCAGTGGGCAAATGTGTGTGAGCAATAAAAATCAAATCATCTAATAGAATGAAATCCAATTCACAAATAAATCGACATCAGCTTGCGTACACTAACCCTACGTCCACCATCATTGCAAATGAGCATCTTTCGTGTCTCTTACTGTAGTAATGTTTACTCGTGTGCGACATTTAGAGTATTGACAATAAAATGTTTATCTTTCTATTACAAGTCCCTTTTTTTCTAACAAGCGTTTATATATATTTACAATATATTTTTTTTATTAGTTGTGCGCTTATTGAATTTGTAGTGTGTGTTGTTAGCCACAGGCACGTAGCAATTTAATAAGTGTTGCCTACATTTAGGTGCTTTGCAGTACTTTAAGAAAAATTGTTTCGAAGTGTAGGTTGTAAATTGAAGGGACACACTGCTGATAGTTAATAGTTTTTGGTAATATTATTATTTTTGCTTTTTTATTCTTCTTCTTTCGAATGAAATCGATGTGGTCAACCAATATTTGAAAGTTCTTAGAGCTTTGTTGATAAATTATTGGCATTTGTGACCAAATGCTTTATCTTCTCAGTTCGTGGAAGGACATTAATATTTTTAATGAATTTATAGAAGTTGAAGAATTTCAATTTAGGTTGTGAAAAAACATGAGCTTTACACAACTTTTAACAAACTAAAGTGCCTTATATGATTTAGGCCAAAAACATAAATAAAAAACATGATGGAAAATATATTGAAAATTCAGTTTTAATCTCTTAACTTGACTCAGCACAAAATAATGAAATTAAAGCTGCTAGAAAAGCCTTTCTTAGACTCGAAGTTGCAATATTAAAAATATTGCATACTTTTAGGCATCAATTATTATGACAAAAGCTCAGCATTGTGCGTTAAATAATAAAAGGTATATCAAATAAAATCTTTAATACCATTTAAGCATTTTATGTAGTTACTTAAGCCAAAAAGAAAACCTTTACAATTATATTTTTATTAAAAAAAAATAATAATATAAAATTTATAGAAAAAATAACATATCAAAAGCAAAATTTGCAAAAAGAGTATACTAAAAATACATTTGAAATTAATTTTAATTTTGTACTGTTAATTTAAAAAAAAGCAACAAAAAATTAAATAAAAATCCCTTTTTTTAAATTTAGCATAACTTTGGGTTGGTAGAGCAGGCCTATAAGTATATATTTCAATTTCAAGCTATTAATATTAAAATACAACAATTTCAAAATATCAAAAAAGCAACAAATTTATAGTATAAAATTTCAGAGCAAATAAAAAAATATATTTTTCAGCAATGCGCTAATTAAAAATATCTGTTAAAATGGAGCCACTCTTCACATCAAAATTTCTGCGACCATTTCTTTCACCACTTTATGCCCTTTCATAGCAATTTTTCAACCAATTATTTGATACTTAATAACGCAATTGCTACTTCAGGGCTTAATTTTCAATGTTTTCATATCGAATTAAGCTTTGAAAGCTTTAACAATTCAATTGCCTGAAAGTAGGCTATAAATTGTTACAACTCATTTATTCGCACTAAACGTTGAGGAGCAAATCAGAGAGAGAGAGAGAGTAAAAATAGAAGAAAAAACATCGTAAATGGCGGAAAAACAGTTGGATTTTCTAATAAAAATTTGTTAATTAGGAAACGGAAAATAAATAAATTCGTAGAATTCGAATATTTCAAAATGATTTAATGCAAAAAACTAAAAAAAAATTAATTGAAAACAGAAAACTAAATAAAATTAAGCACAAAAAAGTACATAAAAAACAAAAGCATAAGTTTTATTCGAAAAATTAAGAAAAGAGATACAAATAGGAAAAATATTCAAAATTATGAATAAACCAAAAAAATTTATCTATTTAAAAATTTATAAAAAATGCACAAAGTATAAATTGGAACTCAAACAATAACACTCTGAGGATGGAGAGGCTTTTCAGCAATAAATCTTGCTTTTTTCCTAACCCTCGATGCAACCGTTTTGCTCTTGGACGTATCCATCGAAGTGGAAATGGACCTCATCAGTCAAGATTATTTTACGTTGAAATTTTTATGGGGAATTTCAATTATTTCAATGCGTTGTTGAGGCCTGTATCGTTCCATTTTTATTACTGGCGTAGTTTTTTCATGGCAAATGTCAAAAAATTAAAATATCAAAAGTGACATCTACCGGAATAGCAGGCAATATAAAATAACACCTCTTATTGGAAAAAACTTCACAATAAAAAACCATGTGCGCAATACAGCTGATGTTAAGCTCTTGTTGAAAATATTTAAATTTTCATTTTTTATTACAACGTTTGTTGCCTTAAAAATGCACAAAATTGTTTTTGTACATACATACAATATATATAAAAATATTCCAAATTTAATATTTCTAACTTTTCTATTGGATTTTCCTTGAAATTGCGTTGTTTGCTTGCCACTTTTGGGAATTGCAAAAGTTCAGTTCACCTTTCGCTGCTGCGCGCAATGCCCAATGGTGCGTGTAATGATAAGTCATGACTTTTATAGAAATTTTCGTAGATATCAAAACAAATATTTTTTTATCTATAGTGACTGTAGATAATACTGCAGAGCACATTTTTTTGTTTTTTTTTTTTTTTTTTGTAGAAAAAAACATTAGCGAAAAATCTAAGAATTTAAAATATGTAAATTTATGATTTATTTATTGATTTTCTCAAATGAGTTATTTCATGGCCTTTCGCTTATATTTCCTAAATTTAAATTTGGATTAAATACAGCGCCACTTAAATTTTAAAATTATAAATATTAAATGAAATATATTTACTTGAAATTTGCTTTGACTTATCATAAACACTGCAATCCATCACTTATAGCATACTTTAAGGCGTTCTCAAGCGAAACGCTAAATACTTATTTATATACTAATTGATGTGATTGCTTTCATAAATTTAAAACGCCGTAGCTAAAAAAGTAAAATCAATAGATGTCGTTAACGATTTTGGCAAAGCATAACTTATGGCGCAACTACGAGAGTGAATTGCTGCTGCTGCTGTTGTTGAGGATGAGCAACTCGTAAATCGCGCACACAGCCTTGCAGGCAGCCAAACAGAGGCACTCAAGCAAATATTTGGTCATAGCGACGGAACGAGAGATTTATTCCACACGACTACACGTCGCAACGAAGCGTCTGTTGCTGTGCCTGGTTGCGTAGTAAACAAAAATAAATGTTTGAAAATACATTAAAAAGAAAAAGAAAAAAAAAATGATTAAGAAGAACAAAAATTAATTCAAACAAAATATTGTTTCATATATTTTTTATTGCTAGGTTTAAGTTATGCGTGCTAAAAAAGTAAAAGTTAAAGGATTGAAATAATAAATTCCTGAAGTCGACGGCAAACTTTTATGCAGTGAATTTTTTTTATAAAATATCTAAATACAATATAAAAAAATCATTCAAACGAGTTGAGAATTGTAGCCTAAAAAGTATTGAATACAAACACTTTTCTAGCTCTAAAAAGTATACTAAATCTTAGCTTTGCTTATTAATGCGTATGCAGTACCAACAAAGTGTAACGCCTGAAGGTATGCTATCGTAAGGGATGAGCTTTATGATAAATAAATATTAGAGCTAACAAAAGTTTCTGAGAAAGACGAAAGTTTGATTGATCTTATGTTTTCTTGCAATTTATTACAAATGGAAGTGTAAATATTTCAATTGAGCATTGTGGATGGAAAAATATGCAAAAAAAGCATTAAAGCTCTCACTTTCAAGATAATTGAACAAGAAAATTACGAAATTGCTTACTATTTGTTTTTAGATCATATTTCGAAATCTCTTCTATAAATTTTTGTTTAGTTGATTTTCAAGGGTTTTACATAAAGCTAGAGACAAAGCCCTGTCGAAATACCTTTTGGATAGAGCGCGACTAAAATAAAGTTTATGTAAGAAAAAGATTGGGTGTAGGCTATTAGTTTGCTGGGTATTCAAGCACTATGAGAAGTGCTACAATAAAGGCTATAGAAGTCATATTGGAGATCAGTTCCATAATGTTACAATCGATATTTAAAGTAGAGCCATCTGTTGTCCAATGAAGACAATTGGGTACTTTCCTCCAGCTGTAAGGATATGACAGAATACAGAAAGAACTCGGGCTCAACATACAGTGTGACAAATAAGAGGAATGGATGGCATCCATCTACTCATCCCATAGCAAGGAAGAATGGACGTAATGTCAAGGTAATTGGTAATAGTAGATTGTTGTCTTCACATTATGTCCATACTTCCTTGCCTCCATAGCTAAATGATGGCTCTAAATACGAGGTAAGAACCGGAATAAGATTATACACTGGACGCCACAATAACCAAAGTAGCTTTAAGCTCAATGACTACAGCTCTGCGCTCCATGTAGAGGTTGGGGGCATTACTGAAGTTTTCAAATAAGTAACTGCCTTGTAGACCCCCAAGCAATCAAGACATCCAACTAAGTGTGTCAACAGCAAGTGCGTGAGGACATGTTAGGGGGCCCTTAGCAGATTATCAAGGGAAGCACACTGAATATCACTTCGGACTCAAGTCATATAGACTTCTTCTTCTTCTCTTTTGGCAATAGCCGAATCAATAACAGCGCGCCGTTCATATCTTATTTTCGCTGTTTGGTGCCAGTTGGATATACTAAGTGAATCCAGACCGCTCTCCACCTGATCCTTCCAACGGAGTGGAGGTCTTCCTCTTCCTCTGCTTACACCAGCGCGTACTGCTTTGAATACGTTCAAAGCTGGAGTGTTTCCATCCATTCGGATGACATGGTCTAGCCATCGTAGCCGCTGTCTTTTCATTCGCTGAACTATGTCAATATCGAAGACTCCTGCACAATATATTGCAGTAGAACGAGTATGATTAGCAACTTGTAGAGTTTGGTTCTCGTTTGCCGAGAGAAGACTTTACTTTTCAATTGCCTACTCAGTCCGAAGTAGCACATGTTGGCAATGAGGATTCTGTGTTGGATTTTAAGGCTGACATTATTATTGTGGGACAATAGAGGGCAAAATTTTGAAACTTTACCTTTGCGAGTGTCAGACCTTCAACCGATTGGGACGTTACATCCCACACAATATTCCCAGCCGCAGTCTAACGTAAATGGGATTGCATAATTGGAACAAATTTAATATAATCAAATTAACTGTTGTCAACCGACTAAATAACTACTACCCGATGAACCTCCGTACAGCTCTCGGTTATTGCCTATTATATTTTTTTCACGATCCCCTACTCGAAAACGCTTCTACTTCGGAAAAGATGAATCTCATGTTAAAATTCCTGCCAAAAGGAGATGTTGACCGGACTAGGACTCGAACCTTGGCCTTCCGAATGACAGTTTGCATTCCTTACCACTCGGCTATTGCGAGGACACGCAACAGTAGGTGTCTCAACCACCTTTAATCCAATCTAACCTAACCTCATTCTTAGTTTCACCACATTTTAACTCTCCACGATATACTCTTTACACCTAAACACGTTGTATCTCAACACACCACACCTAAACAGTCAATACTTCACATACACCAGACACAAGCTCAGCACACCTAAAATAACTGTATTTAATATAACCATGTCTAACTTACCACTAGAAGCTGCATCAGTAATGATTCCGTCTTCCTCGACTCACAAATATCCAACATTTTTTCTTTATTTTTGCTCTCTCATTATTATGCTGGCGACAATTTATGACCCTCTCTCCACACTTTTCGCAGGAAAAAAATGTCAGCAAAAAAACCAAAAAAAAAGGTTTTGTTGAAATTCCTTAGTGTGTCACAGAAATACCTACGCATCCAAAAATGTCTGCGACATTAAATTAAAGCATAAATGAACACACCCAACCACGCATTCATAAGCCCATACTAACGTTAATACATATTAACACTCCCTTAGGCGCAAACAGGCACACTCACAAGCAAACTTACTTACATCTTCATACACCCCTTGCATGCTACTTGCCACTCACTTACCGTTAACTCGCTTAGTGTAGAGTAGTGCAGAAGGAACCCGCAAGACTTGAAGTCTTGAGCATAAGCGTTCGCATAATTACTGCCAGGAATTAGTGTGTTGAGTTGCGTAGACCAAAAGTTATGTGCCGACGTGAGTGAGACTCTTTAGCTGGAAATTTATTTCTTTGACATCGAGTGCAAGTGGGACATTTCAGGCAAGTGAAATTACTCTGAGTAGTATGAATATGATTAAGGAAGGAAGGCAGTTGGTGAGAATTTTTCAACTGACACTTCAATTTATCAGGGTTCAGAGCTTTAAGTGGCAAGGAAACATATAACAAAGGTAAAATTTAATCTTGGAGCTCATTCTACAAAAATCAGAAGGTTTTTCAGCAGACCTCAATACCAAAATTCTGATATTCATAAAAAAGTAAAAATATTAAACCCAATCGATGGGTTTGGTGAAGATGACTCAGGAATATTGTTTAACCAATATAAACCAATTAAAATTAAAATTAAAATTAAAATTAAAATTAAAATTAAAATTAAAATTAAAATTAAAATTAAAATTAAAATTAAAATTAAAATTAAAATTAAAATTAAAATTAAAATTAAAATTAAAATTAAAATTAAAATTAAAATTAAAATTAAAATTAAAATTAAAATTAAAATTAAAATTAAAATTAAAATTAAAATTAAAATTAAAATTAAAATTAAAATTAAAATTAAAATTAAAATTAAAATTAAAATTAAAATTAAAATTAAAATTAAAATTAAAATTAAAATTAAAATTAAAATTAAAATTAAAATTAAAATTAAAATTAAAATTAAAATTAAAATTAAAATTAAAATTAAAATTAAAATTAAAATTAAAATTAAAATTAAAATTAAAATTAAAATTAAAATTAAAATTAAAATTAAAATTAAAATTAAAATTAAAATTAAAATTAAAATTAAAATTAAAATTAAAATTAAAATTAAAATTAAAATTAAAATTAAAATTAAAATTAAAATTAAAATTAAAATTAAAATTAAAATTAAAATTAAAATTAAAATTAAAATTAAAATTAAAATTAAAATTAAAATTAAAATTAAAATTAAAATTAAAATTAAAATTAAAATTAAAATTAAAATTAAAATTAAAATTAAAATTAAAATTAAAATTAAAATTAAAATTAAAATTAAAATTAAAATTAAAATTAAAATTAAAATTAAAATTAAAATTAAAATTAAAATTAAAATTAAAATTAAAATTAAAATTAAAATTAAAATTAAAATTAAAATTAAAATTAAAATTAAAATTAAAATTAAAATTAAAATTAAAATTAAAATTAAAATTAAAATTAAAATTAAAATTAAAATTAAAATTAAAATTAAAATTAAAATTAAAATTAAAATTAAAATTAAAATTAAAATTAAAATTAAAATTAAAATTAAAATTAAAATTAAAATTAAAATTAAAATTAAAATTAAAATTAAAATTAAAATTAAAATTAAAATTAAAATTAAAATTAAAATTAAAATTAAAATTAAAATTAAAATTAAAATTAAAATTAAAATTAAAATTAAAATTAAAATTAAAATTAAAATTAAAATTAAAATTAAAATTAAAATTAAAATTAAAATTAAAATTAAAATTAAAATTAAAATTAAAATTAAAATTAAAATTAAAATTAAAATTAAAATTAAAATTAAAATTAAAATTAAAATTAAAATTAAAATTAAAATTAAAATTAAAATTAAAATTAAAATTAAAATTAAAATTAAAATTAAAATTAAAATTAAAATTAAAATTAAAATTAAAATTAAAATTAAAATTAAAATTAAAATTAAAATTAAAATTAAAATTAAAATTAAAATTAAAATTAAAATTAAAATTAAAATTAAAATTAAAATTAAAATTAAAATTAAAATTAAAATTAAAATTAAAATTAAAATTAAAATTAAAATTAAAATTAAAATTAAAATTAAAATTAAAATTAAAATTAAAATTAAAATTAAAATTAAAATTAAAATTAAAATTAAAATTAAAATTAAAATTAAAATTAAAATTAAAATTAAAATTAAAATTAAAATTAAAATTAAAATTAAAATTAAAATTAAAATTAAAATTAAAATTAAAATTAAAATTAAAATTAAAATTAAAATTAAAATTAAAATTAAAATTAAAATTAAAATTAAAATTAAAATTAAAATTAAAATTAAAATTAAAATTAAAATTAAAATTAAAATTAAAATTAAAATTAAAATTAAAATTAAAATTAAAATTAAAATTAAAATTAAAATTAAAATTAAAATTAAAATTAAAATTAAAATTAAAATTAAAATTAAAATTAAAATTAAAATTAAAATTAAAATTAAAATTAAAATTAAAATTAAAATTAAAATTAAAATTAAAATTAAAATTAAAATTAAAATTAAAATTAAAATTAAAATTAAAATTAAAATTAAAATTAAAATTAAAATTAAAATTAAAATTAAAATTAAAATTAAAATTAAAATTAAAATTAAAATTAAAATTAAAATTAAAATTAAAATTAAAATTAAAATTAAAATTAAAATTAAAATTAAAATTAAAATTAAAATTAAAATTAAAATTAAAATTAAAATTAAAATTAAAATTAAAATTAAAATTAAAATTAAAATTAAAATTAAAATTAAAATTAAAATTAAAATTAAAATTAAAATTAAAATTAAAATTAAAATTAAAATTAAAATTAAAATTAAAATTAAAATTAAAATTAAAATTAAAATTAAAATTAAAATTAAAATTAAAATTAAAATTAAAATTAAAATTAAAATTAAAATTAAAATTAAAATTAAAATTAAAATTAAAATTAAAATTAAAATTAAAATTAAAATTAAAATTAAAATTAAAATTAAAATTAAAATTAAAATTAAAATTAAAATTAAAATTAAAATTAAAATTAAAATTAAAATTAAAATTAAAATTAAAATGGAATAGTACAACTTTAACCTTCTTATTCTGACCCTTAATTATTATTTTTTTTAATTTATTAATTTTTTTTTTTGTATTTTCATTCACAACGCGTTCAAATAAAACTCTAGCTTTTCAATTAGTTTGCTCTCGCAAAATAAATACGCATATCTACAGGCGCACATGAACATTTGGCTTTGCTTGGTATTAAAAGCATTCGCTCACGTGAATCGTAATTGTCATAAGTAATTAAATGTTAATTAACGAGATACCGATGCATACAGACACACGCAGTAAAACGCATACGCACATACATACCCGTATACGAGTACATACATAAATGTATGTGTATGCTATATATGGTTGTTAACACACTCGTGTGTTAAAAGCGCGTTTGACGCTTGGCATACTTGCGCGTCTAAGTGTTTGGAAAATTGTAGAGATGAAATGCTTTCCTAAAACTTACACTTAAACACTTAAAGTACCAGGGCATGTACAATATATGTACAGAAAGTATGCAGGATGTATGTAGTAGAAGGCTTTACCATAAGCCAATATGAGAGGCGCAGGAAATGCTTACTTAGTAATATTTATTGATGAGCGAAAAAAAGGTACAAGAAAATTGTATGTTCTCAAAAAACGCCCAAAATAAAAGCTACAAATATTGCCAATAAATATATAAGACAAAAAATTCGTATTATGGTAGAAAAAACTTATACAAAAATTATTATTTTATGTTTAATGTAGTTAGAATAAAAAATAAAATAGAAAATGAAATAAAACAAGGATAAGGATAAGGATAAGGATAAGGATAAGGATAAGGATAAGGATAAGGATAAGGATAAGGATAAGATTAAGGATAAGGATATGGATAAGGATAAGGATAAGGATAAGGATAAGGATAAGGATAAGGATAAGGATAAGGATAAGGATAAGGATATGGATAAGGATAAGGATAAGGATAAGGATAAGGATAAGGATAAGGATAAGGATAAGGATAAGGATAAGGATAAGGATAAGGATAAGGATAAGGATAAGGATAAGGATAAGGATAAGGATAAGGATAAGGATAAGGATAAGGATAAGGATAAGGATAAGGATAAGGATAAGGATAAGGATAAGGATAAGGATAAGGATAAGGATAAGGATAAGGATAAGGATAAGGATAAGGATAAGGATAAGGATAAGGATAAGGATAAGGATAAGGATAAGGATAAGGATAAGGATAAGGATAAGGATAAGGATAAGGATAAGGATAAGGATAAGGATAAGGATAAGGATAAGGATAAGGATAAGGATAAGGATAAGGATAAGGATAAGGATAAGGATAAGGATAAGGATAAGGATAAGGATAAGGATAAGGATAAGGATAAGGATAAGGATAAGGATAAGGATAAGGATAAGGATAAGGATAAGGATAAGGATAAGGATAAGGATAAGGATAAGGATAAGGATAAGGATAAGGATAAGGATAAGGATAAGGATAAGGATAAGGATAATGATAAGGATAAGGATAAGGATAAGGATAAGTATAAGGATAAGTGTACGGATAAGGATAAGGATAAGAATAAGTATAAGGATAAGGATAAGTATAAGGATAAGGATAAGTACAAGGATAAGTATAAGGATGAGTGTAAGGATAAGGATAAGGATAAGGCGCGTTCGTAGTGATTACCAAATAGAAAAAGTTCAAAAATTTTAACCACACAAGCTGTGAATCTCAAAGCTTTTTTTCAAATGGATTTTAAAAGCAAATTTTTAATTAAAAAAATTAAGCAAATTTAATTTAAATGAATTTTTCTATTTCCCATTATTTCTGTGGAAATTTTGGTATAACATTTTCTAGGAAATTTGCTAAACGCTTTTTAAACTTTCTTTAATTTTTCTGCTTAAACATTCCACACTCAATTTGCTGTGAATATCATTTGAGCGTTTGGGAATTGAATTTTTGCTGTCAATTGCATTGGCAAACGAGGCGAATCAATTGCATGATGCACAAACACAGAAACGCAGAAACACAACAATAACCACAATGAAAGCATCAAACCGTGCAGCAGTCAAGTGAAATCAAGTCCAGCTGAGCAGATGCTTAGAGCGCAATTGGGCATCGAGCAATTCGGTTGGCTGCGGCAATCGTGGAATAAGATGCTTGACTAGAAGAAATGCAAATTGCGAGGAAACAACTGCTTTGCAGTGGGTATGTTGAATCGGCATGGGGAATGATGCGAAATAACAAGGCAGCGAGGGAGTTCAGGCATCAATGGAATGGACGATGTGATGATGCAACTCAACAATATTTCCTCTACAATATGGTTGGCTATTAAAATTTATGCGTTGCGAGGAAAAAAAACCTAATAAGAGCATATAAAATAAAAATATTTAAATAAATCTGAATTGAAAAATAACAGCACCGTTTTGCGCAAAATTCGGAATTTGTTATAATTTAATGAGAAAGAAATGAAATTTTAGATTAATTTTATGGGTTAACAAGCTTTACATATATTCAAAGATTTAAAGTTAACTGAAGAATTAAGTTTAAATTAAGCGTATTTTTTTAGTAATTTTTTACCTATAAAAAAATTATGGACTTTTGATATTGAATAAACTTTAATCGAGCTTTAATGATTGAATTCTGATTAAAAGAAATAAATAAAATAAAATAAATTTTTACTGGTAATTTAAATTTTTTCAAAAGTTGCCTTACACCACTTTCATATTCATTTTCATATATAACAGATCACAGATAGATTGAAAACAGAAACAAAATCACAAATACACTCGCATAAATAAGATGTTTGCTTTCTGTTATTAAAGACTGATTGGCATGTCTGGCAAATCTATTTATTTTGCGTGAACTCAAGAACATACACCTCACACATATTTACATATAAATATAGGAATGTCACAATCATATTTTCTCTGCCATTTTACATGTGTTTCATTTGATTTTTATTTATTTTACATTTGCTGTTTTATTTTATATTTGTATTTATATATTTATTTTATTTTATTTAATTTTTTTTGTAACCATTTTTGATTTCTTATTTATCTGCCACGCAATTTTCTCTCACATTTTTTCTGCTGATACTTTCCATTTGTTACTTGTTTGTATTTTTGTATTTTGCATTTATTGCCTTGGCTTACTTGTCACTGCAAATGATGTATAATATTTTTTGTTGCTCCTGCTGTTGCTATTTTTATTGTTATTGTTGTTGTTGCTGTAATCCCACTATGTTGCATGATGAAATATTGTGTATTAATAAAATCAACAAAGCAGTTTTGAAATTCTAAAGGCAGCTGCCATGAGCAATCGACAGTGTGAGCTCAAATGAAAATTGCATTGCATTTGACAATTGGAAATTTATTTAGCATACATTTAGGCGTAACCAAGTTGATTGCTGCTTTGGCATTCAGTGTTAGCCAGAGGCGAGGCTATCAATGTTATTTCAATGGGATTGTGATGCAAGTTGAAATAAAAATTGTATGAACATATACAAATGTGAATTCTCATATGTGTGTTTACTAACATACACATACGTGTACATGTGTATGCTTATTGTAGTATATAGACAGATATATGGTACAATATTAAGGCAATAAATGACTTTTGCCAATAATTGGTTTGATTGTTGGATTTTTTATTTGGTATTTTGTTGATTTTGCTGTCATTTTTGGCAATGGCACGATATTCTGAAGAAAATTATTTAATTAAAAATTTTGAAAATTAAAATATACCGAAAAGGACTATTAAAAAAAATAAAAAAAACATATATGCATTCTACGTGTATGCTAATTCCATTTCTTATGTTAAGTTTGTACTTCAGTTTTACTTATTAATTTATTTTTAAGATATATCTTATTTTTATTTTTCATTCCAGTGGCTTAGTTTTAGCATCAAACCTATTCTTACCTGTCTCAACAATTATTAATCCCTAATTTCATCCTTACCTTATCTTTCCCGCTTCCTTCATAGTAGTTGCCCATTTTCAAGCATCTCTTAAATTTACCAAATTGTTATGGGCAGCAATCTTTGTGTGCACATTAGCAATGACAACCTGAGGCTAGCTCTTACATATGCACACATGTTAATATCGCAAAGGGTTCAATGTTTGCCACTTTAATGCTAGGAGTTTAACCCGTGAAAAACTTGATTATCTGAACTTGACGTTTCTTGACTAAGCTTTAACATAATATGTGTGATTAAGACTTGATTCAAAACTTTTATTGCAGTTTGTGGATATTCTGTATGGGACTATTCCCTCGTACGAAATGATAGAACCACCGGTCGTAGAGGGGGTGGCATAGCAATTTATTTAAAGATATGAAATTAAATATAAAGGAATATACAAATCTCACTCTTCAGACACTGTTGAAAGTATGTTTATGGAATGTAGTGATAATGTACGTAAGTGTGTTTTTGTATGTGTATATAATACTCAATGAAAGCTTAGTTACCGACCACACCCTTGAATTTTCATTTAACCCGGCTACTGAAGAGGATGTTATAAAGTGTGTTTTTAATATAAAACCTTATGCCATTGGAGTGGATGTGCTTCCCATACTTACAAACATTTTTAATCAATCTATAGCATCCTCTACGTTTCCAAATCAACGGAAAACTGCCGACGTTAATCCGGTGGTTAAAGGTTACTCGTGTATTGCTCCCCAAGACTTTATGCCCATCAGCAGCTTGCCAATATTGGCTCAAATAGTGTTACACCTACGTATCCATGATTTATTGAGCGAGTTCCAGTCTGAGTATAGATCGATCCAATCATAGTTGTTCCACAGCTGTAATTAAAATCATGGATGACATCCGTCCTACTTTCCACCTAACTTACTTACCATTTTAATGTTTTTAGAATTCTCTAAAGCTTTGGACACCGTAAACCATAACATCCTACTATTAAAACTGAAAAGTTATTTTGGTTTCAACACATCAATGCAATTAAGCCTATGAGAAACTACTTATCGGACAGCCGTCAGCAAGTTCAGTGTGGGGATGTAATTTCAAATCGCAGGGAAATCATCTCTGGAGTACCCCAGTGCTGTGCTACATTTTATGTCCAATACTTTTTGGTTTATTATTTATTTATTTTTTTTTCTATATGCCGATGACACTCAGATTTACCTCTCATGTCCCATTGGTCTTGGTGAATATAGCTAGATTGAATGAGGATCTTAAAAGAATTGAGGTATGGTCTAGCATGAATGGCCTCTGTCTAAATGTTAAGAAAACGTAGGTATTTCCTATTAAAAGTAACTACCTTAAGCTCGGTAATCTGTCACCAATTGTTTTGAACTGGGTCTCCCGATAGATTTTTGTTGCTTACTCAGAGGACACTTAGTCTAAGGCCGGGAGTCGCTTATACCAATGTATAAGAATCGTTTTTGGCCACTCCCATGTGAATGGCAGTCAAAAACTTTATACATATATATTTATACGTTTTTATTTTATTTTAGTTTTTTTTTTAAATCACGTCCAAAGTTGTTCAGTTAATTCCATTCATGAAATAATACTAGTACAGCCCTCTCTTAGAAAACCGCACGAATTAATGCATACACCCAATATTAAACTTTGTTTTTAATAAAAATTATTTATTTATATTGTATACTCTTAAGTTTCAATAAGATGTGTAAATATATTTTTTCGATATTAAATAAATTTATTTCTGTATTCAAAAATGTCCTTCACATGTCAATACTATAATAAATGCGTCGCAGAAAAAAATAAAAAAAAAACTTATTTCTTTTTCGCAGGAATTTAATTAATTAAAATCCAAAATTTGCGTTTTTTCTTCACAAATTTATATTTTTCCAAGAAACGCAGCAACAATTTCAAGACCATTATGCTAATAAAGCGCAGAATAACATAAGTTAGCAATTAAATTCCGTTTCGAGATTATCTTAAAAAGGTGTGTATATATGTATGTGTGAGGTTGTGTGTGGGTGCACGTAAACTTCTGCAAGTTCCAAGTGAAAGGCAAATACAAGGTGATGGTCACATACATATACAAGACAAACATACAATATAAGCCATGAATATATGTATGTATTCACCTAAGCCAAGCAACCAAGGCAACTAAACGGTCGCCCCTCCTTCGCTTTAGCTGTACTATTTTTGCTCGGTATTCAACTGCTTCTACTGCCGCGGCTGCTGCTGCTGACGCTTCGTTCGACTTTGGTGCCAAATTAAAATTGTTCTAATTAGTTTGGAAAGTTTTAGCTTCGAGAAACTTATACCCTATTCAACTTGGTGTTATATTTAATTACGGTACCCAAGCGTAAGCAATGTAGACAAATATACAAAGTGACACCAGAATTTGTTGTTGGTATTATTGCTTGTATGATAACGTTTAAAATATAGGTGGTAAGATAACAACAAATTTGAAGGTTTTCAGCAGTTGTAAATTTATCTAAAGTGGAGAGCACAATAGGAAAATAAATTCAAAATTAAATTCAAAATTAAATTAAAAAATTTACTCAAAAACCCCAAAAATTACACAACATTGAAAAATGATTTAGTTCTGGTTGTACCTTGGTGGTGAAGTTAGTATTTGGGACCCTAATATCCAGTCTTCTTCCAATATTCAAAGATCTACCCGTCCTATTAGTTAAACCTAATAGTAATTAATATATTAGATTCATTGATTTCGACGAGATTTTGGTTGTTGTTATTCTTGTAGACGCATATAAATATTCCCCAAAGTTGTTTTTGGGGAGTTTTACGCGGGTGACAGTCCTTGGCTGTTACGACTGATCCAATAGCTAAAAGAACAATTTCGTTTATGGTGATCCCTCTGGAATTCTTTGATCACTAATGATCTAGGAATAGATAATTAAAGATCTGCCTGGAACACTTTCAGTCTTATGACAGCCTGTGACAGCCCGAGCTCGAAACTTTTTCCCAATTTTATAAGTCAATGCCTCAAGCTTTTTATAATGCTTCAAACCGACAGCTTATTTGGGAATATTTAATTATAGAGATTCCATTTTCCTTGAATTCTGGTCCTTGTTATTCCTTCATTATCTTTCTGAAGGGTCTATGTTTGTAGAGTCCTAGGAGTTGTTATAAGATCTTTCCCTACAAGATTTCATCCCTTTGAAACTGAGGAGGCTTAGTGTGCTCCAAACTTTCGCCACTGACTGGACCCACAGTAAACTTTTTGACTGCTTCTTTAATAGCTGTTCGTTGAAAATCACTAACCTTCTTCTCCTTCCTAACTAGCGAGACGTAGGCAGAGCTGAAGTGATTACTTCTCTTCGCCTTTCAGTGCCAGTTAGAGAAACCCATTAAAGCCGGTTCTTCACCAGCTGGTATTGGAAACGGAGTGGGGATGATCGTCTTCCTCCTCTGCTTGTACCAGTGGGTACTACATTCACCAATTTAAGATTGGGTTATACTCCTGCCTTTGGGTAAGCAGTTGCAGTTAAAAGACTTTAGTCAATATCTACTTCTGCATCTTTTTCCAGATTCTCGAGGTGTGCTAATCAATGCTTGTGGGGCTTTGGGCGATAGTGAAAAGATAGTGAGGCTTAATAGAGCCGCTCTGAGATCTTCGGCTTAAGACTACTGTAGTACGACTTCCAACTACAACTACAGTTGACGAGAGCTTCAGATACAAGCGGGCTTTGACCTTCAAGCAATCAACTCTCAACAACAATGTGGGTCTAAGAACTTCCAGATTTGGTGGGGAATTGATGCCACCTAACTGGTGGCTGGCATCACTGCCATCCAACAGACAATATAGGCGAGGCAAGTTTGTTGATGGATTTGTGTGACTTCTGTGCTCACAATGAATGCGAAATGCGTGACTGCTGGGGTGCTACCGCAAGGATCGTCATTTCAGATACCTTCTAGAAGCTGAATCACCCCCGTCAAGAGCGTACTCTACATTACAGAACGACTAAATACAACGAGATACCAAAAAGCTGTCATATAGAAAGATGTAGTTAAGGTGATGACGGAAAATCTCCCATTGGAACCCCACCATCATCCATAATAGACGAAGAAGTCGAGCTGCCACGCCATAGCCGTGAGTCACTGGCACAATTAAAGTTTGGTTACCTAGAAGACTCAACTCTTACTTAATCTGACAACATGCCGACACACCACTTTGTAAGCCTATTATAACCTCATCAACTCACTTTCTCCTTCTACTCTAAATCCGTCGAAACAACTCGTTTGACTAACTAATTTTACCAAAACAACAGACGCCGCAAGAAGACTTTAGCACAGAAAACTTCGGAGGGGCTGCACTAAAGCTTGCACTCTCTTAGCTAAGACTGGAAGTTCCAAACAGGAGCAAAGAAAATCGATTAGAGCTATTAGAAAAGATATGAACTCATGGCTCTTCTCGAATAAAAAGAGTATTTTATCACGAAATGTTTGATTTCCGGTTGAAATTTTCGTGGAGCTCTTTATTTGATGCCAGAAACTCGACTTGTCTTAGAGCAGCGTATGGCAAATGCATTTTTTTCTAAAATTCTCCGTATAATAGCAAGCATTACCATCCATTCAACCACTCCGGCATTGATTAAATTTTCAGATAAAAAGTGAATTAAATTAGTTTTAATTTTTCCGACAAGGTCTCCTTTAAGTTTTCATGCATACGTGTATGTATGTGATTGCGTATGCCAGTGTTTGCATATATTCTATTATAACTGATTACACTCACCTTCCACACTAAACATCCTACCTATTCAGCCACCTGTGTCATTTTTAAAGTGAATTTACAACAAAAATTTCTTCCCTTTTAGCTTTTTTGTTTGTATGTATACCTATGTATATGAAGTTCACTCGGTCAAACTTTCCAATGAATACCAAAATAAACGGCGAGCTTTTATTGTAAAAACTATTAAAATTTAGAAAGTTAAAATCCTCTCTCTCTCTCTCTCTCTTTCTCTCGTCTATATTTTGTTTGCCGAGGCTAATGACAGGTTAAATGCTGTACGTCAAAGCGGAAAGTGTGTCATTATTATGGCAACAACAAGTTGTTTGTTGGCCGGATATTAAGCGGGTATAATGTAATTCGTAAAAAAATAATTTTTTACTGATAAACATTTACGAAAGAGATCAACCGAGAGCTTGCGCTGAGTAAAGCTTAATCAATTTTTGGCAATAAAAAAATAGCTAAATTAAAATAAAAACTCCCAAAAGAGATCATGTGCAGCTTTGAGCTTTTTACAACCGACAGCTTTTCAAAATGTGAAATCTGAAGCTTTCATTTAAACTGTTAAGCTACGATATGAATTTATTTTTTATTAAATTTCGTTTTAACCGACTAAGTCAGAACATCTTCGTATAAAATTTTAAAATTTTGAGCAAATGAAAAAAAAAAAATCTTTCTATAAGAGCAGAGCTTTAAGCTTACGTCTTTGGAAAAATTATATGTGCCTTGGAAAGTGTACGAAAATAAAAAAAATCTAATGTAAAGTGTGTTTTTTTTATTAGTTTTACTGTGTTAGGCAATACTTTTTTTGGGGTTGGTCTTTTTGACGTTTGACATTTTAGTTCGCCATTTTATAATCAACCGGCCTACTTCGGAACAACGTTTGTAAATCGTCTGTAAACAATAACGCTCTGCATCCAATATTCGATCGATATAATCCCCTAGCAAAGTCGATAATTACTCTAGTGTATAAAGTGCATCCTCAGAGATGGCCTAAAGTACGCACCAAAGACGCCATTAGCTGTTGTAGCGCAGCGTATCGAGGAAGACCCAAATAAGTTCATCTACCATCGCGCCCAACAAATTGAAGCTGTGTCCATTTAATTTATGAAAGATTTGCGGAATAATTTGGTTTGGGGGCATACAAAATTGAAGTAGTGCAAGAAATGAAACCGAACGACTATAAAGCTCGTCGGGCGTTCGTTGAATATGCCCAAAACAAGTTGGCCACCGATACCCATTTTCACAAGAAAATTTTGCTCAACGATGTAGCACATTTTTGGAAAAATTGGTACGTTAACAAAAAAATACTTGCATTTTCATCCTAAAAAAATCTCTGCTTGTTGTCTCAACGGACAGAGGGAATCATTGGTCCATCTTTCTTAAAATAGAAAGCCACCGGCCACAATGTTACAATCTAGGCGGTGACTTTTACTTAAAAATTCTAATTCGCCTGAAAGTACCTAATGTTAATATTTCGATATTTTCTTCGATTAATTTTTCCACTCTTGCATTTTTCTTGTCTTCTCAGAAAAATTAGCTACCCCAAGAGAATCGCTTTCCGACTATCACTTGACCTTTCGAAATCTTCGTCACAATATCGTAAAGAACGGTGGCCTTAGAGGAGACATGTTGTCCGGTAAGCTGTTGAGCATTCTCCTCAAGATTTTTAATAGAAAAGGTGTTAAGTAATGGGTTGAAAATATTAGGTCAAGTAAATAGTTCGTTCGGTTTTTTTTATTGATTTTTCAAAATATGATAACTTTGTGTACATTTATACGATTTAAGTCAAATATGCGACACTTTGTTCGTAAACTTGTTGCCAAAGAGATGACAACTTCATTATACCCCTCTCGTAGAAGGCTGCATCCCTATTGGCAAAAAACTCCATGGGCACATTAGGACCACCGATCATAGCTCCTGGAGCTCTGGCGCCTTACCAAAGACGTGTGTGGCCTGGCGTTGTCCTAATGGAACACAATTCGGCCTCTCTTGGTCAAATATGGCCTCTTCTGGATAAGTGTTGCCTTCAAGCGGTCCAGTTGTTGGCAATAGAGGGCCGAATTGAGCGTTTAGCCATAGGGGAGCAGCTCGTAGTAGACGATTCCATGCCAATCCCACCAAACACACAGCAAAACCTTCCTGGCCGTCAATCCTGGCTTGGCCACCCTTTCCGCTGGCTCACCGCTTTTCGATTTCACTTGACGTTGTCGTAAGTGATCCACTTTTCATCGCTAGTCACCAAACGCTTCAGAAATGCGTCGATTTTGTTACGATTCAGCAGCGATTTGCAGATGGAAATTCGGTCCATCATATTTTTTGCGTTAGTTCGTGTGGCACCCAAACATGGAGCTTCTTTTTGAATCTAAACTTATGCAAATGGTTCCAAACGGTTTTCTGGCTTATCTTTAGTTCCTCAGCAATTAAAAAAGTGCTCACGTGACGGTCTGTTTCCACTATTTCCATGATTTTATCGCAATTTTCGATGACAGGCCTCCCTACGCGTGGTGCATCTTTGACACCGAAATTACCGTAACGGAACCTAGGAAACCAGTTTTGTGCTACACGTTCGTTTACAGTACCGGGCCCTTAAATTAAATTAATTTTTTCAGCCGCTTTGGCTGCTTATTCGCCTTGATCGAAGAAAAACAGTAAAATTTAGCGAATTTTCTCTTTTCTGGTGTCCATCTTTGACGAGCGCTCAAAACGTACTGAGTCAATCAATCGAAAAACTGTCAAAGACAAATTTTTAGCGCAAATAGACACGTTTTCAGCGCCGTATAGTATGACATGATGCGACACGTAATACTAGTACTATGGACAATAACGCCATCTCTTAGATATAAACCGAACGAACTTTTTACTTGGCCTAATATTTGGATATATATGATTGGTCTTTCCGCTTGTTGGTATGCAGATTAATTTCGCCTTGGCCCATGCATGGGAAATAATCTAAGGAGAACAGGATGTGGGTTGCTGGCATCTGATTGCGTAGATTTTAAGAGCCAGAGTTATAATATTTCTCATTCCTTATCAGATTCAATAATAGTTGTAAGCTCTGTTGAGCTGCGCGAAGAAGCGTTACATTCTTTAAATATATTTGGAATATCCAGTATTTCCCTGAAAGTTGTTTTCCATTCGACAATTTGCATCTGGATGTAGTTTCTAACAGAAATTTTACTTTCAATATCAGTGCAGAAGGATTTCCAAGACTCTTCGTTTGTCTTACTGTCTTGGAAGATAGCGATAAGCCGAATTTATTGTGAGAGCTGTTATTTGCTATAGATATTGATTGTCCTTACTGAAGGCAGAGATTGTGGGTGATCTAATGGGGAGTTTAAATGATATATTATAAAGGAGCTATGGGTGTCTAATCTCTTATCTGGTCAGTGACTGCGTTTGATGCAGGTGTTATGTCGAAGACTTTCTTCATAGACGAGGTAACATAAATGGGTCTATCCAAATTGTTCCGGTTTGCTAAATCGCTAAATAAAAATAAATCTAATAGGAACTCAACTCAGTATATTGGTGTCACTGTAGTTCCAGGAATACTAGTGGGAATTCGCAACGGCGAAGAGTTTAAGGGGCAGTTTCCTAACGTTAACCCCGCTGGTTGCTTGCTACACATGGTCTGGTAGAAGACCAGAAGTGTCCTACGTAAAGTTCAAAGGAACTACCCGGATATGTTTATCCGCCAACCACACTGAGTTGCAGTTAATGTCAGTATTGCTGTATTTTGGTAGAAGAAAATAAGTTACGTTGTTTTTTTTAAGAATGCATGGTCTGATCCTACCAGTAGATGGCGCTGATACTATGCACTGGAAAATGCTAAAGAGCTTTATCCACAGACTTTGTTTCCTACGACCCAAGATTCTAGGATTAAAATGATCTTCTTCGCTGTTCCACTGAGGCGAAAAAGTAATGTAGCTGAACTTGCTTTAGAATGATGCAGGTTAATTTCCTGTAAAGGTGGTGATAGGTCATTCAAACAAGTTTGTCTATCGATTGTAGACTGTACCGACGTAATTTGACCACAAGTGATTGATACTTTTGGATCCATACTTGTCACCAACCTCTGCCGTTGGACCAAGCTTCATACTCAAAGGGCTACAGAAGAGTTTTCTGACATTCGCTGACTACACGTCTGCAGATGCTCCTCTGCTCTTACTCGAGGCGACCACAGGATGGGAGGTTGTAGAGTCGGTAGATTCAACTAAGGCGTTATTTGCTTTCTTATTTCGTGGCTCACCCATTCTGTGGTCCTGCATTGTGTTAATTGGTCTGTATTAAAATTTTACGTTGTCCTAGTAAAATTTACGTGCTAAATTCTGAGAAAAAATTTTCTTAACTTTTTTTAGTAAAAGAAAACTAAAAATACTACAAATTATCCAATTTCTTACCTTTTTCATAGAAAATCCATTACATGAATTTCTTTAAATTTATTGCTTTTGCCTTTAACCTTCTTGAAAATTTCACTTCCCATCATTAATTGCAACTAAAAATATTTATTATTAATAAATAAATATAAAACAATCCATAAGCGTTGCCTGCAGCACACAAGAGAATTTCTTAGATTTAATCGGTGCTATATTTATGTATATGGCATGACAGGCTTATATATATAAATGTATGTATGTACCATATACACATATATGTATATGTATCATACTTTACTTTTAGTTTGTTAAGCATCACATTTCCGACAAGTCTGATAAGGATTTGCTTTTAAGGTCATAAGGAGTCTTAGTAGTAAGTAGTAGTAGTTGTTATAGTGTAGTTGTAGTTGTAATAGTAGTAGTAGTAATAGTAATGGAAGCTATTGTTTTGCTACAACGAAACATATTATATGGTACGTGTAAATCGCGACGATGTGGCGAGTAGACAGGAAGTGATTTTTTATCAGCAACACAATACAAACACAAAAGCCCAAGCACGCACACGTGGCTTAAGTGTATACATATGTATATATTTAGATGTACCAACCAAGTAGTAAAGTCAGCAAGTCTGCTGGTTTCCTATAAAAATTTCCGGACTAAAATCACCTGAGCCAATTTTTCGTTAAAATTATTAATAATAATTGGTTCTGAAAAAGACTAGTTGAATGTTAGGCCATCTTGAACTAGTATGTAACTGGTATAGGCATTCAAATACTACAACTTACAAAATTTAATTGATACATTTTTAAGCAAAATTTGTGCTTTTTGTTTCGAAACGTGATTAGTTCAGTTTTGGATCAAGTTGAACTAGTATGTAACTAGTATATTTATACAAATACTACAACTTACAAAATTAAACTGTAATATTTTTAAGCAAAATTAGCGTTTTTTTTTTTAAAGACTAGTTGAATTTTAGTCCAATTTGCACTAGTACAGGGCTAGTATATTTCAGTGAGTTATCACAATAGTAAGAGAACTTAATATAAGAATTAACTGCGCAATTTTTAAGCAAATTTTGTGATTTTTAACTAAAATTTTTCCATAAAATTTGAACTAGTTTGAGACTAGTACATTTAAATGCTGTCTCAAACAGGTCAGCAGTGGTTTATTTTAATACCTTCTACATCATTATCAGTAGAGGTGGACAACAACTCTTCCATATTTTTGTTTCGGCAACACTTTCTCAAAACAAACTCCGAAGAGGAACGAATTGGGAAATCCAGCAGATCTGAATCATAGAGCCGTAGCTATCTTCACCGACGGCTCCAAACTAGCATAGAAGATTGGAGACTTAAGTAAAAGACTTCCCGACCAATGTAATCATACCATCTCAAAGGTGGCTATAAAATACAGAGGTATCTTAAAAAACTCTCGACTGGGATCTTGGTTATAGGGACATCTCAAGAAACTACGCAGCCGATGAACTGGCCAGGAAGGAAACAATCTTAACTGCAGTAGACTTTGCACATGACGTGCAAAGTATCTGCTAAAACTAGCCTCCACCAGAGGGGCCAACAACAGATGGCAGAGTGAAGGCACGAGCAAAGTGACCAGAAAAATCTGGCAATTAATCGAGGTAAACTGAACCAAGTCTTTACTCCGTCTAAACCGGACCTCAATAAGCTTAACAAGCAGCGTAATAACCGGACACTGTCTTATTGGGAATCATATAGAAGGATGGGCTGCTTATCAAACGACTTTTGCCGCAGCTGTAGGGGCATAGATGAGAAGGAATCGGTGGTATACCGCCTCTATCACTGTTCAGGTCTTAAAGAGCTCCGTTATTGTTTTCTCTGAAATTTTTCTTCGATTGCCTTGGAGAGTTTGCATCTGCTGAACTACATAAAACACACCAAGTGGTTTCAGCATTTGGAAAGGTGAAAGAATTTCTATCACCAGACCCAACACCGGTCAAAACCCAAAATATATTAAAACAAATTAATACTTCACTGGCATTTTTGCATGACATGAGACTAGTATAATTCAGTTTAGGATCTAACTAGTCAAAAATGATACTAGTCTATGAATTGATCGAGCTCACGCAATCCATTTTTAGAGGCACTAATAAGCTATGTTGAAAATTATACTGGTAAGCTTTTGGTCCACTTTGAACCATTCGTAGACTAGTATATTTCTCACCAAAAGCTGACAATTCTCTATTCGTTAGGCAACTAGTCTCATATGTGGAAATACAAACTTCCTTGTTTTTGTTGTTGTAGCGGCTAGCTAAACCCGCTTCGGGCAGGTTTTGTTAGTCTAAGTCGCCGAGGTCATCTAAGGGGAGGTCCAGGAAACGTGCTGTTTCGACGGGATTGGACCAAAGGGAGAGGGGAGTTAGATGAGTCGGTGTAAGGGGGCATGTGAAGAGGTGGTTAGTGTCGTGCGGAGTCTCTCCACATGCAGGGCATACGTTGAGTATGCTGGGGTCGAGTCTGGATAAGTAGGAGTTTAATCTACTACAGTATCCAGATATAAGTTGTGCAAGGGTCACGCGGGTCTATCGAGGCACCTCGAGCTCCTGATTGTTGATGTTGTTACTTTTGCCGTAGTTTGCAACTAGTTCATTATACACTAAAGAAACTGTAGGTCTATGCTTCAGAAATAGCATACATAACATAGTATGCACAAGTATTTACTCACATGTCTAAGCGTATACAATGACGGAAAACCGTAATCCTTTACGCTAACAAAAGTCACGGTTTCAAACAGTAGCTTGTGCATACGTGTTTATGGAGGTAGAAGTATGTATGTATATAAGTGTATATTAATAGAGGCCACACAACCTTTACACTATGGAAGCATATATTCTAACAAGCATACAAACACACTCAAGCATACACGTATATGCATGTATGCATCAATTGTTTTTGTTGTTTCTCCAAATGAGCACATGTAAAGCGTCGAACTAAGTTTGGAAGGGCAAGGTTAAGCCATTAGCGTTGCTGCCGGAGGTCAACCCCTTCGCACTAAGTAATGTGTGATGTAGAGATTTTTGTTATAAATTTGTATGCTTGTAAATATTTAAAAGTGCTGAGTCCTTCCTCAACACAAATACACATACATACATATGAAGTATATGTATATGTATATGTATAATATTTGTATTTTGATGCGAAGCAATAAAAATTCGAGCCTTATTTGAAGGCCAAGGATATGTGTACTCGTATGCGCGGGTTTTGTCAAAGTCCTCTCGAGCTGACGGGCTGATAGATTTACGCAGGCCTCAAAAAGGTCGTAGACAAGTTGAATGTATGTGTGTACAATATGTGCAAACACAGATGTGAATAAGTTAAATTTTTAAGGTTACATGCGTGAGTTTAATTTTCGACCGTAAATACGTTTTCTCTTTGCTCTTCTTCTTTCATTGCACACGTCCGTTGTTCTTTGGGTCAATTCCGATTTCTATTTCCTGTTGCTGTAACTTCAATTTACATCCATCTCCACATTCAGCACAACACATTTTATTTATACACATTAATATGGTATTTCTTTTTCATGTACTTTGAGTATTTCCAATAAGTGTCTTCTTCTATACGTTTTCCTTCAGTTTCTCACTTTCATTGGCCTTTCTTTAATAACTTTTGAATCGCGTGTACCATTTAATACGACACATTCGTAGCGGAAATGTCACATGTTGCTTCGGCTGAGATATTTTGGTAGTTGGTGTTGTTTTTTTATTATACTTTGCTTCATTTTTGAGTTTTATATGCCTTTTTAAATTAATTAAGTTTTATAAAATTATTTTGTTTTATTTTATTTATTTCATTTAAACTGATTAATTTTTATTTTTCATTTTATTTTATTTTTTTTTTTTTTAATAAATTTAATTTATTTCATTATATTATATTTATTCCATTTGATTTTAAATTAATTTTTTTTATTCTATTTTATTTTGTTTTGTTTATATTTAACCAGATTTGATTTATTTTTTTATTTCTACTTTTTATTTCCTTTATTTTATTTTATTTTGCCTTATTTCTCATTTCTTTATTTCTTTCTATTAATATAATTTTATTTTATTTTGTATTAATTTTTTATTTTAATATATTTTATTTTGTTTGGGTTTAATTTGTTTTTATTTTATTTTAATTTACTTCATTTGCATTTATTGTTATGTTTTTTTATTACCTTATTTTATTTAATTTATTTACTTTCTTTTACTTTATTATATATTTTCTATTAAATTTAAATTTATTTTACAAAATCTTAACCTGCTTTATTTTAGTTACTTTATTTTATTTTATACATATTATATTAGTTTTTTAATTTCTCTTTTTTATTTTACATGTTTACTTTATTTAATGTTATTTTATTTTAATTTATTTTATTTCACTCTACATTATTTCATTTAATTTTTTCTTTATTATATTTCGGTTAATTGTTTTTTATTTCATTTCATTTTACGTTTTTTAAATTATTTTAATTTTTTTTTATTTTATTGTTATATTTTCTATTATTTTATTTTAATTTATATCATTTTATGTTAACTTATTTTATTTTACTTAATTTAATTTAAGTTATTCTTATCTTGTTTTATTTAATATAGTTTAACTTAATTATTTGATTTTTTATTATTTCATTTCATCTTATTTTACTTATCTTATTTAGTTTTATTTTATTTTTCGTTATTTTATTTTATTTCATTTCAATTTATTTCATATTTTTTATTTTGTTTTATTTTATTTTTATATCTTTTTTATTTTTATTATTTTTTGTTTTATTTTTAATTATTTTTTATATTATTTTATTTTAATTATATTTATATTATTTTATTTTATTTTATTATATTCTATTTTATTATTTTATTTCATTTTATTTTATTTTAGTTTAGTTTGTTTTATTTCACTTAACTCTATTTTATTTCATTTTAATTCATTTGATTTTATTTTACTTAATTTATTTAATTTAATTTTTTTATATTATTTTATTTTATTCTATATTTTTTATTTTATCTTATTTTATTTTTTTTTATTTTATTTTTTTATTTTATTTTATTTTTTTAATTTTAATTTATTTTGTGTTATTTTATTTAGTTCTATTATATTTTATTTTATTTAATTTATTTTATTTTATTTTATTTTATAATGTTTTTTTATATTATTTTATTTTATTTTATTTTATTTTATTTTATTTTTTTATTTAATTTTTTTAATTTTATTTTATTTTAATTTGTTTTGTGTTATTGTATTTAGTTCTATTTTAGTTTATTAAATTTTATTTTATTTACTTTATTTCATTTTATTTTATATTATAATGTTTTTTTATTATATTTTATTTTATCTCATTTCATTTTATTTTATATAATTTTATTTTTTTTTATTTTATTTTATTTTATTTTATTTTATTTTATTTTATTTTATTTTATTTTATTTTATTTTATTTTATTTTATTTTATTTTATTTTATTTTATTTTATTTTATTTTATTTTATTTTATTTTATTTTACTTTATTTTATTTTATTTTATTTTATCTTATTTTATTTTATATTATTTTATTTTATTTTATTTTATTTTATTTTATTTTATTTTATTTTATTTTATATTATTTTATTTTTTTTTTATTTTATTTCATTTTAGTTTATTTTATTTTATTTTATTTTATTTTATTTTATTTTATTTTATTTTATTTTATTTTATTCTATTTTATTTTATTTGATTTTGTTTTATTTTATTTCATGTTATTTCAATTTATATTATTTTATGTTTTTTTTTTTTATTTTATTTTATTTTATTTTATTTTATTTTATTTTATTTTATTTTATTTTATTTTATTTTATTTAATTTTATTTTATTTTACTTCTTTTTATTTTTTTATTTTATTTGATTTTGTCTAGTTTTTATTTTGAATCTTTTATGCCTTTTATTTTAATTATTATTCAAATGTTTTTAATTTTTCTTTCCGTGTAAGTTGGAATTCGGGCTTCGGGATTACCATCACTAACGAGCCTCCACATATGAATCGATTTCCCTAAATTCATGAAGTACAAGCACAAGTAGTACATTTATTTGCAAGCTCCGAGCGCTCTGTAGGTTATGCATTTTCTTCAATTTATACTACTCGTTAGTCCCGTTGCACTCTTGCCTGCCCACAAAGCATTGCATTCACTGGTTTTTGCTTAGCTTGACTGCCCAGCTGTTTATATGTTTGTTTACTTTTTTTGTTTGCTTCAATTTGTTTTTGTTTTTGTTGCATCTTATATTTCTTTGCATACTGATTTCTGTTTTGTTGTTTTTGCTTTTGCTATTGTTAGCATTATTGGCTTGTTGCGTTGTCTGCTGTAGTCTTTGTATTTATATTTTTCTTTGTCGGTTTTTATAAGATTTGGTTTTTGTTTTTTTTTTTTTTTTTGCATTTCTGCTGTTGTTGCTTTTGCACTTATGCACATAAATTTCAATTTATTTTGGCATTTTACAAGAGCACAGAGCATCAGCACGTAAAGTTTGCTTTTTTTGTGTGTTTTGTTGTGTTTATTTGGTGGCATTTACATATATTTGTGATGTGCTGTGCTGTGTAAAAGCTCTTTATCTTGGTTCCTGATTGTGGTCAGTATATCAGCTGATGATAATGGTGATGGACTCAATGATGAATTGATATTATACATCATATAAAATTACAAGGTTATATATGTATGTATATTTATTTCTCTTACAAAATGTAATAGCTAAATGTAAATGTACAATCACATTATGTGGAGCTTTTCAAGTAAATATTAGAATTTTTATGCCAGTACTGAGCTTCAGTCGAATATCAAAGTAAAACCCAATTTTTAAACCAAAGGGATTTGACTGCAAGATTTTTAATGACCTCCAACCTACGCTCCCGTTCCTTTCTCTTTCTTTTCCAATTTTTTTGTTAGGGATATCTCATTGATTTATCAAACAAGATTACAGAATTCTGTCTGAAGTAAACTGCAGCCCCAACTCCCCTGTCATTTTAGAAACATCCGTGAAGATATGCAAAACCCTTTCTTGGAGCTTGAGTTTTTTACTCCAAACCTCTGTCCCCTTAGTAGCTATCAGCGAGGCAACGTAGTTATGTCCTGACTTTCAACTGATAAACGAGATTACTCTCACCTACTCACAGACACTGAAACCACTTGGTTTGTTTTATGAAACACAATCGATTTTTGGTACTTGCTGACGCACTAAGTGGAAGGCAGTCAAGGTCCAAGTACAAGGAAACGATGTTCAGTGGCACTTGGGCTGGGGTAGGGGCAGAGGTGGGGCTCTACCACTTCTCCTCCTCGTCTATAATTATGCAGCCACGACAGAAGATATTAGAGAAGTAATCCTCCCTTGTAGCATGAGACCCCATCAAACAGTGTCTGGATTTAACGCCGGTTTTAATGCTCGTGGAGTTTCTGTTTAGAAGTAACAGAGACTTTTTCATCTATCGATAGCTAGATCTGTCTGGTGAGGATACATATGGTTTCAATCTGCTGGTTCTGCTGTTGAAGGACAATCTTAGCTGATACTTTGCTCAGGAAACAGGTGTCCAAAATCAAGTGGTGAGGATTGTATCACTTCTTGTTAGCTCGCCGGCCTCGCAATTTCCTATGATGTGTCTGCCTTCGTAGACCACGGATATTTCGTATGCAGGTCAGGATTTTGCTTTAGGTTTCATCACATCTTATTGCCGCCGTTGAGATGGTGTGATTACAAATAGAGGACTAAATAGTAGCTCGGCTGTCATAACATATTGTAATAGATTGAGTTACTACTCAAGAGTTAAGTAACCATATGCGAGGACTGTTTCGATTGCTCAGGAACTACAGTTGGGAACCACTAGAAGAAGGGCTGGATACACAAAGAAGCTCAACGTATGGGTGTCACATGAGTTAACAATAAAAAAATCCTATGAACGAAATTTCCAACCGCGAATCGCTGCTGAGTTGTAACAAACTGGACCGATTTCCGAAGCTCGTTGTGACTGTTGATGAAAATTGGTGATTCACCAACAACGCAACGTCAAGTGCAAACAGTTGTGGTCGAAGGTCAATAAGCCGGCACAAACGATCCCAAAGTCAGGATTAACGCCCAGATAGGTTGCGCGTGTGTGTTTGGTGGGATTGGCACGGAATCGTCGTCTATGAGCTGCTCCCTTACGGTCAAACTCTTAATTCGGAATTAAACTATCAGCAACTCGATCGTTTGAATCACACAATTGCCAAGAAGCGCCCAGGTTTCACCAACTGGAGAGGAATTATATTTCATCAGTACAACGCAGGATCACACACGTCGATAATAACTCACCAAAAGCTCCGAGAGCTTGATTGGGAGGTTCTTAAGTATGCAACTTATATTCTGGTTATCGCATCAAGCGATTAGCAATAGTTGCTGTCTATGGCAAATGATTTGGCTGATGAAGAAGTGGCTTCAAGAGAAGACTGTGAAAGTCGGTGGTACCCCATTTTTGGCAATAGGGACGAGGGTTTCTTTGGGAAAAGCATAACGATATTAAAATCGTGCATATTTGACATGAATCGGATAATTCTAACTTTGCAAAAATAATGTATTACTTTTTATTTGACCTAATATTAAACTTTTTCTTTTGCATATTCTCGTAGAAAAATTGAGAACAAAGCCTCAAAATATTGTTGCAAAGTTGCAAAAAAGATTAATTTATTTCTAAAAGGTTTATATTAAAATTCAAAGAAAAGTTCCCAATAATTTTTAATCTCCTACATTCTGTTTAATTCCTACATACTCGTACATATATAACTATTGTTAGAAGCAAATTTTTTAAAAGTGTTTTTCTTTTTGCTTTTTCTTTTCATTTTTTCTTCTCCCTCAGCCATTTGATTAATTTCCATCAGCTGAATATTGAATGAACCGGACCATGGCCGCAGCGACGCGTATGCGGGTGTGCGTAAAAGGCAAATGAACGAATGAGGTGGAGAGCGGCAATGAACAAAAGCATGCCAATTGAATGCAGTGACGTAAAAGGTAAAAAGTCTAAGATGTTTACAGCTGGAGCAAAGAAGAAACGTTGTGCTATCTTCTACTACTACTGTACTACGTGCTGCTCCACACACTTCTTTCGCCGCAGGCAAATCAAATACCGTTACCGTTCGCTGTAAGCTAAGCGCGTTTTCTTTACATTTATTTTCTTTCACTTTTTTGCTTTGAATTTATGCTTTGTTGCCTTATTTGCTTTTAATATATTTTGGATTTGTTTTCTTTTTTTTATTTTTATTTATTTTGTTTTGTTTTTTTTTTTTTTTTGTTATTCTACAGCTCAGCTGCTTAGCTTATTGTTTGCTTATTATTTGTATGTATGTATGTAAATTTTCAGGGAAAAAAATATAAAAAATAAAAATTAGCTCGCGCATAACGAAAACGCTACGGACTAAAGGGAATGTGCAATAAATACGTGCGATTTTACATATATATGTATGTATATGTAAATTTTTTTTTTTGCATTTACATACTTAAGTTTAGCTATTCGGTTACGGTATTCGATGTCAGTAGTGGCTTGCGGTAATACTGATGATGAAAAGTCGAAAAACAACAACAATAACAAATGGGTTGAAGTATTTGTTATTGCAACGTAAAAATAATACTTTGCAAAAATCTATGAATTTTTTTTCTTTGAAATTCTTAATTGGCAGAAAAAAATATGTACTAAAAGTCTCTGCAGTAAACAAAAAATTCAGCAAAATCAAAACTCTCAACCTAACTGACTGGTGACCTAATGCTGTGCCCGATGTACCCACATTCAACGACCACAGTTCTCAGTACATTTGGGTTGGTGAGAGAGGAACAAAAATATTAGAGTTCTCAAACATTACCCCAAAGTGTGTTGATTTTCTACCAATCACTAAGGACCACTGCGTTTCTTCTTTGGGCATCTGCTGTAACACTTCAATGGCAGTCATTTCCTCATTGAAAAATGGGCAAATAAATAAGACACTGTGGCTGGAAGTAAATATTTCATATACGCAGATAGTGTAGAATTTAAAGATAAAGAAGGCTACGAAAAGTAAAAGTTAAAGTCAATGCAAAAATAATGGACTTCTTTTTACTACACCTAATATATTCCCAAAGGTCATAGTGTGGATATGTAGAAAGAGATAAAATAGATGATGTCGGAGGTATATTTAAATAACATTTAGTAGTATTTAAGAATCAGAAGACGAAGATATAGACCCTTAAAATTATATACGTATACCTATTGGATCAGAATCAGATTTCTGGCCGTATTCGCGAACTTAATAACAGAGTTATTCAGTTTCACTTCACTGTAGCCTTCGAGTTTGAAAAGCTTCTTGTATGTGACAATGCACTGCAATTTAATAGGATGTAGAAGTAAACTATTATCGCTGGTCCACTTGTTAACGTCATCTAAATCGGTATTGAGATCATTAATGCAATCATTTATGGAGTCAAAAGGGCAACTGATATATAGTTGAACGTCATCTGCGTATAAATGGATGTCACAGTATTTTAATACACTTTGAAGGTCGTTACCATATAAAAGAAACAACAGAGGCCCAAGAATAGATCCTTGTGTAATGCCTTTAGTTATGTGTAAATGGTTCGATATAATGTTACCTAGACATACAGCCTGCGAATGATCACTTAGATATTATTTTATTAAGTATGTTGCTGTCAAAGAGGAATGAAGCAAATTGCTTAATTTCAAAGCAGTTCATGGTTCACAGTGTCAAAAGCTTTTTTGAGCCTGATGTCATCCGAAACCCTAATTAGCGTCGTTATATAACTCTTGTTAGATCTAAAGCCAGATTGGTACTGATCCACCAGCAGTTTTCAACTCAGGAAAGAATTTATTTGAGCATGCATGATGTATACAAGTACTTTAGATAAAAAGGGTCGCATTGCGATAGTTAGCAGTCTCTGTTAGATTTCTTAATTGATATGATTTTTGCCGACTTCCAGCATTGGGGAAACACAGACATGGTCAAGATGGTGTTTAAGGCATATGTAATTTAAGAAACTTAGGATGAACGCCATCTATTCCAATTGCATTAAATTTTATGTTGATGGGGGACTCGACAACTGCACAATCATCAATATTTGAAAAAGTGAAAGTAGGTATCATTCCACTGGTATAATCTTTCCTTCTTGGAAGCAGCGAAATCAGATCATATATGTATACTACCCATTTTTAAAATTTTGAAATTTGGTCATAAAATCATCAAAAGAGCAGTAGAGAGCAAGAAATTGTATATTCTGTACACATTAAATGAAAATTACTGATTTTTCAGATATTAGCCTTTGGTTGAAAATCCGTCAAAAAATCATAAAAGATCATGCAATTTGATTATATACATACGTATATATTGGATGAGGGCATAAATTCGTGCCCGATTTCAAGTGCAAACTAAAATTGAAATTTTTTGAAGAAAGCGCTTTTATTAATCAATTATGTATTCGCCATCATGTTCGGCAATCCACTCCCAACGTTCAACCAATTTACGGATGCCTGATTCATAGAAATCGCGCGGTTTCTCGTTGAAAAAGGTGTCAAGGTGGTTTTTGACGTCTTCCACATTTTTAAATTTTTTTCCATTCAAATTGTTCTGCAGCGATCGAAACAAATGATAATCAGAAGGTGCAATGTCGGGTGAATATGGGGGATGCGGCATGATTTCCCAATTCATCTCCTTCAGTTTGGCCAGGGTCGGTTTTGCAACATGTGGCCTGGCGTTGTCATGATGGAAAAGAACTCCTTTGCGATTGGCCAAAATCGGACATTTTTCATCAATTGCTTTCTTCAATTCGACCAATTGCTGACAATACTTGTTGGCAGTGATCGTTTCTCCAGCTGGCAAGAGCTCAAAATAGATCACGCCTCGGATATCCCACCAAATGCACAGCAGTACCTTCATCGGATGCAATCCACCTTTCGACATCGGTCCCGCCCCTTCGTGTGCCTGTTTCCATGTTCTTTTGCGTTGAACATTCTTGTACAGGACCCATTTTTCATCACCAGTCACGAGCCGATCCAAAAAAGGTTCGTTTTTGATCCGTCGAAGCAAAGAAATTGCTGTTGACATACGGTCCACTTTGTTCTTTTCAGTCAACTGATGTGGCACCCATGTATCGAGCTTCAAAGTGTACCCAACCTTTTTTAAACGACGAAACGCATTTGATTTGTTGACGTTCAATTCACTGGCAACCTCTTCCGTCGAAATACGTGAGTTATTCGCAACTAAAGTCCTTAGAACATCGTCATCAAGCTCAGAAGGCCGTCCACTGCGAGGTTGATCTTCGAGGTTAAAATCTCCAGAACGAAATTTCGCGAACCATTTCTTTACTGTGCGGAGTGCTGGAGCACGGTCCAAATAAACTTCGCGAATATCTTTAGTTGCAGCGCCCACTGTTTTTCCTTTGCAGAATTCGTATAACATAATATGACGCATATGATCTTTTTCGTTGTTCATCTTCCATGCGTCTTTTCACTAAGCAACTCAAATCAAAATGAAGTTATTTTATGCTTGATTTACAGTTCGGACTGTCACCTTTCCAACGATATATAATATGTATATATTTCTTTCACGAGCGCCACTCTCAAACGATTCGTACGGCATCCAGCGGAATCGGGCACGAACTTATGCACTCATCCAATACATATGTACAAGTAAACATTGTCAACGAAAATCATCGAAATCGGAAATGTTCATCATATGAGGGGCATTTTTTCTAGATATGAGAATTAATATTTCATATTAATATTTTGAAAGCTATATAAAGACTTCGTCATGGTCGCAGCTGTCTATTTATTCTTATTTATTTTAATTTTTAGTTTCTCTACTTTATGTATTATTAGAGTTTGTCCGCAAATTCTTCCGTATGAAATTTTCAGATGGTTATAGTCAGATTTATTAGGTTTATAATATTGTTATATTTATTATAACTTCTAAACTATTTATTGTATATTATTTTGGTTTCACATATTGAACATTGCCGAACCATCGAATCGACCCCAGGCCGACTTCCCGGAAGAAAAAGTGTTTCCTTTATCAATTAAGTCAAAGAGTTAACTGTGTAGCAAATTTCTAGTAAAAGAAACGATTTAAAAATTTATGTATTACTAGAGTTTGCCCGGGAATTCTTCCGTATGAAATTTTCAGATGGTTATAATCAGATTTATTAGGTTTATAATATTGTTAATTTTATTATAGTTTCTAAACTATTTATTGTATATTATATTTCACATATTGAACATTGCCGAACCATCGAATCGACTCCAGGCCGACTTCCCGTAAGAAAAAGTGTTTCCTATATCAATTTAGGCAAAGGGTTACCTGTGTAGCAAATTTCTAGTAAAAGAAACGGTTTAAAAATTTATCCGATTTTTTCGAATAAATCGGTCCCAATTCCACTTCCTGTAAACCGCTTTCTTATGCGAAACACATCCAACAAGCTTCAGGTCTCTACAACCTGTGGTTTAGGCTGTGGGTTGATCCGTCAGTCATTCAGGACTTTTATATATGTATATCATCTATAAGGTAGAAATGTAGTTTCTAGGGCAAAAAGTTCCGGGAAATTTATATTTAAATTTTTTTTTTTTGGATTCTGATAGACAAAAATGTTTATAAGATTAATACATACATTGAAAATATTGCGGAAGGCCTTTCGTGAGCAAGCTCTATCGAAAACTAGAATATATGAGTGCCACAAAATGTTCAAAAAGGGTCAGAAACGCATTGACGACGAGGCACGGTAGGGACGCCACAACAATCACCAACATCAACTGGCGAGCAACACTTTAACAAAATCAAATATGTGATACTCCAAAATCCGCCGATTTACATACTGCGACCTTATTGACCTTGTTGGGGATCCTAAGGATCAATAATAACCTCTGGAGTGCTAAATTGGGTTTGGGAAAAGTGAAATCGCAACTGGTGCCAAAAACGACACATTTCAGTAGCACCAGGGTGACCAGTTCTCTAAATATTCAAACCATATCACTCCAGAATCAGCGTATGCGCCTGACTTAGCTTCGCATGACTTTTGGTGATTTTCCATCCGGTCCAGAAATCCTTTTTTCAGCGTATATTAAATGGTGATTACTTTGAAGGGGGAAATAGTTGATTTTGAAGCATAAATGATTGATTCTCAGTATTTTTTGCCTATAGTGGCATGCTTCAGGCATTTTTTATGGCGTAAACTAGAGCAATGGTGGCCATTCGGAAGGCCAGGGTGCGACTGCTGACTCGAACAACATTTAAAATAATTGAAAATTAATTTTTCTTATTGTGGCAGAGAATGTCAAGCGTTCTGAGTGTATTTCTGATATGAAATAAATAAAAGCTCCTCATAAAAAACCATCAACCGGTCGGTGCCGGTTTAGTATAAACTGGAGGGACCTACCATTTTGTAGGAAAACATCAAGACGCAAAACCATAAATCGGAGGAGGAGCTTGGCCGAAAGCGCCGCTGCGGTTACAAAGCGCCAATTATACTATATTATATATTTCTTAATATACACGTATGCTAGCTTTTTTTCATAAAAATTTAATAAAATTTAAAATTTGGAAAATTTGCCATTTTCAGTTTTTCAGAGACGGAAAAGAGAAAGCAATCAAATAAAATAACATTTAAAAGTATTTTTCTTCTCTTTTCTTAAAATCACCTTACAATTTTTGTGAAAATAATTCCAATAGCTAACTAACAAAAAAAAAAAAAAAATCGCATGCTAGAAAAAAAGCAAATATTTACTTAATTTTCGTATTACACATTCGTGTTAAACAATCTTTTTGCAATTCAAATATGTAGAAATACATACATATGATACATACATATATATATGCATTGTATGTAAATAAAAATCAGGGTATGCATTTGCCATTTAACACCTTTTTACTATAATTTTAAGAATAATTTCACGCCTTACATTCAATGCGTTGGCAAAGGGGGAGGGCGGTGAGGGTAAGTAAGGCAAAGTCATTTCAAAATAACAGTTTTGTATAGAAAATCGAACAATGTTATGATATATTATTGACTTTGTGTTTAGAAGCATTCATTGGCATGTGAAAACATACAAACACACATAGGCACATATACATATATATATATATGTATATATATATATATAATATATTGTATATGCATTTTAAATAAATGAATTAAAAAACTGTATAGAAATGAAAGTATTTGCATGTTCGCACATTTGTAAATATGTATGTACATGAATGTATGTATGTATGTAAAGTAAACGAGCGTCGTCAATTTACACTTTCAATTTACAAATTATTGCTGTAAAAATAAATACACACATACACACACATATATGTACATACATACAAACGTGTATGAATGTACGAGTTAAAAGTCTAATTTATGCACGTAATCAAGGCGAATGTTTGGAAATCAAAAATTTTATGCTGCGAGATAAAAAGATATCATAAAATATGGCCATAAAATGTATGTACGTGTGTGTATGCTAATAAAATAAGGAAATGCGATAATTTGATAAATTCAAATGAAATCACATTTGAATGGTGGATATGGAAAAAAATAAACATACAATAAATAATAAAGTGAGAAATGAATGGGAAATTGCTAAACAAGTAGACGAGTAGCTTTCTAAAAAAAAATCTTTCTAAAAAAAATCTGGTAAGAACTATGGAAATAATTATGCTTCGAAAATTCAATAAAAATGTATACGTATATTGGGAAGGTGCCGCTGCTAAGCTGGTTGATGTCCTCGCTAAACTAAAGGCTAAAATTGTCGCCGTCCAAAAAGTGCAACGGACGGGATAAGGACAGAAGAAGGAGGGTCCTTGGGATATTTACTGCATATACATATAACCTCCTCCTTCAATTTTTGGTCTGCGTCTTGATGTTTTTCCAACAAATGTAGGGACCTGCAGCTAATATTAAGCCACATCTGATGGTTTTTTAAGAGGAGCTTTCTTTTCATGTCATAAATACACTTGGAGGGTTTGACATTCCTTGCTGAGGGGTGACCGCAATTATAAAATTTAACTTAATTTTTTATTTAAATAAATTTTGTATGTTGGTTGGACCATGATTCGAACCCGAGTTGCAGTAAGCAATTCTAACTACTCGGCTATCGCAACCGATTTCTTGACAGAAATTTACTATAACAACCCTATAAAGGAGCGTAAATTTGTAGTGGGAGAGAAACTTCCTGGCATTCATCACGGTGGCTAAACATCTAGCCATTATTCACATCAAAGCAAACATTTTTCAACATGCGCACCTATGGAAGAGAGGAACGATGTCACCAAGGATGCCTTTCTATGTGCGTCTGCAGCGAACTCATGGACATTGCCCCCGCCACGATGGGAAAAACGTCAAATCGCACTTTGGCCTCAAGGTGAGAAAAAAAGGTAGTTTTAGCACAACAGTGTGGAATCTCAGTCTACACGACCAAACATCATCAAACAGCTTTCGCATAAACCATAATATGGTTGTTTATTGGAGCAAATTCCAGCACAGAAAAATCCGTAAAAAACATGCCTGTCGCCAAATCGAAAACCACGCAATCAAGTCGATGATGCTCCGAGGACCTAATAGCGACTCGGATCATTATGTTGTCGCAGCTAAGATACGTATACGCCTCTCTGCAGCAAACACAAGGTAAGTTTGCCGTCGAAAAGTTACAATCCCAAAAGGCAGCCGAACGGTTTTCCTACCCGACTTGCATACCTGTCCTCTGAGTGCACTCTTCACAACTCCATACAAGGGAACCGTGAAAAGGCATGATAAACCCTCAACGTACCGCCGCTACGGAAAGAATTTGATTTACGGCTTCTACTTATATCATAAAAGCTGATACAATAAGAATTGTCGAGCTGAAGTCGAGGGAAAACAGACTGCCTACCTCTCAACCTTGCGATTGAACACACACGTGCACGTTGGGATAGATACCAAGAGCTGAAGAGGGAAGCAAGACGCATCTGCAGACAAAAAAAGAAAGAGACCGAGTTGCGTGAGCATGAAGAACTTGAAAGACTGGTAAGATAAAGCTCAAAAATTCTACGAAAATACGCTGCGACTCAAAGAAGGTTTCAATGGGGACAATATGAAAACTTGGTGGCCAAAGTCCCGAGCATACGTGGTGTATGGATGAAACTCTGTTGTTATTAATGTTGTAACCGCAAAATATTCCCCAAATTGGTTTTGAGGAAACATTGCGGGAGTGACAGTCTATGGCTGGATAAAAATCCAGGTCGTTCCGGTATAAAGATAAAGCGGGAACTATTGGATTTTAGTCGCCTCTTATGACAGTCATGACATGCCTGCTGAACGCCAGTGAAAGTGGAACAACCGGAGATGGTGCCGATTGCTCCGCGAGGATGGCATTGTGGAGTGCGTTATAGTTTCAGTTAGTATTTCCAACTGGCGCCAAACAATGAAGACCTTCGATGGTCTGGTCTACCTCCTACTTGAAGGATCTTATCACCGCGCCCAGCAAACGCTGAATTTGTTCAATGCCCGCATGATGTCAGAGAGGTGGTAGTACACATGTGCAAGCTCATTAGCATTAAAGTTTCCAGAAATTCCTCAAAGCTACCTATACAACCGTAATTCTGAAACAAGTCGACACCACAGACAGTGATGACAAGCATTCCATCATAATTTTAGAGCTCCCCATGAGCCAACTCAAGGCCATAATTGCCGATTAGTTATCTGAGCAAATGTTAGTTAGGCCACTCTCCGAAGGAATGTATCCACCGCTTGCTTGATAACAGCAATCTCAGCATAAAAATCACCACAATAGCCTAGAAGCCTTTACCTCCGCTGTCGGATAACTCCCAACAGAAGGCTTCCACGCCAGCCCGTTCGGTCAAACTGTCTGTTGGAAGAGCTTAGCTCGGGCTTTGATGTATCATAGCCAATCTTATTCTATAGCGCTATGGACCACGGCCCAACAGCAATTGGGAAACATACAGTAGCGCGCTTCATCTTGTGCAACTAGAGCACTAAGACCTAGTCTAGTAACTACATTCCGCATATAAATTTTCGGCTGAAAACTTTCAGGTAAATGTCGATAAGCAAGGAAGAAGTAAACAAAAAAGACTTTTCCAGGTGGAAGCCTTTGCGTTAAGGAAAACCGAGATTGCATGAAGAGATATTGGGTTGGTAACTCAACAGGAACAGGTTAAACCAAAGGCACCAAAGACTCTGTATAGAGAAATTGATTGATTGAAAGAGGGAGGTAAATAGTTACGCAATAATTTACTTAAGCACTTCCATTAGCTGCATAGGTATCAAACGACAAATCAACAAAAATCTGCCCCAAAAACGTAACCGGCTTTATATATATTTACTTGCTCTTGTTCCGCTCGTTTAGAATGTTAAACTATTTATTTATCACTTCTCAGATTTTATTTTCTGGTTTTTTCAGTTTTTTTTTTTTGTTTTCTATTATCCAATATCAATGACGTCGATTTCGCACAGCTCAGCTGATTAGTTGGTTTGCTGTCGTAAGGAGGCAACAACTAGCTGTTAGTGCGAGCTAAAGCTTTGACGTGATCACTTGTAGATACAACACTAAGTGCCAATAAGCGATTGCTCTATATGGATAAATGTATGTATATACGTGTATGTATACACAAACACGAAGTTGAACGAAAAGTGGTTTCATCAGCTGATTACAGAAACGTGAGTATCGTGATTCAATTATAGCGCACGAGGCGGAGTTGCGAACGAAGAGTAAAGTTTCATTGTATTTTGTTTAAAATGTTCGTGCAGTGATCTATGACGTAAAGTGAAGTTATTATACGCAAATGTTTGTTTGTGTAGTATGTAAATTGCGTCGTGTGTCTTCTCTTCTTACTGTTGATGTCACAAAATAAATTTATTCGAGGTTCCCCGAAAAACAATAAAAAAAGAAAAAATTTTGTAAGAAGAGGAAAAAATGCATATCATTGCTAGCGTAAGTGAATGAACGCTTTAAATAAATGATGACCAAAATGGAAAAAATAAAATAAAACACAGTGAAATAAAACAAAAAGTAAATAAAATAAAATTAATTTAAGTAAATTGAATTAAATAAGATAAAATAAAATAAAATAAAAACAAAATTAAATTAAATGAAATAAAATAAAATAAAATAATATAAAATAAAAAGAGAATAAAATGTAATAATATAAAGCAAATAAAATAAAATAAAATAAACACAAAATAACATATAATAAAATAAAAAAAATTAATTAAAATTAAATTAAATTAAATGAACCACAGTAAAATAAAACAAAATACAAAATATGAAACAAAATATATAAAAACAACATAAGCAAAAATAAAATAAAACAATAAAAAATAAAATAAGATAAACCAAAACCACATAAAATAAAATAAAATAAAATAGAATAAAATAAAGTTAAATAAAATAAATTAACCAAAATAACATAAAATAAAATAACATAAAATAAAATAAAATAAAAAAATAAAATAAAATAAAATAAAATAAAATAAAACAAAATAAAATAAAATAAAATAAAATAAAATAAAATAATATAAAATTAAATAAAATAAAATAAAATAAAATAAAATAAAATAAAATAAAATAAAATAAAATAAAATAAAATAAAATAAAATAAAATAAAACAAAATAAAATAAAATAAAATAAAATAAAATAAAATAAAAAAGATAAAATAAAATAAAATAAAATAAAATAAAATAAAATAAAATAAAATTAAATAAAATAAAAAAGATAAAATAAAATAAAATAAAATAAAATAAAATAAAATAAAATAAAATAAAATAAAATAAAATAAAATAAAATAAAATAAAATAAAATAAAATAAAATAAAATAGAATAGAATAAAATAAAATAAAATAAAGTAAAACAAAATAAAATTAAATTAAAATAAATTCAACTAAATAAAATCAAAATAAATAAAATAGTAATAAACTAAAATAAAATTAAATTAAATTAAATTAAAAAAAGGTATGAAATAATGTAAAAAAAATTAAATTAATTTAAATAAACTTAATATAATAAAGGAAAACAAAATAAAATAAAGCAAAGCAAAACAAAATAAAATAAAATAAATTAAATAGAAAGAAATGAAATAAAAAAGTGAAATAAAATAAAATGAAACAAAATAAGATGAAATAAAATAAACTATCTATCTTAATTAAAATAAAATCAATTAAAATTAAAGCAAGCAAAGTAAAATAGAATACAATAATATATAATAAAATAAGAAAAATTAAATTAAATTTAATATCACAAAAAACAAAATAACAAAATATAAATAAAATTAAAATATTATAAAATAAAATTAGAAAAACTTAATTCAACTAGAATAAAATAAAAGAAATTAGAATAAACTAGATTCGAAAAATAAAATAAAATAAAATAAAAAAATGAAATTAAAAAAAAATAATTCAATTAGAAAAAAATAAAAGAAATTAAAATAAAATAAATTCAAAGGATAAAATAAAATTAATACAATAAAATTAATTAATTAAAATAAAATAAAAAAAAGAATATAAAACAAGAAAATAACATTAAATAGAAAGAGATAAAATTAATAAAATAAAATATAGTAAAGGACAATAAAGTGAAATATATTTAATTACAAAAAATAAAATAAAAACAGCATAAAATAAATTTAAATCAAATAAAAGAGCCAAATAAATAAATAAAATAAACCAAATAATATACATAAAATATTAAAAATTAAATAAAATAAAATAATAAAAAACAAAAAAAAATATTAAATTAAATTAAATCAAATGATAAATAAATTAGATAAATAAACAAAATATAGTAATATTTAACGAATTAAAAAAATGAAAAAAAAAAAACTAAAATAAAATAAAAAAAATTAAATTAAATTATATAATTATATAATTATATAAAATGTAATTATATATAAAAGTAATTTAGGATAAAATAATATTAAAAGAAAAATAAAATGAAATGAACTGAAATTAAATAAGTTCAACTAGATAAAAAACAAAAAAAAAAAACAATATAAAAAAACTTAAATTTTTTTATGATTAAAATAAAACAAAACAAAATAAGTTAAAATTAAATAAAAATAAAATATTTTGGCAATCAATACACGTGTCAAGAAATATAAAATATATTAACACGAGACTGTTTTGAACATGTAAACTTATTTATAATGTTGTTTGCAGATTTACGTGTATATGAAAAGTCTTCTCTTCCGTGGGAAATTGCTTGTAAAGTTTAAAATTGCATAAAGCAAACAATGATCATTGGATCATTGAAATGTGTGTAATAATACCCGAAGCGAATTGAAATAGAAAATGAAACAAATCTAAAAACAAATTCGAGTATATTTTATCTCTTACATTTGAATATTTTCTTCCCATCGCATACACACATTCACACATTTCCATTGTTGATAGTCGAATAAACAACAAATAAACAGTGGAAAATTGGCATTATTGTGCAACAGCAATAAGAATAATACAAAAACAAAATATATTGCGAAAAAAAATAAAAATCTAAAAAAATGTGAAAATACTACAAATACAATAGCAATAAAAGCGAAAAATAAAAACCAATATTTTTAGCAACAACAATAACAATACTGTAATAAAAGCGTAATTGAAACAACAAACATACTGAAATAGAAAATGCGAGCGAAGCGAAAAAAAGGCGTGAGGCACCGGGTGGATTAGTCGAGTAAACAGATAAGAGTTGCGGAGCCTACAGTGTGGGAGTGCTGTGTACCCACCTGGCATGGCGTGACGTGTGTATGCATGTAATGCAATGTGCTTGTTTCGTTGGAGTGTGAATGGCATACGCTTCCGACTGTTGCTTGAAGAATTTATATATATATATATGTATATATATATATATATAATAAAATATTTTTGAAGCATAAATAATTCGCCTACTGACTTTGGGGTAGGCGCTACGCCTGTCTGGCTGTCTGTCTGTCTAAGCACATTGCTAATGTTTATATTATCAACAACAATAACTACAACAAAAGCGACATTATTAATAGGAGCAATGAAAATGGAAGTAAAAAGCGCCATCATCAATTGTATCAACAACAACAATACTAATTTGTGGAATGCGCATACTCGTACGTATGCACGTTTGTTTGTATGTAACAAAACAATCCCGCAAACAAAGGGAACAATTTTAGCTACAAACATATTCGCAGCGAATTGAATGGCAGCCGCAACAATATGCGGAATTGAAATTGAAAACTTGATAAAAAAAAAATATATTAAAGTGCGGTGGTGTAAATGAAAATAGCATAACTGCACTTTTTGAAAAAAATAAATTTATAAAAAATATCTAAATATAATATTATTATATTTACATATATACATATATTAAAAATATATATAATAGGTATATATATATATACATTAGTTCTCGGACAGAATTATTATTAATACAATAAAAATATTTCACTATTTTTTTTTTTTTAATCTTTAAGAACAGACTTACACAATTTTTATTTAAAAGTGCAACAACTTAAGCATAAGCAAGAAAATCAAATGAGATAAAAAATTCTCAATGCATGCCAACATTCAAATAAATATTTTTATAAATAATAAAATAGGTATATGTATATATAAAAAAAAAATAATATCTACGTGCAATAAGTAGAATTGTGAAGCAATTGAAGCATGAGAGAAGAAACATTGTTGGCGCGAAATTAGAATACATTCTTATTATTCCCATCAAAGCATGATTAAAATTGAAAATTGTAAACAATTAATATGAATAAAAGTCATTGAAAGCAATTGAAAGGTACATACATAAATACGTAGCCATTAACAATAATTGGAATGTATGAAACAAAAATAATAAATTAAAAAAGCGCAATTTCTTGCGGAGAAAAATGTGTAAAAAGAATATAAACTAAAATGAATTACACGCAACAAAAAAATTAAATAAAATAAAATAAAACAATAAAAAAAAACAAATAAAAAACTAAAATAAAATAAAACAAAATAAAATTATTTTAAAATAAAATAAATTAATAAAATAAAATAATATTAAATAAATTAAGGTAAAATAAAATAAAATAAGTAAAATAAAATAAGATTTTTTTTTTTTTTTTGCGGGTGAGGAGAAGAAAAATGCCTTCCGCATCATCATTGTGTCGTCACATCAATGGTATGTGCCACTTGCAGGTCACTAAAAAACTCTCCTCTAGGGAACCGTCGCCCACCCTGGAACCGCTTTCGCATTACTTCAGGGTGGCGTTCCATTTTTCTCATAGTGAGATTACATCTCGCCACCTGCGTCCAGGTCCCGCTTTTTCGCTCGTAGTACTACTTCTGCGAACTCTCCTACTTTTGCCCAGTTGGCTTCGCTTTCTAACATAATTGAGGCAATGTTATTTACTCTTAGTTCTCCAACTGAGTTTTCAAGCCTGATTCTCGCGTCTTGCCAACGGGTGCATTGAAAGATTGTATGCGTCAGCATCGTTATAAATACATGACGGACTTTTTATGCAGATATTTCCTGAAGTATCCGTGACCAGACAGCATCTGGGTAATGTAGTAATCTACTTCGCCAGATTTCCTGGTTGTCCATATTCTGACGTCTGCTATTATTTTGGCCGAATAAGATAAACTACAATAAAAAAATGAAGATAAAATAAAATTAAAAAAAAAATCAATTAAGATAAATTAAATTATAGTAAAATATATTAATTTAAACAAAATTAAATAAAGTAATACAAAATAAAATAAAATAAAATAAAATAAAATAAAATAAAATAAAATAAAATAAAATAAAATAAAATAAAATAAAATAAAATAAAATTACATAAAATAAAATAAAATAAGGTAAAGTAAAATAAAATAAAATAAAATAAAATAAAATAAAATAAAATAAAATAAAATAAAATAAAATAAAATAAAATAAAATAAAATAATATAAAATAAAATAAAATAAAATAAAATAAAATAAAATAAAATAAAATAAAATAAAATAAAATAAAATAAAATAAAATAAAATAAAATAAAATAAAATAAAATAAAATAAAATAAAATAAAATAAAATAAAATAAAATAAAATAAAATAAAATAAAATAAAATAAAATAAAATAAAATAAAATAAAATAAAATAAAATAAAATAAAATAAAATAAAATAAAATAAAATAAAATAAAATAAAATAAAATAAAATAAAATAAAATAAAATAAAATAAAATAAAATAAAATAAAATAAAATAAAATAAAATAAAATAAAATAAAATAAAATAAAATAAAATAAAATAAAATAATATAAAATGAAATAAAATAAAATAATATAATATAAAATAATATAGAATTAAATAAAATAATATAAAATAAAATAAAATAAAATAAAATAAAATAAAATAAAATAAAATAAAATAAAATAAAATAAAATAAAATAAAATAAAATAAAATAATATAAAATAAAATAAAATAAAATAATATAAAATAAAATAAAATAAAATAATATAATATAAAATTAAATAAAATAATATGAAATAAAATTTATAAATATAAAATGAAAATGTATGATATAAAATAATGTAATAAAAAAATTTAAATAAAAATAATGAATTAAACTATAACAAAATAATATAAAGGAAAATAAAATCAAATAAATAAAATATATATAAGTAATATAAAATTAAATTGAATATGTTAAGCTAAAATACAATAAGTTAAAATAACATAAAATGGAACTATTGTGTATGATGAAATAAAATAAAACAAAATTACAAACAAAGTAAAATATAATAAAGCAAAATAAAAACAAAAATAATAAAAAAACCAAAAAAAAATGTTTAAAAAAATATAAAATCAACACAAAATAAAATAAAATCACATTGAGTAAAATTAACAAAAATAAAATAAAATGAAATAAATTTGAAACAAAATAAGATAAAAAGAAATAGGAGAAAGCAAAATTAAATTAAATAAAAATTGAATAAAAAAATTACAATATAAAATTAAATTAAATAAACAAAAGTACAGAAAACAAAATCAATTAAATGAGAATAAATTGAAAATTGTTTATTGATCACATGCTTTTAATGGGAAAATATACTCCTAATAATTTTATCATTCATCAACTAGTTCTGTCACTTGTTTCTCAGTATTCTGTCTATGTCTTCTGACTATCATCTCTTTCATATTTATTTATTTGCATTTGTGGATATCATTCACTTGCCCATGAAAATTTTCACTTAATTTATATAACAAATTTTAATTGTTAGTGATCCATATAATTAATTGCTCAATGTCTGGGGCAATAAAAATTAGTTAAGGAATTCAAATGAATGAAATATCATGAGCACGTGTTTAGCGAAGTCAAATTTTTATGAGATCTACGATTTGTATACATAGACAATTTATGGGAAATACTTTTCTGGAAAATTTAAAAAAAAATTAATTCAACTGAGCCTTGTTAAGAAACTAAAATTTTAAATAATGTCCAGTTTTTTAATATATATATATATATATATATATGCATATAATAGTGCTTAATATTGCATAATAATTGATATGTATCTTAATGACTTGTCAATCATAGAATTGTTTGTTAAAGTCACAAATAAATTGGAAAATTTTTTCAATAAAGTCACTTGATTTTTATTTATTTCTTTTAAAGTCTACACAGCCTGTTATATTAATGACTTTAAATGGTAAATGAGCCGCAGTTCCAAGAAAAAATTACAAAAAATATATTTTTGGAATAAAACATACGCCAAAAACAGACTGAACAAATCCAAAATTAATGCAGCCAACACTTAATAACAACAATAATATATAACGATCACCAAATATAAATATAAAATAAAATTGAAAAAGCCAAATGAAAGAAAATTACTTTGTTAAATGAAATAAGTAAGCTAGTTTTCAGAGATGAAAAAATTAAAAAATATATTTTAAATAACTTCTGAAAAATGATTTTTAAGGATGTATACTTGTTGTTGTAATAAAGTTAAGTTGTCTATTTAGCAATTTTAATATGTAAACAAATGGCACATAATAAATAATAAATAATAAATACTAAATAATAAATAATAAATAATAAATAATAAATAATAAATAATAAATAATAAATAATAAATAATAAATAATAAATAATAAATAATAAATAATAAATAATAAATAATAAATAATAAATAATAAATAATAAATAATAAATAATAAATAATAAATAATAAATAATAAATAATAAATAATAAATAATAAATAATAAATAATAAATAATAAATAATAAATAATAAATAATAAATAATAAATAATAAATAATAAATAATAAATAATAAATAATAAATAATAAATAATAAATAATAAATAATAAATAATAAATAATAAATAATAAATAATAAATAAAAAATAATTAATAATAAATAATAAATAATAAATAATAAATAATAAATAAAAAATAATAAATAAAAAATAATTAATAATAAATAATAAATAATAAATAATAAATAATAAATAATAAATAATAAATAATAAATAATAAATAATAAATAATAAATAATAAATAATAAATAATAAATAATAAATAATAAATAATAAATAATAAATAATAAATAATAAATAATAAATAATAAATAATAAATAAAAAATAATTAATAATAAATAATAAATAATAAAGAATATATTATAAATTATAATAAAAATTTAGTATATAAAGAAATTAATATTGTAATTAAAAGTAAGTAATATAAAAAGATTATAAATAAAAAATAATTATTAATTAAAGATGATAATCATTAAAATTAAATAATAAATAAAAATAATATATAATGAATAATTTGTTTTTTATTTTTTTTTTTCTGCAGGTGAGGTTAGAAAAATGCCTTATCATTACTTGATTTAGCTTCCGTTGCACTTCCTCCAAGTTCTTCGCTTCACTATTATAACTGCTGCCACATAATTGATCGTTTCTCTGTACTTATTGTTACCACGTGAGCCTCTACTAAGCTTTCGGTGAATTCTTCTATGTTTCCTATTGTGCAATTTCCAATATGTTAGGGCAATAGTTCCAATAGTCGCTTAACATATGTTACATTCAAGATTTTTGAGTTGGTACGCGGTGTTTGGAGTGCAATCCCAAGCCACCAGTCCGAAGCTGTATGGGAGCTCCACTAGTAGTAGCTGGTACCAGGGGGAACAGCAGTCAACCGTTTCTCTTCAGAACCCTTCGGGGAGTATTGTGGACGTTGTGCGTGCAGAGTTGCCCTTGTGTCAGTTCAATGTGAAGTTGTATAGCAACCGCGTGTTGGACCCATAGTACGGCAGAGGTTCAGATGGGTCACTTTCTAATTTGCAATAGGGTAAATACTTGTGAGCCAATGAATGTGTGAACCAAATTCGAAAATATAAAGAATATACAATTTTTGATTAAAACTTTAGTAAATTTAATTATAAAAATTAATAAAAAAGTTACATATTTTTAATTGAAAATCAGCTTACAATTGTATTCATAAATATTGTTATAAAAAAAATAAAAATTAAAAAATATCAAAAAAAAAATTTAAATATAATATTTAAAAATATATGTAACTAAAAATATTTCATTAATAATTGGTTAAAATCAAAATAGAAATTATAATAAATATGATGAAAACATTTATAAACATGGTTACCAGCAAAACACTATAGTGTTAGCAAAAAGACTAAAAAAAAAATCATTTTGATTAATAAGGCCTCATATAAAAAATAAGGCCTCATTAGGGTGCGTCCAATATTAGTTTAAAGAAACTGTCCCTCTATTTATGCTTGAAGTTGTAAAAAACAAATTAATATTTTAGAAAATATATTAATAATTTTCTATGAGATTTTTTAAATATATTAAATTCTGGGAGCCAAAAAAATATTATTAAAAATAAACTAAAACTAAAATTTACTTCCTACCAAAACCAAAATCCGCTCCACCATCATACAATATTTTTACACAATTTCCAAAAATCTCCAACGTCATCGTAAAAACGTTTAACATTAAACGCCTCGTTGCTGACTGTGCCAAATGGGCAGAGCCAACAAGCCGCCACAACGCAAGTAAAAACCAGTAAAAACCGCTAAGTGAGACGCAGAAATTTGGTGGACGGTCAAGCGTATATAAATTATTATTATCGTTAGTATTATTGTGAAACTGGTCAAGAAACGGCACAGCTTGTGAGCAAGTGGGTTTATGTGAAGCAGACGGTTGGCCAAAAAAGAAAAATGATAAATAAAAAAAAAAATAAAAAAAATAATTAAAAATAAAGTCAAGCGGCTGCTCATTACGGCCAAACGCGACTTATTATCAGCGTTGATATGTTTGTGCGTCGCTAAATAAGCACCGAAAACGAGATCTTTCACGTTTAGTAAAGCTTTGTGTGTGCGCTACGATGCTGACTGGTAGGTAACAGACGAAAACGTGCTGAGTGTTGGTCAACAGTTTAACGATTTTTAGTAATAACTACTAAATAAGCGTTTTTGCTTCAGTTGCGTACATTTGTTAGTATGTATGTACATGCAATACATGTTTCCCTACATTGCGTAATTATAATTTTTGTCAACAAAAATATTTATTGATTAAACGGACTTACATACAATTTTTATATAATATGGCCATGTCTTTGTTTGGGCAACAGATTGCCAGAAAAAAAGGTATAGATGAAATTTTTGGAAAATATTAAAAAAAAATTAGTATTAAAATCGAGACAAGGAAATTAATTTTTGGATAACCCAATATTGATACTTCATAAATTTTGATGCGACTCTAATACAGTCTGAAAGCTCGCAGTCAGTTTTAATTTTTTTTAATAAAAAATATTTTTTTTTTCTAAACGTATTAAATAAACAAGTTTTTTAAGGAGAGAAAAAATTAAAAATAAATTTATAAAAATTTAAAATAATATAAAAGCATTTTTCTTAATTAAAAAAATATAATTAAAACTAAATAAATAACTAATTAATAACCAATAATTGAATTAATTAAAATTAAACTAAATTAAACTACGTTATATTAAATAAAATTATATTAAATTAAAATAAATAACATAAAAAATTTAAATACTATGTGATAAAATAAAATTAGGTATCGTTGGCAGCGATCTATCACACCGAATTCACTTAGGTCTGACTAAAACCCATTGTGATGCCACAAAAATTTGATCATAAGGCATCCTTATCCAGTCATTTTGATTCTCTAAAGAGCCTCATTAGAGCCATAACTTCGACGTCGACTATCTTCGATAGACCATCAAACAACCATGGGGTCCGAAAATACCGACACCTAGTTCTGCTCAAAGCAGGGCAGTCGCATAAGAGATGGCTGATCGTTTCCTACTCCTCATCCTCCTTACAGTATTTCCGACTGTCGTCCTATCAGGCACAGACCTGTCAGAACTCCTATTACTTTTGACCTGTCACCTTTTTTTTAATGACTACATAACTCGTGATCTCTTCGTATGCCATTTCGACCAGCTGTGCTTAAACTTGCAGCAGGTTGTAGTATCATTTCACCTTCTTGTGACTTTTTTCGTATGTAAATTCCTTGAGAAGCAGTTTGCATGTGGCAAAAATCATGCTAAAGCGTTCTTTATCGAGAAGAATCTGCTTGGTCTTACCTTGCCTAGCAAGTTCAGCTGCCTTACAGCTTCCTACGATGCCTCTGTGACTAGGTATAACCGTGTGAAAAAGTCTGTTATATTTGACCATCTTCAGTAGAGATCGGTGACAGTCCAACACTAATTTGGAATATAGTGGAAGTGAGCCCAGTGCTTTGATTGCTGCCTGACTGTCGCTGAACATAAAGATATCCTAATCTTTAAAGCTGCCTCCGATTTGCTTTGCAGCCTCTATGATAGCAGCTATCTCCACCTGGAAAACAGTCAGGTAGCTTGAAAAAGAGCTCCATTGGAAGTTTCTCTGAGAAGACACCTTCGCTAACTCTCACCTCGAGCTTTAACCCGTACGGTATATTTTCGGGCTAACACCTGGGGTATGTTAATTATCTAGCTGGACCACATCGGTATGTATATCTTGGTATGAAATCGTTTTTCGGGTGCCCCCATGGTTCAGTGGTTCAATGAGTTGGCCCTCTTAGACGAACTACAGTCATTGTTGCTCACTGATATACCACCTAGTCCAGTGGCAAGATATTGAATATGAGACACTGTCGCTGTCGGTGTAGAACTCGTACGGTGGTGGTTCATTCGCAAGGGTCATCCTTGATACGAATCCTCAGGCTCAGGTTTTTAATCATCATTTCTGCTATGCAAAACTTCGAGTTCCTCACATTCGCGCCTTTTCTGTTTCGGATTATTTTCATCAAAAGATGCGCCCCTCTTTCTTCCTCCTTTCCTTGTAGCTTTCCTGCGTACGTATGCAGTTTCGTTCTTTGGCAGGCGGCACATTTCGCTGCGGTTGTCTTGTCATTCTATGAATTCCGTGGTTTCTTCCAGCACTGGAAACCAATGGTATCATCTGGGGGCGTTGAGTTGGTAGAGCGATGCCGAGAAGTGATCAAACGGATTCGGCCCTCCGTTGTAATTTTGGCTAAGTGATGTTGCGCACTGGGGCGTGCTGGTAACAAATGATCCGTATATGGTTATGACATTGAAAGCAAATCCCAATCGTAGCTATGGAAGAGGACAGGAGAGCCAAAAGAAAATACAATGATTTTGTTTCAAAATATTTATCTTATCTTTATCTTTATCTTTTTTTTTAACCAATTCACCTGTTACTCATGCATTTCTTCTGCATTTACCAGCACACAAGCAGCCTCCTTCCGAAATTTTGGTATATACGTGCATATACATACATATATGCTTCTACAACCTGCAAAATCACAACCAACTAGCACTCAGAGCCTTGACATGATAAACGACTGAATGAATGAATGATTGCAACTAGAACGGCTTGGCATGGCCGAAAAGAGCTACAAGTACTGCCAGTAGATGCTGTTGCAGTAACAAAAACAACCACAACAGAATGTGAAGAGTAATGGGACATGCAACCAGCTGGAGTAGTAGAAGCAACAGTGTCATAAAAGAAGAGCAAAAATTAAGTGAAAAAATTCCTTACCATGAAAGTTTTCACAGAAGAAGAAGACTGAAAATGTTGCAACAATATTTCCTGACCTCAAAATGAAAAAAAATACTGTATATGCCAGTGTGTAAATACATATATGCGCTACGCTTGTTGCATAAGGGGACTCGAGCCGCAAGTGTTCCGGCCATGTTGAGGGTTTTTGGTTTGTTTGCGCTCTTCCACTTCATATAAATGGATAATTTCTAGCCAACAGCTGTGCACTACTGTCAGCGTACACACACAGGCCTACACAGATACAAATTCATTTTTACATACACGTATATACGAACAATGTTACTTACTAAATTTATACGCATACCATATGCAAGTTTGTACTCGCACAGTTTGGTAAATGCAAACAAGTGTGTCAAAGTAGCAGAAGATGTAAGAAGAGAAAGAGACACAATGGTAAATAATACCGTTAACAGCATGATGACGAAGAAGAAGGCCATTGACTTTGCTTTTTAACATAGAAAATGAGCGAAACAAAGCGTTAGGGTTGTTGGTATAAGTATACATATTTTCAACACACAAACAACCTTAATTGAAAACAAAAATTTAAATACACACACATACATGCATTAGCATTTCTAAAATATCAACAGTTAGAGTACAGCTAACGTTAATATGTAGTATATCGCCCGATACAGTGGTTGTAGCGAAGCGCTCGCATTCCTGCACTGGCGAGAGGCACGTGCATTAGTGTTGGTAGATTTAAAAAAAAAATCCAGTTAAACACATCATTGACAATATAAAAATGTTTTACAGGGGTTGCGGCGCCTACAACCCCTAGGAAGAGAGTACGTTCTGAGCTGTGGTGAGTTTCTAAATCAATATTGCACAAACTTTTTAAGAGTGATAAAGTAACAGAGAGAGTAGAAACGAAGAGAAAATAAATAATTTACGAAAGCTAAAATTATTAAAATTTATAGAAGTATAAAAATAAAATGAAACAAATTAAATAAAAATTAATAATAAAAATAAAAGGAAAAATAAAAATACAAATAAAATAAAACAAAACAAAATAAATTAAAACATATAAAATAAAATAAATAAATATTAAAAAAAAAAAAACAAAATAAAATAAAATAAAACAAAACAAAAAAAAATAATATATAAAAAAATAAACTAAAATAAAATAAAACAAAATAAAATTAATTAAAATATGATAAGATAAAATAAAATAAAATAAAATAGAATTAAACTAAATTTAATTTAATTTAATTAAGTTAAATAAAAAAAATAAAATAAATTAAAAAAAAATAAAATAAAATAAAATAAAATAAAATAAAATAAAATAAAATAAAATAAAATAAAATAAAATAAAATAAAATAAAATAAAATAAAATAAAATAAAATAAAATAAAATAAAATAAAATAACATAAAATAAAATAAAATTAAATTTGATTTAATTTAATTTAATGAAGTTAAATAAAATAAAATACAATAAAATAAAATAAAATAAAATAAAATAAAATAAAATAAAATAAAATAAAATAAAATAAAACAAAATAAAATAAAATAGAATAAAATAAAATAAAATGAAATAAAATAAAAAAAAAATTAAAATAAAATAAAATAAAATAAAATAAAATAAAATAAAAGAAAATAAAATAAAATGAAATAAAATAAAATAAAATAAAATAAAATAAAATAAAATAAAATAAAATAAATAAAATAAAATAAAACAAAATAAAATAAAATAAAATAAAATAAAATAAAATAAAATAAAATAAAATAAAATAAAATAAAATAAAATAAAATAAAATAAAATAAAATAAAATGAAATAAAATAAAATAAAATAAAATAAAATAAAATAAAATAAAATAAAATAAAATAAAACAAAATAAAACAAAATAAAATAAAATAGAATAAAATAAAATAAAATGAAATAAAATAAATTAAAATAAAATAAAATAAAATAAAATAAAATAAAATAAAATAAAATAAAATAAAATAAAATAAAATAAAATAAAATAAAATAAAATAAAATAAAATAAAATAAAATAAAATAAAATAAAATAAAATAAAATAAAATAAAATAAAATAAAATAACATAAAATAAAATAAAATAAAATAAAATAAAATAAAATAAGATAAAACAAAATAAAATAAAATAAAATAAAATAAACTAAAATAAACTAAAATAAAATAAAATAATATAAAATAAAATAAAATAAAATAAAATAAAATAAATTAAAATAATATTAAATAAAATAAAATAAATTTAGTTACCTAAAGTTAAACAAAATAGAATAAAATAAAATATTAATGTTCGTTATTTTAAAATAAATAAATAAATAAATATAAATATATTTAAATAAAATACAAAATAAATAAAATGCGGTAAAACAAAATAAAATAAAATTAATGTAAATCAAATAAAGTAAATCACATAAAGTAAAATAAAATGAAATCAACTGAAATTAAAATATGTAAAATAAAATCAAATAACAAAATATAAAATAAATTAAAATATTATAACATAAATAAAATTATGTAAAGTAAAGTAAAATAAAACTGAAACAAATAAAATTAAAAAAGAATATATTAAAATAAAAAATTAAACAATATAATAAATAATGGAAAATAAGCCAAAACATATTTAAATAGAAAAAATCAAATAAAGTAAGGTAAAATAAAATAGTAATAGTATTAAATAGAATAAAATAAATAAGGATGGAATAAAATTTTACCAAATTTAAATCATGCATAATGAAATAATATGAAATTGTTTAAAATTTATATAATGAAACAAAGCAAAATAAGATAAAAAATTAAATTTAAAAAAAGTTAATTTAATTCAATATTATTATTTAAGATGAAATAAAATAAAATAATGTTAATTAAAAAAATTTAGTTAAATTAAATTAAATAAAGTAATATGAACAAAATAAAAGTCAAAGAATTATAAAATAAAAAAAATAATAATGAAGCAAAATAAAATTTTACCTTCGAAGTGCTCCTCCGAATAAATGCCAAGAGAGAAACTAAAGTATGATATCCTGAAAGCTACAAGTGTTACAAGAGCGCACCCAGAAAACTAACGAGAATAAATGCTACACGAAATGCTCTCTCTGAGAGAGAGAGAGAGAGAAATAGCAGTTTGTTAGAGCTATGCAACATTGTTTTGATTACTTTGCTCTAGTTTCTTCTGTTTGCATTTTACTTTAAATAAAATTTTGCAAAATTCCAAAAGCAGCCAACTCTGGCAAAAGCACATATAGGTATAACAGAAATTTCACACTAGTTGCTCCACTGAGAAATTCACCACGCGCAACATACCTAGTATGAATAACATTATGCAGCCATGAACACACTGACCAACCAATGAATGCAATTATGAGTTCACCACGAACACTGGACTCTCGCCAAATGCCTCGGCGTAAGCTGCCAGCCGCAGCTGATTTGACGATTTTCACACAAAGTATCGGGTTGTTGAGCATTGCGGACGTGTGCTGAACTGAACGCGGGCGTCAATCGGATATAAGAGAGAAAAGAAAATTGAAAAAAAGTAGAAAAAAGTAAAATATACAAATATAAAAAAAAAAAACAAATATATGATATGTAATGTAAGAAAAAAATTCAAAAGGCAATTTCAATAAAATAAAACTAAATAAAGCGTAGTAAAAATAAATAAATAAATAGTAGAATAAAAATAAAAATAAGCCGTTAATAGCAAACGATTGTGTAAGTAACAAATAGTTTTTTGTGTGAAATGGAAAAAAGTATAATAAAAATAAAGCGAAAACAAAAACGAAAACAACAACTTTATTGCTTGACTTGGATTTAATTGAATGGAAAAGAAAGAAAGAATTCTTTTCATGCTCTGCGCCAATTGACTGTGTCCACTGTTTGTGTTTGTGTGTTTGTGTGTGCGCGTACGTGTGCGTTTGATGGACTGACCGACTGCTAAAATGATTGCTTGACTGGCCGCTTGCGGAGTGCGCGCCACATGCTATTGTAAAATTTCGAGATTTTCATTTTATTTTTCATATTTTTGTTGTGCTACAAACCAGTTTGTGTGCTTGGGGCAGCATGTGCGTGTGGCAGCCTCATGCTGTTGCAAATTGTGCGCCAAAAAAAAAAAAAAAACAAACGATTTTTTTTTCTTAACTTAAATGTAATCAGTGTGGCGTGTATTTGCTCACCGCCGGCGTTTCAAGTGAACTTAAAGCAATTTTCTGTGATGATCTCAGTATTGGATACTAACTGCCTTAAGCGCACTTGGTGACTTGTGGCAGCAAGGTATTGATTGCATGTTGTGATAATAAATGAAAAAATTCGGATTGGGAATGCTTTAAAGCAGAAATAGCATTACTGTAGAAAAAATTTAATAAATTAAAAAGTAAAATTTTTCCATATACCTATTATAATGTTAAAAAATAATAAAAAACAATTTAAAACAGTCTCTCGAAACTAAAAGAGTTTTTTTAGTTTATATTTTGGGCCAATGTATATGTTTTTGTTGGGTTATATATTTGGAGCTTTACGGCCGTTAAATTAAAAAACGAAAAATTTTTTTTCAATTTTTTGTTTTTGTTAATTTTACAGATATGACACTTATGAAGAAAAAGGAAAATTTGTTTTATTGAAAAATAAAAATTTTGAAATAACTGAAAAACTTTGAAGGATATAAAATTCATTCATCAACACTTCAAAAATAATTATGAGAAATTTGTGGACTACTTTAAAGTAAAAAAAAAAATACTTCTTGAGCATCAAAAAGGATTGACAATAATTAATTTTTATTAATATTCAGAATATTCATATTTCTGCTTACACCTATTAAAATACACTTCAATTAAAAAAAAAATTTTTTCAATTTCTTTAAGTATATCTCCAAAAATTTAGCGCTCAAACTATCTTTAACTTTTTTAGCTTTCCTCTAATGGAAACAAAATCTAAAAAATAATCAACTGAAAATTATGGTGAATATTTCTACAATACAAAAATTAATATTTAGCAATTAAATTAAAAACAAAAAGAAAAGAAAGAGAAGAAAGTTTTTTTCTGACTTGTATTTTGATAAATTTTTTAGTTTTCAATTAAATTAAAAAAAATAGGAAGAATAAAACAGATTTTGAAATAAAATTATTTTATAAATTTGACTAAAACTATTTAAATCAGTTAATAGCTTATATTTGAGTGAGATAAATGAAACACTTATTATACTTTGAGCTGTTCCATAGTTTATTTGTTATTTTTACTTCCATTTTAATTTTCACTTTTATGTGTATTTCTTCCTACCTTTTATTTTTAATTTATTTTTAATAACTACTTTTATTCTACTTGAATTTTGATTTTTCTTTGTATTTTTATTTGTGTTTTTTTTCAGTTTTTTTTATGTTTATTTTTATTTATGTTTACGTTTCTTTTATTTTTTTATTTTTACTCGTATTTTTATTCTAATATTAACCTCTATTTTTACTTGTATTTTTTATTATTGTTTGATTTTTACAACTTAATTTTTCTCCGGATTTTTTTTATTCCTATTTTTTACTTTTATTTTTATTATAACTTCTACTTCTACTTCATTTTTTTGGTTATTTTTATATTTATCTTTATTTTTTCTATTTATAACTATTTGTTTTTTTTTCCTCTTAATTTTTATTTTTATCTTCACAATTATTTTTATCATATTATTGTGTGATGTTTAATTGATTTTCCATTTTGACTATATCAAAAGGAAACGTTCTGTACGCACTAAATATTAAGTGTTGTGAAAAGAAATCCATTATTTTAGCATAAAATGGAATGCTTTAATTTTTTCTTATCGTATCTGTCTTATGCAAATGGTTCCAAACGGTCTTTTGTGCAATCTCTAGCTCTTCGGACTCGACAATGTCGATGAAAAATAATGGATTTCTTTTTACTACACCAAAATTAAAAAAAAATTGATTAGTAATGCATAAGTTTAGCAAGATACTTATAAACGAGGCAAGTTCAAAAATAACTACAATTTTCAATTCTTTTTTTAATAAAATATATATTGTGGAACCACTTCTTCCAATCCTCAAATACATTTCTTAAATTCAATCTTTGAGGAAGTTTTTAGTTCTAAAATAGTTTTGCCGTCTTATCGTGAAACTCTGTTGCATCACCTGTTAGCATACATTACAGTGATTTCATGTATTTTAAATTTTTCTTAAATTTTCAATAAAGTTTTGGCACAAACAAAATCATTCCCTATCAGCGATCAATCATAAGACAAATTTTTCACATTTTCCACGATTTAATCTATTGTTGATGTGCTGTGGCATCATTTCAGGAACTCTAATTGGTATAATAAGTTTGCCCTGATGTATGTAAATACTAGAAAGAAAAAAGATGGGCTTGTCAAAATTTATGCCTTTCGGATCAGAATGACGTGTTGGGTTGTGTGTTTGTTCATCTGTTTGCACCCAAATCAGGTATAAGATGAAAAACACATCGGTGAACTACAATATATAGCCGCCATTAAACTGATTTGTTCAGATATGTTATTTATTTAGATTCAATGATAAAATTAAAAGAAAAATTATATTGAAAAAATAATAATAACTGGGCATAGCTAATTTTATAAATTTTTTCTTTCAAATATTTATCATTAATATTCTTTAAATTTATCGATAAAACTTATTTTAAATATTGCATAAAAATAATGTAATTTCCAAGTTGGAAATTAATAATTAATAAAATTCTTCATAAGAAAATAAACCAGACTTCCACAAGAAGTTATTGAATTAAAATAGTAGCTTTTACCTCTCTATTACTTTATTTCTATACATATGTATACATTAGATATATCTCTTTACTTTACTTCTGGAAAATTTCTTCCTTTAATCGTAACAAACTTGAAAACACTCAAAAACTTTATTTAAAAAATAATTTCATAAATGATCTAATGCTGAAAAAAATAATAATTTTTTCTTAGAAAAAGGCAAAAATATCTCACTCTCCTTATTTCTGCCCAACCCTTAACGTTTATCTCGTAATCTCTATAAGCATTTTCACACCTCACAAACATTTCCTCATATATTTCATGCCCTCCACTGGACTTTACCACACACACCACTCCAGCAAGCCAAAAATAAATAAAACTACATAATAATAATTAAAGTAAAATGTAGTATGTAATCTAAACAAAAATAACATAAAATTAACAAAAAAAAATCCATAAAAGTCACGTAAAAAAGCGCGTGAAACAGCAGCGACGGCCCTAAGTTAATCAATGTATCAACACCCACATACACATATTTTTACTACGAATACCCTCACATGTAAATTTCTACAATTCTCACGCACATAATGGTAAACAATATCAATAGCTAGTGCTCTAAATGTATACAGCACGTTGACTTCGCCAGTACGGTTTATTCCCCTCATTATATTAACATATTGATAATTTTTTTATTACTGAAACTTTGTTGTTGTTCTAATTTTAGTGTCACGCAGTTGTGTGTAGACGCATGTGTCACTCAACTGTCGTTCAAATATGCATACAAGTGCTCATGTCCTCAAAGTACTTTTCTCGAATATTTTTTGTAGATATATACATGCATGGTTAGAGAGTGGTGGTGGGGCCGCTGGTGGGCAGTGCGTATAAGTAACTTGTTGATATGTCATTAAATATAATATAATATGAGTGCGACTGTGCGCGTTTTGGTTGCGTAATTTAGTTTCTGCTGAATAAAATAAAATAAAATGAAATTAAATAAAATAAAATAAAAGAAAATGAAATAAAATAAAATAAAATAAAATAAAATAAAATAAAATAAAATAAAATAAAATAAAATGAAATAAAATAAAATAAAATAAAATAAAAAAAATAAAATAAAATAAAATAAAATAAAATAAAATAAAATAAAATGAAATAAGAAATAATAAAATTAAAAAACTTAACCTAAATTAAGTAAAAATAAAATAAATTAATATAATATAAAATAAATAAAAACAAAATTAAATGAAATTATTTTAAATTCAATTAAAAAAAAAATAGTCGGGTCGAGTTGCAACAAGAATAGATCAAACTAAATAATACCACTATGAATTGAATTGAAATTTTTCCTTTTCATAATTTTAGTTATATGAACACCGAATGTGTTTTTAGTCTTTGAATAAACGTCTTTATATCGAAACGTATTTTCCTTATTTTACAATTTTCGGCTCTTTCCCCAACAAAAAATTAATTAAATTGAATTAAGAAAAAAATAAAACAAAGCAAAATAAAGAAGAATAAAATAATATAACATAAAATACAAAAAATAAAGTAAATTATATCAAAATTAATTAAAATAAAATAAAATGAAATAATATCAAATAAAACAAAATAAAATAAAATAAAATATAAAAAAAATAAAATAAAAAAAAATATAATTCAATATAATAATAACAAATGAAATAAAATCTTTTCATCAGACTTCTTGTGGCAGGGATCGAACCAACGGAAACTGGCTTAACAGACGAGTGCTCTACCACTGCGCCAACATCCGCCATGTATGGTTGTACTATTTAATTCATTATTAACGAAAAACTATTAAGTGCGCTAATTTATCAGCAATTTAAAATAAAAAAAATTAAATTAAATTAAATAAATGCTAAAAAAGTAAACAAACTAAAATAAAATAAAATCTGGTAAAATGAAATGAAAAAATATAGGAAAAATAATTAAATTTAAATGAATTTAAAATATGAAAAAAATGAAAACAAAATAAATAAAAAATAAAAAGTCAAATAAAATAATGAAAGAAATTAAACAAAAATATAAATTGCAATTAAAAATTTGGGAAAATTTTAATGTAAAACTGGGGCAGACACTTATATTTATACAACGTTAGACAATATTAACATATGGTTTTAATTTATTTATATAACAAATTCGAATATTCATTTAACTCATCATAAATCCCTTTAATTCCAGCACAATTTATTCGGATCCAGCCAGCTATGCGTATTGTGTGAGAAAAATATAGTAAAAAGATCGACGACCAATTAGGTTAAATACAAGTAAAAATTAAAAATTTTCCCACTAAAATACCGAAATACAGGTGTGCAACATTCATTATAGTTCGTGAAAACTTTCCAAACAGAACATTAAGCATTAACATGTGGTGTGCAAAAACACATAAAATAGCTATTAGTGTAGTTGTTGATAATTCAAATACAAACGTATAAACATCTATCAACATTACTTAAACGTGTGATTAGCGTGAAATTTCAAAATATAAAAAACATCAAAATTCATTTCACAGTAAATTAGAAGTAAAAAAAATAAATAATATTTTAGCAAAAAAAAACTAAAATTTCACGTATAATATTTTGCCTAAAAATTTTCAAATCAAATCAATTAAATAAATAATAAAATATACCAGTAATTAATGTAATATATGTGTATGCACGAATTCGTAATAAAAAAAAGCCATTGGGTATTTGTGAAAATGCTTTGTAAACAAAAGCGAGGTGAAATTGTGCAAAAAAAGTTGTGAATTGACGAGAAAAAGTTGTGAAAGCAAAAAATAATTAAAATAAAAGTAAACGCGAAAAAATCGATTTGTTGGAAAATGAATTGAACAAATTGCAGCTGTTGGGATTTAGAGGAAAATAAAAATAATTGCAGTTAACTGGTGAAAAATATTTCATATTGTAATTTATCAAACTTTAAAATTAAAAAAAATATACCTATATATACAAAATATTATAGTACGTGCGGTCGTCGCAGTTATCAAGTAAAAATCCATTAGTATTACTTACATTTAGAACGGCATATGCATATTAATAATTATAAAAATTACTATGTATCTGGGTGTAAATTAATTATTAAATTCACTAGTACTTTATAAGACCATAGTTAAAAAATAAGAAATAAATTAACAAAAAATCTCAGTGTAATTAAACCAATCTATTGAATGCGGTAAAAGTCGTGCAAAAAGCCATATAATCGCGCGCACATTTTGCCATTTAAATGAAAAATTAAACCTAGTCGAAAAATCAATTTGAATAGCATATTCTCCGAAATTCAATTAAGTGTAATAAGAGATTGTTAAAAAAAAAAATAAAAAATACGATAATAATAACGTAAACAGTGAAAATATATAAAACTCTCAATACTCTTAATAAAGCACTCAAGTTTACATTTTCAACATGTCTGAAACACAAGACAACAATGGCGATCAACAGCAGCCGCTGCAGGATGAAGCAGGTGGCAGTGAGAATAAAATGAAATCACGCCTACGTAAGGGCGCTTTAAAAAAGAAAAATGTATTTGCCGTTAAGGATCATTGCTTCATACCACGTTTCTTCAAGCAGCCAACGTTCTGTTCGCATTGCAAGGATTTTATATGGTAAGTGAAAATTTAAAATTAATAATTATTAATCAATTTCAGAAACATTTAGGAAATAAAATAAAGGTAGAAATAAAAACTTTTTCTAAGGAAAGAGTTACGCACATTAAATAAAGAATTAAAAATTATAAAAATTAAACAGAGAAAATATTTAGTCTCACAAAAGTTCATCATACGACATGTACACTCCAATATGAAAAATTATATATATATTTATTTGACTTGCAGTCACTAATTAAAAATGAATAAAGAAACAAAAAACATAAATAAAAACATACTATTTATAATAATATCGACGTTCAAAATATAATTAAATAATTGTAAGCCTTTCCGTAGCTGTCCCTTATATTACTTTTTACTTCTTCATAAGTTTTATATGCAACTAAAACAGATTTATGACAAACTCATCAAGCCCACAATCGCTTAGCAAGTCCTCATTATGACTAATTGAAATTTATATTCCACACGTAAAATACTACACTCACTACAATTTACGGAAATTTATCATGCATTTTACAATACTACGAATATATAGGGTTTTAAAAACTAAAAACTGTCCACCCAGTACAAACTACACGCCCAAAAAGACATGAATGGGCGTTCTTTCAGCAAATGCCAAAGACACAACTAGCTTGCCACTTGGCAATGAATTACAGCAAATATATTATTGTGCAATATGTTTTACTTACACACACACCTTCAATTGAATGAATGCTTTGCGTGGGTGAGAAGTAAAAATCAATGACTATGTAACAATACTTTGCGAAAAAGAAAATAAAAAAATAATAATAATATAAAACAAAATAAAATAAAATGAAATAAAATAAAATAAAATAAAATAAAATAAATTAAAATAAAATAAAATAAATTAAATAAAAATAAATAAAATAAAACAAAATAAAAAAATAAATTTAAATTAAATTAAGTACATTAAAATAAATTAAAGTAAATAAAATAAAATAAAATAAAATAGTTAAATAAAATAATAAATATAAAGAAAAGTAAAATGAATTTAAATTAAATTAAGTACATTAAAATAAATTAAAGTAAATAAAATAAAACAAAATAAAATTAAATAAAATAAAATAAAAATATAAAATAAGCTAAAATAAAATAAATTAAGATAACATAAAATAAAAAAATTAAATAAAATTAAAAATATAAAATAAAACAAATAGAATAAAAATAAAATAAATTAAATAAAAACAATTAATTAAATTAAATTACTTTAATTTAAATAAAATAAAATTAAGAAATATAAAATAAAATAAAAAATTAAATTAAATGAAATAAACTAAAATAAAATAAAATAAACTTATGTAAATTTAAGTAAAATAAAATAAAATAAATTTTAAATAAATTATATTAAATTGAAATAAAATAAAAAAATAAATTAAATTAAACAAAATTCGTTTAAATAAAATAACATCAAGACTTATGATCAATGAATCAGGCTTTAAGATCAGAGAAAAGCATAAAGAGAGGTTATGATTCAAGTCAATTTGGGGTTGTTCACTGGAAGACAAGTTTCATGTGGTTGGTCTACAAACCCTACTCATATTTACAGGTGTGTTCGGTTTTCCATTTCAGCTTTCCTTCAAACAGATTTTTTTTGATTATATAGAGAATTTTTATCTAAAATCAGAAGTCATTTTAGCCGTATATAAAAACTCGTATCTGGCCACTCTTCACCCGGAAGGCAATTAAAATATTCACTAACCCCGCCTAGAAGCAAGCTATATTAGGTTATGTCCTCGAGGTCATCGAGCTGTTTCGGCGGATTCGAACCCGAGAGTAAACGCGGTTAGATGAGCTTAAGAGGCTTGCAAGGAAGTGGTGCGGGGACTCCTTGCATGCAGGGCATACGTTATGTGTGTCGTTATCAAGTCTAAATAGGCAGAAGTTTAATCTAGTACAACAACCAGATCTAAGTTGCGCCAGTATTAGGCAGTACCTTCGAGCAAACCCGAGCTCTTCGTCTGAAATAGGTAAGATAAGAGAGAACATAGATACTGCGCTTCGCAAGTGATGCTCTGGCGACATCAGAAAGTTTCTTCTAACGGTCGCACGACAGCCGGTTCTATGCACTGGAGTTGAACCGAATTTCATCCGACCAAGCGCTATCACCCTTTTGGCGTGTCCTAACCACGTTTAGGTCAGCTGGTAACATTAGTCTAATTCAGCTCCTTCTGCTTTCTGCTGGATAACTGCCCTCAACGAGTTGGCAAGTTGCTTAAAAGTATCATTATTTAGTTCCTCAGTTGTGTTGGCAATTTTTTCTTTTCTTTTTCCTTCTTTTTCCCTTCGCTTCAACTGGCAGTGTACAGTATGAAGATAAGCCACTCAGAGCTGTCAGGCGATAAACTTTTTCTAGCATTTTGCATAAGTTTAAAAGCATCAAACATACATACATACGTATATATACCCAGCGAATACGCCGAATAATTACGACAATGAAAAAGGTCAACATTAATACAGCAATCGATATTCGAAAACTGCAAAATAAGAAACATGTGATACATACATACATATGTGTAAAGAGAATCAGGAAGAGGATAGAGAGTAGCACAAAAAAAATTTCCAATGGTTCAAACGAATTTTTTATGAGATTTGACCTGGAATATATCGAATTTTTAGCGAAAAAAAAATTTATTTTTTTTTTAATTTTTTTCCTAATTTTTTTTTTTTTAATTTTTCTTTCCATTTTTATTTTAGAGTTTTTTTTTAAATTTATTTTTAAAAGTTTTTAAATTTTTTTTTTTTTAATTTTATTATTTTTATTTTTGCAAAAAACGCTCGCATGCCTTGCACGTGCGTTAATTCACATTTTGAGCGATGAAATAAATGATTTTCACGCTGTGTGACGTCTAGCGTATGATGCGTGTCACATGCACGCCCATACTCAACACTCATACTCGTACAAACATACAAACCAGCATATGCTTATATACAATATATCGCTTTTCTATCTACACCCGCATTTTTTGCGTCTTTACTTTTTTTTTGCACATTTTCTAAGGTGTCGCCTGTCCGTCATGCACATCACTATCGTTTTGACATATTTCCGCGCCACATTCGTCATCCGTGATATTTTCGCACCTTAGCCGGGGCACCACCTAGTTTTACTCCACGCCAAGCGCTACACTTGTCAATGGATACAATTTGTTTGTTGTTTTCCATGAAATATAAAAATGCGATGTAAAAAAGGAAGGAAGAAAGCAGGAAGACCCAACAATTAACACCAGTGACTCAGATCGCTCATTGCACACATTTCATACCTACAATAGACAAACAGGCATTTAGTACGGGGCGTACAACTTTTGGTTCAACATTACCTTCATCATCATGATCATCATCATCATCATGCGCCTTGTGGACAGTAGGCCACCTGCTGTATTGAGTAATGGGCAATAGCGCGACAGGAGAGCGTGAAAATTCAATTGTCTGTTTATTTACGCGACTACAATGACGATTCCGTTGGCGCGTTGGGGTTGTGGTCTTTTGTTGATTTGGCGCACGTAACGCTAACGAATGTGCTGATTACACGACGCATATATACTCTGTTATGCGTTATTTTGCACTCACACGGTACATACATACATAGCCACATAGGCGCACAGCTGACGAGCCTACCCCACCGTAGTTTGAATGGAGCACCCTTTATTTATCACGTTTCGTCTGTCGACCGCAGCACACTAAAACCAATTTATTATATTAGTTTATAAACGCTGTTGGTGGTTGGCGTTCAATAACAAAAATGGTAGAGAGAAAAAGAAAAACAATTATCGAGACAAGTGGAAAACAATATATGGGCATTTATTTACTTGAAGAGGGTATGTAAATTTAATAAATAAGCATCTTTGTAGGGGGTTGTTTTTGGTGATGTGTTTGTTTTATATTATTTTTCTATTTCTCTTTGTGGTTTTTCATATCGTTAGCTAGATATCTTTTACAATATTTAATGGCAGTTTGGTTTCCATAATGAGCCAAAGCTAAGCTTTTTTCTCAAAATCGTAAAAAAAGGTACTACTAAATGCCATTTGCGAAGCATTGAGTTGCAACAAAGAAACAAAAATTGCAGTTTGAAGAAAAAAAGTATTTAAAGAGATAAACAAAGAATTAAAAATATTACCAAGAACAAATAAAAATAAAAATATTTTAGATCATCGAACTTTCTGTTGACTTAAAATGTCATTTTTATGCCTCAAAAAGGCAGTAAAATGACAAACAAAAGGTGTTTTTTCAGACATCTGATTTTCAAGAAGAATTTACCAAGAATTTACCTTAAATATACAGACAAAAGTTTACAATTATGTTTTTACCAGGTGGGTGTGTTAGTTGAAATTTGCCGGTTTTTTCGATGAAGAAAACACTTAATTTTCAGAGGAATCTCCAAAAAATTTTTTTTTTCCAAAGTATTGACCATTGGTTTCAACACATTTCGCCCATCTCTCAGGCAAATTATGGATACCATTCCAAAAAAACTTTTTCTCTTTCGAGGCAAATCATTCCACGAGCCATTTTTCGACTTCTTCAAAATTAGCGAAGCACTGCTCTGCAAGGGAGTGTCCCATCGATGCGAAAAGGTGATAGTCGGGAGGGGCGAGGTCTGGAGAGTGCGGCGGGTGTGACGGCGCGTTGTTTTGTTGCAAGATAACTTTGCCATGTCTTCAGGCCCATTCCGACCGTTTTTCGATCAACGCATCAACGCATCATTTGTTGTCGGTAGCGATGCGTGTTCACCGATTCACCAGGTTTTAACAACTCGAAGTACACCACTCCATACTGGTCCCACCAAACACAGAGCATTGTCTTACGGCCAAAGCGATTTGGCCTTGCAGTCGATGGGCCAGCTTCACCAGGGGAAAGCCATGATTTTTTTCGCTTCGGGTTCTTAAAATAATTCCATTTTTCGCCCCCCGTGACAATTCGATGCAGAAAAGATTTCCTTTCGAATTGTTGAAGCAGCATTTCACAAACGGTTTTTCGATTTTCCATTTGTCTATAGTTCAGCTGGTGTGGCACCCATTTTCCATACTTCTGGATCTTTCCCATGGCTTTTAAACGTTGGCAAGCTGCTCCTCGAGTCACATGTAGTGTTTCTGCTAATTTTTGTTGCGATTGAGTTGAATCAACATCCAATAACGTCTGCAATTCCTCGTCTTCGAACTTTTTCGCTGCACCAGGATGTTTATTGTCTGTCAAATCGAAATCTCCACTTTTAAATTGACAAAACCATATCTCACATGTTCTAATCACTGGAGCATGTTCACAATAAGTTTCTACCAGCAGCCGGTGAGCTTTAGCTGCTTTTTTCTTTTGATGAAATAAGAAAAGCAACGAATGCCGCAAATGAGATTTACTTGGAACGAAACTCGACATATTCACTGAGGTAAACAAATATGACGCTATTATTTTGGCGGAATGTGACTTGTGTATTTTTGTAGGTTAATGTCAATAGAAAAAAATTTCATACATGCCAAATCATAGAAATTTATACATATTGTTAGCGACATCTACTAGTAAAACCGGCACACTTCAACAAACACTCCTGGTATGGTCCATACTATATTAACCAAAGCCGAACTCTCGAACATATACCAGGCCCACATCCTTAAGAAAAAGTGTTCCCAATTGTAATTTTCACCCAAAGCTACTGCTGTATCAAATTTTATGTGGGTGAAATGTTAAATGAAGAAAAAGTGCTTCTCATGTTCATTTAGAGCAAAAGTTACCTATTTATGGAATTTCTTGTAAGTCAAACGATTTGAAAATAAATTCGATTTTTTCGAATACGGTATATCACGTCCAGGTTCACTACACTGCATACGCAGAACACGCACTTTATATTACAGGTACACACGTTCAGCGGTTTAGACTGTTTGTTGATCTATCCGTCGTACAGAACAAATCGTTTTATGTACATATATGTATCTATGTATTGATTTAAAAATGTAATAATAATTTAAATAACTAAAAATCGATTTTTCTGTGCTTATTATATATTGACTTTGACCATTTAGCTTGACCGGCACAGTTATTAACGTTTGGTTTTACCTTCACTTTCTTTTCCATGCCATATTAACCACAAATGTATTAAAATTAAATATATACATATATACATATGAATAAACAAATACAATATACAAGTAAAATATTCATGTAGTTGGTACCCTGTAGGAAATCAAAATGACTCAAATAGGGAAATGACTTAAAAAATTCAAAACTCTACAAATCTGTAAAAAAACGAAAAAAATTATATTCAGCCATTTTGAAATATTTTTTAAATAGTTTGTATTGATTTTTCTTATTTTTTCTCGACATTTTGATAAGAAACTCATATGATTGTCACTGCGTTCCTCTGTTATCGAACATACCTCTTACCAGGAGCCTGTTCTGTGAGCATAATATACATTTTTGTATCTGGTTCAGAGGAATTCGTTTCAAATTTCCGCTCTCTTGGACTATGATAGAGACTCCGAAAGCTTTCTATGTTTAATTATCCACCATTCCGGCTTCTAGATTTTTAGTGAAAGTTTAAATACGATATCACCGGTGGAAGTATGTTTGGCCGAAACCCCATACAAGCCTATACACTGTGCGGTGCACTCACTCACCTTCTCAGATATTTCCCATGCCAGCCCTCGACCAAATTTCCAACAGGGAGAGTGCATATATTTTTGTTACGTATATGTATGTGTGTTAACTCTGTTACATATACTCGTATGCATCTTTGACTACTGTGAATGTGTGTGGCATATTTTTCATTGTCACCAAAGTTTTGTTGTTATTCAATCGTGTGGACACTTAGAAAACGAATATCCGATAAATGATATAGAAACCAAACAAATTTGAAGTGGCGTGCAAAACAATAAAGCCATAGAAAACTAGACAATATCACAGACTATACATATACATATAGAATATATACATCTATACATATCTTACATATGCTCATATATATATAAATTTGTGAGTGTATATCTTCTTCAGCGAAAATTTAAATATACAAATCTATATACACGTATATATAAACCATTAACATACACATTCATTTATAGCGAGTAGAGAATGCGAAAAACCGCAAATAAAAAATAAAAATAAATAAAAGACAAAATGAAAGGTACAAAAGGCTTGTTAATTGTTGTATTTGACCCTGTGTTAAAACAACAGGTGTAAACTACGCCATCAAGTGTACTGTTATGCATATAGAAAAGAAGCCAAGTAAGTAGCGAAATCAGTAAAGCAAAAAAAAACGGAGTGATGACGAAAGAATATAAAGTGTATGAGCAGTAAAACTTGAAGGAAAAAAATTTAAACATATTGTTTGTTAGCTTTTAAATTTATTACATAATTATTATTATTATTCAAAAAATAATTTTGGTATTATCCACTAACATTGGGTAGATACAGAAATTTCTTTTTAAATTATTTTATTTTATTTTTGTTTATTTTATTTTAATTGATATCATTTTATTTTAATTAATTTTATTTTTTTTATTTCATTTCATTTTATTTTATTTTATTTTACTTTTTTTATGTTATTTTATTTTATTTTATTTTATTTTATTTTATTTTATTTTATTTTATTTTATTTTATTTTATTTTATTTTATTTTATTTTATTTTATTTTATTTTATTTTATTTTATTTTATTTTATTTTATTTTATTTTATTTTATTTTATTTTATTTTATTTTATTTTATTTTATTTTTTTATTTTATTTTATTTTATTTTATTTTATTTTATTTTATTTTATTTTATTTTATTTTATTTTAGTTTATTTTACTTTATTTTATTTTATATTATTTTATTTTATTTTATTTGTATTATTATTATTTTTTTTAATTTTATTTTATTTTATTTTTTTATTTTATTTTATTTTATTTTATTTTACTTTATTTTATTTTATATTATTTTATTTTATTTTATTTGTATTATTATTATTTTTTAATTTAATTTATTTCTTTATGTTTTTGATTCCGTTCTTGCCATTTCCGTATACTTTTTTTCCTACTAATTCCTTTTTAAAAACCCTTTATTAAATTTAAATTAACTTTGAACGTTGAAACATAGATTTTCCATTTTCCATTGTGTTTGTCAAAAAAAATAATAATTATTTCAAGTTCTTTGCATACAAAGCAAACCCTGAAGACTCTATGTATGAGTAGCCTTTCACGGTAGCTTTACAAACTCAACGAGGCGTAATAATATCAACAGAAAGTCATTATTATAAATGTTTTTCAAGAATGTTTGAAGTTGCTTTGTTATCTATTTGTTTATGAATTGAAACTTATTAGAAAAGGTGACACATTTCACACTCGAAAGAACATACAACAACTTTTATTATTGTCTTCTATTATTGTCTTGGATTTTAATTTTCGGGAGTTTTATTTGATGGTGTTTGTATGCGACTGTGTGTGTGGGTGTATGTGTGTGCGAAGGGATATGTAAAGTTTGATTAGCGTATTGCGTAATGAAAGATGTTCAATGTTAAGGATATTATGTAAAGTAGAAGGCATTTTGAGTATTCTCATTTATTATTATTTGTTTTTCTTTTTTTTTTTTGCAAAGATTGTAAAGAAATTCCAAAATCAAAAAGATTGTACAATACAAAAATTATTGAAATTTTGTTGTTACAAATCTTTAAAAAAATTCTCATTGCAAAAGGTTTCCAGAAGGCAAAAAATGCCTTGTGACTTTCTGAAGTTTTAGTACCAATAACTATACAATTTTATTGAGACTTAATACATATAATAAAGGTTTCTTAACAGAAATTAAAGTTTATTATCCATAGGTAAGTAAAGGTTATACTGGCTGTCCTCCAGGCCTCACATAGACCTGTTGTTCTTCTGTTGGGCTAGATGGAGGTTCAACTCAATGCCAGGTAAAGTAGTCATTGCATAGGAAATTGACGCTTTGGGAGGTCTTTTATGTCCAGTTTTGAAACTTTCGCTAGTCTTTTGAACCGTGAAGCTTCTAGATGTCTAAGAGGAGTTCTAGAAAAGTGGGCACAGAAAGAAAAAAGTTTTCCAACGTCTTACTTATGCTATCTCCCTATACTTTTTACATGTACCTTTGCTGCTGATGCCCATTCTGTTAGCATGGGAAGGTAGGTAGCTCCTCTTCTTTTGACTTACAACTGCGTTGCAGTCCTATCGTTGCTTCGAAAGTGAAAATGACGTAAGCTTTTCTTCGTTGCCATTAGACATGATCTTTGTGGTCTTGCATACCCTTCAGACATGCCACCTCCTCATGATCCCTCTTCAAGCGCTTTCAAAAATATCTTTGTTCAGAGTCTTTCACGATTTTCGTACGATTCTCAGTAAGTATTCCCTTCTCCACAATCCCTTTGTAGTCTGGAAGCCAGTAGATTTACAAATGCTTCTCTACTTATAAGAGCAATAATGCGATGTGAGTTTATTGTGATAAATACCGTCTAGCTATCGAAGTTTATGTTGATGTTTTTCATATAGTTTCTATAGGGTTAGCTTTCTCAGCGGTCTTCCTTACCGCGAAAGTACTACAGACCAATGAGTCACAGTTTTCCCAGTGAGATTTTGCTGACCCCGCTTCCTTATGATCTTACTTGTAGTTGATAAATAAAATTTTCTACGCAAAGCTTTAGCAGTTCTCACAAAAAATATCATTAAAAATTTTGTTTGCTAGTAGAACAGTTTTTTAAATTTTTTTTTAGAAGTACAAAATATTAAAAATAAAATGCCCAAAAATCGTTAAAGAAATAATTTATTCGTCCCTTTGAAATTATTTCCTACTTTCAACCTACCAAAAATGCGCTGAACCTGAAAAAGACACAGCTTTAAATCTGAAAAAGAATTATTGGTTCTGTGATTAATTCGTACTTTTATAAGCAAAATTAAAACGAAAAATCGCACAGATATACACACACATACTCGTATATATGTACAGGCAAAGCCTTGACAAATTACGCCGGCAGCGCTACAGCATTACTTCATCAACCAGTCAGGTAGATAAGCATTTGATCAATCAGGCGTAAAGAAGAGACAAAATAAATAAATCATTCTAAAAAACAAAAACAGAAAAAACAACAACATTACGACGTAAAAAATTTGGTAATACAAATATGCGCCATTTCAGGGCACGAAAAGGTTGAATTTTTTTGGTATAAAATTAGAATAAAAAATAAATAAAAAAAGATGTGTACATATTTTTGAAGACAGCGCTCTTATCAAATATAAATTAAGGCGCAAAAAACCTTAAATTATTTTAATGTAAATTTTTAACAATTGTTTTTTGCATTTTTCCTGACCCTATAATGAACTAAAAAGTAATAGCAGGAATTTAATAAATATATTTGCACTAGAGAGTAAGTAGAGATTAAGTTGTATTCATTTCTTTTCATCAAACATAATCTGGTCTTTTTGCACCTAATGATTCCAGCGGGGTGGAGGTTTTGTTTTCCCACTGCGTTCACTGGGGATTACTGCATCGCAAACTTTCAAAGTTGGAGTATTTTTACACTGCTCATCATTCCATCGGCTGCCGTATTCGCCGCTTCCAGCTCGGAGTCATAAATGTGACGACAACCCAACGTCCTCTCATCAGATGTTGTCATCCTCCATAACTCTGGACACTATAGCAGAGCGGAGATTATGAGTGACTTGTAGAGTTTGGTCCTTGTTCGTCGAGACAGGACTTTACTTTTCAATTGCCTACTCAGTCCAAAGTAGCACCTGTTGGTACGCTGGATTTCAAGGCTGGGATTATGATTGGTGTTGATACTAGTCAATAGATAGATGAAATTATCTACGACCTCGAAGTTATGACTGTCAACAGCTCTGCAGCTTGAACAATATTCTCCAGCAAGTCCAGCTGACGAAGTCTGCATAAAATCAATAAAGATGTGAAGTTTGTCGATGCTACTTTCATGGGTCAGACTGTGTGGTCTATTTTCTTTTTATTGGACAAAGCATACTTAGATTCCAATGTTGTTGTTGTTGTAGCGGTTTATTAGCCCCGCTTAGGGACTATGTCGCCGAGATCATCTAATGAGGATCCAGGACGGTGTTTGTGCCAGAGTCACGTGGGTCTCTCGAGGCAGCTCGAGCTCGTTGTCTGTAATAGGTGGTGGTTTTGCTCCGAGTACGCCATTCACGGGAAGGGAGTCTTTGACGGTGTTGACTGGCTCCTGGCGAATGACGTTCAGGGCTTGTCTGATTTGCCGAGGTGGAGGTGCAGCTTCAATAAGGTGTCTGTTGGGATGTTCCCTGGGCCGAAGATATCATCTTTGCCACCCACCCCGGCGTCAAACACAATATTCTGACATCGTGGCGTAGCAGCACTCACGAGAACACCCCAGGCGCTCGTCAAAAGCATTCTTAGTCACATGGTCCTTCTCTTCCGTCGAGGTGTGAGCGCAAATCAGCGAGATGTTGAAATATTTCGTTATGATGCGAATTTTGGCTAGACGTTTATCCATCGGGGTGAATACCTGTATTCGGCGACGTAGTCTCTCTCTCACCATGAATCCGAGTCTGTAATAAGTGTCACAAACACCTACTTGACTTCATCCTAGTTCCATCCATCGCACTTCTTGGACGGCTGTGATGGACAGAGCACCGAAACATGGTAGTACTGAACATGTTTGCAGTTGTCATCATAAAAAGAACGGTATCCCCGCGGATGGGTTGTTATTTCCTTGGAACTGGTTGCTACGTGGCGGTTCCCAAACCCACACCCACACCCAGGTCCACCTTTACTATACTATTAGGTGTAGCAAATCGCTTGTTTCACGATCCGCACGCAACTACACCGCTGGTGAACAGATGCTGCAATTAGACTTCAGCGAGTTCTGAAGCTTTCTCTTCTTTAGCCGTATTCCAAGGCTCCAAGAGTAGAAATTTAGTATAGCCCCGCGACTGTAACTGCATACCCAGAAGCTTGACAATGCACTATTTCACCCCTATGGTTGTTGAATTAGCGAACTCTGCTAGGCGATTATGTTGAGCGAATGTTGGACGCATTACCAGTTTCATAAAGATATGGTTTAAAGACGTTTTCAATGCTTTGATTACTGAACCATTTTATGTCTAAATATAAAGCCATAGTTGTGCCCAATCCCCTAAGAAATGCAGCCTTTATTCTTCAGATTCGGAACCTAGCTAAAATCCTCGTGTTCACTCATAAAGCCACCTCTACACAATAAGCCTTTGAGAGCTCATGTTGTTCTTCGAAGATAAAAAAGAATGTAAAATTACAATGTCAAAAGAATTCTCCATATATATGAATGTGTGTATGTATGTATTATATGTATAAACATATCAATGAAATAATTAATTAGCTTACTAATTTCAATTTATTTTATTGATTAAATATATTTATTTCCATTTAATTGAAATTAAATACTCATGGCTTAAATGTAAATTAGAAACGGAAATTGAAAATTCCTAATAAAAGCACATACATACATACATATCTATGTAACTGTATACTCGTCCATACTATGGATTACATGTTCAATTTACTGTTAAGCATTTGCTCACAGTGTTGGTGTCATTTGAGTCTGCATATTTCCCTTTTTGTGTTTATTGGAGCAATTGTAAATATGCAGAACATATATATATATATATGTACAGTTTGAGAGTATTAAGTGGGATTTTAAGTGTTTAATTCCACGTATTATTTTATTTTTGTGAAAAACATATAACGGTATTATATTTTTATAATTATATTGTAATTTTTTCATGCCCAAAATTTCAATAAATACTCGTTAATTAATTTTTTTCTTTTTAATTAAATATTATAAAGCCTAAAATTGAAAGAAAGACAAATTAATTATTTTAATAAAGGGTATTTCTTTTAGACACATATAATATAACGTTATGACCAGGAATTTGGCTGAGAGGCCGAAGTATCGACTAGTTTATACAGCAATTGGGGCCGTATGTTAGCAATAACACGCAGAATATTCTCCTCCAAGGCGTAAATCGTTTCGCAAAAAATAGCTCAGCATGCCAAGCCTGCCATGGGGCGGGTGGCGCGTCTATGGGGCTCAATATAGTTTAGCTTCTTTGACGAAGAACCGTGCGTAAAGGGCAAATTCCTTCAAACTTTGTGTGTTATCATGCAAAACGGACTGAAGAGGATAGAAAAAGTATGCCAGTGACACTGGACTGGGCAACGACCGACAGAAAACTGAAGCCGTTCTATTCAGCAGAAGGTATAAAATTCCCAAGTTCACAACACTAACGTTCTCAGGAACGAACCTGCGCATTGCTGGGTCTGCAAAATGCATGGTTACAGAACTCAGAGGAAAGGATACGTAAGGCGTCCTCTATACTTGAAAATGTACGATAGGCCGGAAATGGCGTCTGTCACCCAGAATAGTGTTTTATCTTTATACTCGAGTAGTTAGACCTACATTACTCTATGGGGTTGTAATCTGGTGGCCAGTACTTGAAAAAATATCAACTATCTCCATATTCGATAGAGCGCTCCAGCGGTGCACTTCGTACCACACCAACTGAGGTATGAAGGTTCTCTTAGACCTACTCCGCATTGACATAATGGGCTTGCACAATGCTACTTGTGCTGCGGTAAGGTACAAAAGTTGTCTGAGTGGATAGTTATAATCCACGTGCATAGAAGCATCTTAAGAAGATTCCTTACTGCATAGCATTCCCCGACTTCATGACGTATTTCAAGGTAGTTATCCCGAACAGAAACCTTTAGCAAGCGCGTTTAGAGAAGTAGGTTGAAGTCTCCAGGGGCGGCTGCGTTTGGAGACCTAAGCGAGATAGCGAGTGCCAAGATGCGGCGACAATTCAGCTTTGCAAACTTTACAAACTGGTTCGATTCGAGCGGGTGGGGGTCATTAGGAACTTCAGTGGTATCACAATGGGCCCGCTTGTGGCCTAGATAAGCCGATGCCCGGCAGCCACTTCAATCAACCAACCAACTAACCCTTCGTTAGCTCAGCACACTGCTTGAAAGACCTTGAAATTCTCCTCAATCTGCTCCTGTCAGTCCTGCATGAAAAATTTTATACGAGCTGCAAAGTTTTAAAGCTGGGGGAGCCGCAGTAGAAGACACGCCAAACGCTTTTCAAAGTTCCTGCTTAGATCGGCCTTCACCAGTAGGGTCAATAGCAGATGTCTGGGTGAAACCATAGGCAGTATAAATAGACAGATATGGCCATTGAACGAAGAGAAGGGAACTCCTTCCAAGCAGTACTTTAATGAGTATAACAAAGACTTGCAGGATGGGTTACTTCTCTATTGCTTTTTTGCTTAAAACATCGCCTCTGTCAGTGCCAGCTCTCAGTGCGGCCCAATATAGTTTAATCGGTAATTTTTACTTTTCAACTGATCGATCAACCACAACAACTACCCAACTAACTTCGGAGAATGTGGAAAAATGGGTTAAATATAATTCAAACTGAATATCGATATTTTTTTAGTAAAATCATAAATAAAAAAAAAAACGAAATAAAATAACTAATACGGTATTAGATTGTTGGTAAAAAATTATATTTTATAAAATTTAAAGAAAAATATGTATATAAATATATGAAAATACTTTATCAGATTCCTAGTTAGGATATGAAAAATCACATTAAATTAACTCAAACTGATCACCGAAATTTTTTCCTTAAAATATACACGTATATATCAAAATTATATTTAATATTAAAGATATTTTTCAAAAATAGTTTAAAGTAGTTTTTTTTTAATTTTCGCAATATTCAATACCACTTTAAAGCCTCTCACTCACACGTCGCACCACGGCGTATACGCAACATTAAAAAATCTTTGTGCTCTATGGCCGCTTTTAGTAGCAATAATATTGCAATTTTTCATCAGTGCAGAGGCACTCGAATCGAAAGCTCATATTTCGCATAAAGGCATATTTTTAATAACTGCGGTTTTATGAATTTTTCAATAATTCTTTTGCTCTTTCGCTTTTTTTTATTTCACACAAGTAGATACTAAAAGCTGACCAGCAATGGCATTTTTTGCTACAATGTCAGGTCAAAAAAAGAAAAACCGCTGACCTATGAAACTTATTGTGCACTAAAGTTTTTTTTCTGTTTTTGTCTATTTCTTTTTTTGTTTTATGTAATGAAAATTTCATTTTCACAGCTTTCGTGTGTTAAATTCTTCTGTGCGTATGTTAAGCGCTTTGAAAAAGTAATAATCGCATCTCACTGCCACATTTGTGGATGTTCGTATGATAGGGAGATAGTGAGGAGAGTGTGAAAAACGAAGTAATTTTTTAATATAAAATTTTGTATATGAAAATAATAAAAAAAAAAAAATGTTTTTATTTGTGAACTGTGCAGAGCAAAAATCGTATTAACAACCAATCAATCAACGAGCCAAGCGCCTATAAATATGCAATGCCACAAATAATTAAACATAAAATCGCGTTTAAATTGATGATGAGAGAATGAATGTTGCGCAAACAATTAAAGTAAAAAAAAAAATTAATAAAAATTTAACTTACTTCCCTCAAACCAGCGGAAGCTCAAACCTAATTTCATAATAAATATGCGGATTTGGTTAGTCGAAAATTTTACGAGCTCCCGCATGTAAACTGCCATGTAACCCCCAGAGCATTTGTGGTTAGACCAGCCCCATTGTGGCAGTTTTATGGCCAATGTAAGACAAAAGGTAAATAAATTTTGTAAATAAATGAGCAGGCTGCTAAGAAGAAAACAACGAAAAAATTAAGATAACACAAGCAAAAGTCTACAAGTCTGTTGAGGTGTATAAAATTTTTATGTAGCCGCAGCGGAAAGCAAAAAAAAAAAACAAAGAAAAAAGAAAACAAGCAAAAACTTTGTTTCACTCTTGCGGTTGTACGCCTCAGGCGGCACATGCCACATATGGCAGATAAGCATAGAATAATTAGGCAATAATCTTGATGAAGAAAGAAAGAAAAAAATGTTTGCCCTAAATTTTGGCAAAGAAAATTACGAAAAATGTAATGGAAAGTTGAAATGAGTATGCAATTTAACGGAGAAAAAAAATAATTTTTAATTATTTTTATTTTATTTTTTTTAATTATTTTTAGCATATTCTTTTAATTCATTTTATTTTTTAGTTATATGCAATATTTAATTTCTATTTATTTTTGTTTAAGTTCATATTTTTTTTATTTTAATTTTATTTTTTATTTTATTTTTTTTATTTTAATTTTATTTTATTTTTTATTTATTTTTGTTTAAGTTTATATTTTATTTATTTTACATTTTATTATTTTTTTTTAATTATTTTATATTTTTTTTTTAATTTTTTTTGTATTTTTTTTTTTTTTGCTAACAAGCAGGCATTTTATAACCTAGAAAGTGAGCTTGTTTACGGTTAATTATAAAATTGCTGAGTTTCAGTTAAACATGTTTATATGTATGTATATATGTGCTCGTATGTGTGTGTACTGAAATGGCTGAATACAGTAATTATTGCGTGTAATTATTATGTGGGTATTTGAGGCGTTCGCATTAGCTGAGCCAGTCTGACCAACATCCAAAATTATAGAAAATTTATTTTTATAATTGCAGTCACCCTCGGCAGGGAATGTATTGCTAACATAAAATAAAAGCATAAAAATCCATCAGCCGTTCAAAGGCGGCTAAATGCAAACTCTACGTCCCTCCATTGGTTGGAAAAACAATCAAGACGCACGCACATGGAGCTGAACCGAAAATCACATCAGCGACTATGAAGCGCCATTTAGATATATAAATATTTTTCAGGAAATTTACTGAATTTGGTGAAATATATGTATATATATTTTTTTTATTTTAATATTTTTTCAAAAGCCTAGTCCGGTTTACCCAATTTAGGTTAAGTGACCCCAGTGGAAACTGATCGGAGAATCTATAGACGACACATGCTTATGGATCATATAGGCATTCATATATGGTCCGACTAGTAGTACTATGTATGTATAACTAGCTAAAAAAGAAAGCGAGGTTTTTTCTTTTATAAATATATTTCAATCTCTTCTTACTCATGCAATTAAGCCTATCCCGATTTCCGCTCTTATCTAGTATATACATTTCGCTTTCCTCTTACACTCACCGTAACTCTTTTAGAAGACAGTGCTTGATAGTTGATGGCAATATTGTGATATAAAGAGGCCTTTTTGTCTGTCGTTTGAAAATCCTCATTTACCAGTTATTCGAAACTTCGACCTTACCGAAAACCAATAACGTTTTTGCCGACTCTACATAGAGAGCTTGAAATTCTGTTCAAAAGTTTCTTTATAACGAGTTGCTCACAGCGAGTTCAAGGAGCTTGCGATAAAGTTAGATCAAATTATTCACTAAGAGCTGCCCTTTTTCAGACAGAGTGTTAGTTCAGGCTGCAGACTTCAAAATTGTATGGCCTGGGCTTTAAGGATCAATTATGCTTCAACTCACTACAACCCACTGCAACTATTGATGAGTGCATAAGTTCGTGCCCGATTTCAAGTGCAAAATAAAATTGAAATTTTTTGAAGAAAGCGCTTTTATTAATCAATTATGTATTCGCCATCATGTTCGGCAATCCACTCCCAACGTTCAACCAATTTACGTATGCCTGATTCATAGAAATCGCGCGGTTTCTCGTTGAAAAAGGTGTCAAGGTGGTTTTTGACGTCTTCCACATTTTTAAATTTTTTTCCATTCAAATTGTTCTGCAGCGATCGAAACAAATGATAATCAGAAGGTGCAATGTCGGGTGAATATGGGGGATGCGGCATGATTTCCCAATTCATCTCCTTCAGTTTGGCCAGGGTCGGTTTTGCAACATGTGGCCTGGCGTTGTCATGATGGAAAAGAACTCCTTTGCGATTGGCCAAAATCGGACGTTTTTCATCAATTGCTTTCTTCAATTCGACCAATTGCTGACAATACTTGTTGGCAGTGATCGTTTCTCCAGCTGGCAAGAGCTCAAAATAGATCACGCCTCGGATATCCCACCAAATGCACAGCAGTACCTTCATCGGATGCAATCCACCTTTCGACATCGGTTCCGCCCCTTCGTGTGCCTGTTTCCATGTTCTTTTGCGTTGAACATTGTTGTACAGGACCCATTTTTCATCACCAGTCACGAGCCGATCCAAAAAAGGTTCGGTTTTGATCCGTCGAAGCAAAGAAATTGCTGTTGACATACGGTCCACTTTGTTCTTTTCACTCAACTGATGTGGCACCCATGTATCGAGCTTCAAAGTGTACCCAACCATTTTTAAACGACGAAACGCAGTTGATTTGTTGACGTTCAATTCACTGGCAACCTCTTCCGTCGAAATACGTGAGTTATTCGCAACTAAAGTCCTTAGAACATCGTCATCAAGCTCAGAAGGCCGTCCACTGCGAGGTTGATCTTCGAGGTTAAAATCTCCAGAACGAAATTTCGCGAACCATTTCTTTACTGTGCGGAGTGCTGGAGCACGGTCCAAATAAACTTCGCGAATATCTTTAGTTGCAGCGCCCACTGTTTTTCCTTTGCGGAATTCGTATAACATAATATGACGCATATGATCTTTTTAGTTGTTCATCTTCCATGCGTCTTTTCACTAAGCAACTCAAATCAAAACGAAGTTATTTTATGCTTGATTTACAGTTCGGACTGTCACCTTTCCAACGATATATAATATGTATATATTTCTTTCACGAGCGCCACTCTCAAACGATTCGTACGGCATCCAGCGGAATCGAGCACGAACTTATGCACTCATCCAATACTTGAATAGTTATTCTTCTTCGTGGCGTAGTGACCTCTTAGGCATTATGGTCGAGTTAACAACAATGCGCCAATTAGTAATACCAAGTGTGGCCAGGTACTTTTCTACATGGTCTTTCCAACGAATTGGAAGTCCTCCTGTTCCTCTACTACCACTAGCGGATTCCATACCGGAAACTTCCAAAACTGCAGTATACTCTTCTATCCTTGACCTGTCCTGACTGACCTGCCATAACTGAACAATGTCAATGTAGCCGTTCCATCGGTTGCGGTATTCGCCGTTCCCAACTCTTAGATGGCCATAAATTGTTCGCAAAACCTTTCTCTCCAAAACCTCTAACGTCGACTCATTAGATGTTCATGCTTCCGCACCATATAGCAGGACGGGAACGATGAGCGACTTGTAGAGTTTGGTCTTTGTTCGTCGAGACCTCTCTCAACTTTTCAATTCCCTACTCAGTCCAAAGTGGCAGCTGAGGTAAAAGTGGTTCTGCGTTGGATTCATAGGCTGACATTAGTATAGGTGCTCACACAAGTTCCAAGGCAGACGAGATAGAGAACGCTCCTTTCGTACTGCTGAAAACTGCCAGAAAAAGGATCAAACGTTGTTCCGACGTTACAAAATTCTTGATTGCGACGAGCTTGTTCTATGAACGGATGTCAGGAACTTGGAAATTGAAACCAAAAGCTTTCTCTCTCACAACCAGATCTATTTAATTTCAGATCATTGGATCTGTTGAGAGGTAGTTTTATGGAAACTCTTTTGTATAAACCACATGCATTACAAATAAATCTGGTACCCGCCGCAGTCTACTTAAACTGATATGCCTCTTCAGCTAACTCACTTATAGAACTTTGTCATTCTGAACTGTAGATATGTAACTAAACTAAACCTTTTTCTTTTGCCTTTTCCGCTTTTATTTTTATTCTTCTTTGCTTTTACCATTACATTATATTTCTTAACGACCCACACGCTTCATTTATTGAAAATCTGATTTTGCACTTAATGACACGATGAAAGCTATTGTAAACGACACGCACACAGGGGATAATGTGTTTGACTGTGTTCCTTCGTATGTGTTCAACACAACTGTGTAGTTTTTGTTGTTAAAATCTTCGTTACTTTCAGTTTTACGGTCGCTACATTTATTTACGTACAAAATTAAACTCGCTGTTCTATTTGAAATTACTGCGGAGAGACGATTAAAAGATTAAAATTGCACATTTCACTACCATAAAAGCTAGGGATAGCGTTTTAGAGGAGAAGTTTCTCTTCTTAAAATTGTGTACTTAAATGTTAAGTAAAAATACTAAAAAAAAAAACACGTTGTATATGATGCGGAGAACTTTAAAATACCTATGTACAGCTCAAGAGATAAATATGTAAATAAATCAAATTGGTAATTGAGGAGGACTGCAGTGAGTCACATGGCCCGCTCTTCTTTGCTAATTGCTTATAAGTGATCGAGAAGTTTAATTTGTTCATTACATTTAGGTTTGGAGCACTTTGATGCTGTTCACACAGGGACTCAATTAGCTAATTGAGTGTACTTTAGTAAATATTATGCTAACTATCACATAATTAGCTTTATGGAAAGCCGAACACTTAGTTTGTATTTAATTAGTGAAAAATTGGAACAGCTTTACCTCGTAAATAACTCCATGCGACGCTATTTAATGGAAGGCGTAAAATTTTTGTTAGGTAATAAATTGAAGATTTTGAAATGAAAAAAATGAAAAAATTTCAAAAAAGTGTTTTTAATTTCAAAGCATAAAAAATACATAAAAACCAACGGTAAATATGTTTATAAGTACAATAAATTAACATGAATTTTCAATTAAATTGTCCTTTAATTATGAATTAATTTTGAAAAATTTAATTTCAATAAAAATTAAGCTTTAAATAAAGAGGCTAGACTGGAATAAGACCAGAGAGGTGGTGACTCTCTTCTTTTTGTGTTTGCAGCGAAATGAAGAGCTCCTATCTTTGTATTTTTTAGACGAGAAAATCAAAATATTAGGTGGCTCCAAAAGAAACCGGCGTTTCGTGACTATTTAATTGTATTTTTCTTCTGACAATTATAAGCTGTCACTTTTAGCTTGCTTTAGAATAACAGAACGCATAATTTTGTTTATATTTATTTGTTTGGGGCAACTCGGTATTTCGATTATGCCTTAAATACATTTTATTAAAGTTGAAAATCTTTTCAAAAATCAAAAGCTTTTTCCACAAAAAGAAAAAAAAAGTCAAGCACTTATAAATTCAGCATAATTGAATGTGTGTGAACACAATTTATAACTGGTTGAAATACATAGATGATAATGCCTTTAAAGTGAGTGTGGACAGTGCCTAGAATTGTCATCGCCGTTTCAGTGACAGTTGTTCTTGTTTTCGTATTATTCACGCTCGAAAATGTCCGTTTATGTGCCCAATTCTCGCCATTTGCGGGAAGTTTAACTTTTCTGTTACAATTCGAAAAAAATTGAAGCTCTCAGAAACTTACGGTGATGCTACTCTGAGTGAAAGAACGTGTCGGGAGTGGTTTCAACGTTTTAAAAATGGTGATTTCGATGTCGAAGACAAACGTGGTGGTGGAAGAGAAAAAACCTTCAAAGATGAACAACTAGAAGCATTGCTTGATGAAGATTCGTGCCAAACCCAAGAACAGCTTGCCGAATCGTTGGGAGTGAGTCAGCAAGCCACTTCAAAACGTCTCAAGCCCCTGGGCTTTTAATTTTGGAAAAAAAACGGCGGAAGCAAAGTTGTACACCTAATAATTGTCTCAGTTAATTGGTTTTTTGACCTCTATATCATTTTAAATGGATTAAAGAAAATTTGGTTTCAAAGCGAAAAACTTCTGATATATCTTCGATCTTTTGTATTTCATCATCGTTTCTATTAAAGGTCGAGAAAAGATTTTGTAGTCGACAAAAACTATATTGGAATGGTGTTAAATTAATTTCATCAAGGCTGCAACAAAGTCCTCAGTTCTGTCTGGGGTACCTTAAAGGGGTTGAACAGGCTCACTGTAATTTAGTTTTGGGTTCCCAGAACACCTACCGCACATCGAGTTGAATCAAGTTGGCATTCAATGTATTTTTCAGACCACCACTCCAAAGCCAGCATTGTATTCAAAAATTATCATTCTCTCTCTTAACTACACAAGACGTTAATATCTCCTTCCTTTTTTACTGTTATAGACCTTTCATAATATATATATTAGCGAGAAGTGGCTCCAGACTAATACAATACTTATGGCTGTGGTACCTTCGTTACTTGAGGAAAAAATAAGGCACTTGTGTTAAGTTAAACAGTACTTAAGATCTTTGGTAAACCTATTGGTTTTATGATTGCTTGATTTAAGTCCCTATAACATAGGCCTCGTCTCTCGGCGGCTGAGCATTGACCAAATAAGCTGCTTTACACTTACCGCTGCTAGCAATACAACCGCCCTGCATCGTCAAACATCAACTGCTCCACAGCTTACTCTATGGTAAGTAGGTAACGTTCATACTGAGAGTGTTCCTCTGGTCGGATTCAACCCCAACATTCAACTAAATTTTTGCAACCCTTTTGGGGTTTCAAGTGCACAATCTGTCGAAGTTTATTTTATAGTCTTTAACCGTAACAGTTTCACAGTTGGTTCTTGGTTTAACCCTTTCACTCTAACCTGTGTTGGAAGTGACTCATTACTCAGCATTAAAGCTACTTGAAGGGTTTGCATTGTTGCTTCATTTAACTATTACTAAATTTTGGTGGATAGTCGGTCTTGCTAAATCTTGTAGAAAGAAGTCAACACATACCAACTCTTCGAGGATTTTGAAGCAGCCATAAAGACGCAATTTCTAAGTGCTATGTAAGCTGACGCTGAATAATACCAGAAGGATCGCGAATGACTTTCCAGTCTGATACTAAGTAAATAAACTGGATTTTTCAACAAAAGAATGAGAAAAAAATAAGAGCTACGTAGGCTGCTATATATATTTCTGGCCTAATAATAAAAATACGAATATTTATCAACGAAAATGTTTTTTTTTTTGTTTGGATTTGGCTCGTCTTGGAAGACCCACACGGTCGATTGCTGTTTTGTTTCCGGCTCATACGCATAGATCCATGATTCGCACCTGTGACGATCTTATAAACGTCTTTTGAAGCACCGCGAACGTATTTTTTCAGCATTCTCTTACACCAATCCACACGAGCCTTTTTTGAGCGATTGTCCAACGAGAACAAACCTTTTTTACGGCCAGGTGTTCATGCAAAATCGAATGTATGCTGGTGGGAGAAATACATAGGCTTGCCCCTATCTAAGGGTATGTTACATGACGGTCTTGCATTATCAGTTCACGTACGGCATCGATGTGTTCTGGCACAACGGCTGCTTTTGGACGACCTTCACGGAATTCGTCTTTGAGCGAGCGTCGGCCACGATTGAATTCGTTGTACCAGTTTTTCACAGTGCTATAAGGTGGTGCTTCATAGCCATACAAAGATTTTAGTTCATCGATGCACTCTTGTCGTGATAATCCACGTCGAAAGTTGTGAAAAATGATAGCACGAAAATGTTCACGAGTTAATTCCATTTTTTGGCCGAGATGAATTTAATTCCCTGTAAATAAAACAATTCACGATTAAATGACAAAACGTTCTGAGTGATGTTATGCTAAAAAATGTCAAACTTTCCAATGGAAATGTCACATTGCACCTGACAAAACTTAGTGTTGCCTAGGCCAGACCTATATATAGCAGCCTACGTACAGGGCTAAGTAGTGAAAATTCAGTCTTCTATAAGAGCTCAACTGCTGAATAGACCTCATCGGCCTCAACAAACGAGCAGTTAATTCTGCTTTCTCCAGATTAGATAAGAGAAAAAAGCGAATAGTTTACTTTCATCAAAGAAGCAGTTAACGCACTTGCATCGTGCCTACCAAGCCGCTGTTGACATTCATAGATAACGTGCAGTCATGGCTAATTTGGTCTGTTTTGTAACCAGCATCAATAATTACAGCCTGAAATCCAACAGACTCTACTTTCGACTGAGTAGGCTATTGCGATTTGAAATGTAAAGTCCTCCCTCTGGTCGAACAGTACCAAACTTTAATAGTCGCTTATCATTCCCGTCTTGTTTTATAATGCCGATGGAAACGACAACATCTGATGAGTCGGCTTTAGAAGTGTTTTCGAGAGAAATGCTATGCGGATGATTTATGGTGTTCTGTGTGTGTGTGACGGCGAATATCTCAGACGCAGATGATTTAACGCTGAGGTATACCTGAGGTATTGAGCTAGTTCAGATAATCAAGTGACTAAGTCATGCCATTCAGTGAAAGCAAAGAAAAAGTAAGACTTCCACACTTTCGGAGGGATCGAGTAGAAAATGACATGGCTTCACTTGGTGTCTCCATTTGGAAACGATCTGTGAAAAGTAAATTAAGAACAGTGTTTACCCTAAGAAAGTTGAAAAAAAAACAACTACAGAATCTGACATTGTCACCTTATATCAGCAGAGGAAAACTATTTAAAAGTGCAAACAAATTAAGTGAAATTCATTAAATTTTTTCTTTTTTTTGTTCTCCACCCCGTAAATGGCATGAAAACGATTAACCCATTTGTGTGCTGCCAAAGAAAGTGTGGATGGCAAAAAATATTACAAAATCAAAGGAAAACCCACTGGAACTTGAGCTCAACCCAGCAAATGCTTTAATGATAGCCATCAGTTATGCAGATATGCGGATGGACGCAAGAACGCCAGAACGCCAGAATGGTTGGGTGAACGCAAACACAAAGGCAAGCGTCAATGCGAAACGCCTACTGTGAAAGTGTTTACTCAGGCTTGAAAGCACACACACACATGCACACATAGACATACACACATACACATACAATTGCGTACTCCATATTTAAGAGCTATCAACGTAAACGCTTAATTGCTAGCAATTCAATGCAAGCAAAGGCTCGCCACAGTCAGCACCAATTGAAGGCGATGGAAAAGTAAAAATATGCAAACAAACACTTATGCAGAAGAGAATACCTATTTGTGTGTGTGTGTGTGTGTGTGTGTGTATATAAGATAATGCTGATTGCTTTTTTGCATCTGCTATTGTCGTATATACACACATACATACAAATTTGTATGTATATTTTTGTACAAGTGTACTTGGTACGTGACTGCGCCTTGCTAAACGCCCATTAATTGCAATAGCTACCAGCAGGATATAATCAGCCACCCGCCAGTTGCTTGTCAGTCACCCAACTGAGTCAGCCCAACAAAGCCTCCATATAGCCAGTTCTATGTGAATCTACTCGACAAACCTTGGCCATCGAACCGAGAAACGTGAGCGACATTAGTGAACGTCATTTGCTAAGCGATGCAAGGCGACAAAGGCTCTTCAAGTGTGTAGGTGGTGAAGCGAGAAATTCTTCCCCAATGCGAATTGTAGCGCAGAAAGGAAGGAAATGTAAGATGAGGTGAGCAAAGCAGAAATGTGGGCAATTTATGATTATGGTAAGGATGCAATGAAAATTCCTTAAAATTGAGGTTCACCGACAAGCAGAAGCCGGTGTTGTAGCATACTGAAGTCGAGGCTTTTAAATATTTGAAATCTCGCTTTTAATTAGACGGAGCTCGTTTTGGAATGCGACATGTCTCTCAAAGAGAGCTGTTTGCCAAATACTGGCTGGTAGATTGGAATGGTCAAGGCTTATTAACGGCAGGCAGCCATCAAGGAAAACAGAACAAATGAGAAGAGACTGGTATAACTATCGAGCTGGGAACTTCAGAGACACGAGTCCTTAACTAATTACGGAAGTGACGTCTATATTTTGCACAAATAACCGGTATACTACCTACTATCTGTTTTAGGTACGAGAAGAGAACCAGAATCTACTCCTTCGCCTTTAGAAAATATTTGAAATAGTTAGAAGCGACGAGGAACTATAGTCCCTCTATAAAAGCTGAAGCGATTTTCGACCGAGCTCCTCCTCCAATTTGTGGTTTTGCGTCTTGATGGAGGGTCCTACAGTTTATATTAAGCCACCTCCGAACATCTGAGGGATTTTTTTGTGAGGAGTCTTTATCTGATGTCAGAAATATATTCGGAGAGGTTGACAGTCTCTGCAGAGGGCCGACTGTAATTATAAAAATTAACTTAATTTTTTACTTAAATTAATTTTTCATAACATTTGACTCGAACCCTGGTCTTCTGAAAGGCAGTAGGCAATACTAACGTAAGTTGTTGTTGTTTTCATTGTTGTTGTTGTTATTGTTTTTTGTTATTTTTGTTGTTATTGTTGGTGTTTGCGTTTGCGTTGTTGTTGTTGTTGTTGTTGTTGTTGTTGTTGTTGTTGTTGTTTGTGCTGTTGTTGTTGTTGTTGTTGTTGTTGTTGTTGTTGTTGTTGTTGTTGTTGTTGTTGTTGTTGCTGTAACTGCAATATATTCCCCGAATTGATTTTCGGGGAATATTGAGGAAGTGACAGTCCTTGGTCGGATAAAAATCCAGATGGTTTCGGTATAAAACCTGACTGTTGGGAGAACTACTGGATTTTAGTCGCCTCTTACGACATACATGGCCTACCACGGGTAAATTCTTGAGCCCTCGGTAAGGTACTACTCTAGGTATCGATGATTATACAAGTATTTAATGATTACATGGATGCCAATACCTATTATTATTTTTTCTCAAACAGAATTCACTCTCTACCGACACTGCTTGGTTTCTTATGCAAGCATCTGTATATATGCCTGTGTTGACACATTAAATTACGGTGTTCAACTGTAAAATGGTTTCGGTGTACTTTGACAGCCTGCAAAAGGCACACTTGGCCGGTAGCCATTATTTTCAACACTTTTTCAAAGAGATTTTTAACAAAGATTTCACTATTTTTTACTCTTCTTCCATTGCTCTAGTTGTTTTTGTGTAATTGAGTTGAACATCTTGCGCATATTTTTATTCACTCTTTTGAATGATTTTTTCTCCTAAAATGTTAAACATATTTTTTTCCAGTTTTATGATATTTTTCTTACATTTTTCTTACATTTTTCTTACATTTTTCTTATATTTCTGTTTTATGTACCCAAAACGAAGACGCAAATATTATCATAACCCTAAGTAACACTATGCATTTGTTGTATTTGTTGTTTTTTCGTACATAAAAAGTATAAATTTATTTCGGTCAGCACTGAACGCAACGGCAAGCGGTGGAATGACACACAAAACAAACTAACTAAACAGAATGAAGACTCTGTAGGAAGCAAACAAGCGGACGTGTTTGTAGAGAAAGTCGGAACAAGACAATCGCGAAGCTTTTGTTTATGTTTGCTAAATATATTAGACAAGCGCTGACTTGTAAAAATGGCGGAAGGAATATTTAAGTAAAAGAAAACCTCAAAGTAAATGAGAACTGAGAATATACCCCCCCTCTCCCCATCGTCCTATTATGCTCGTACTCAGCTAGTAGTTATATATGTACATGTAAATAAAGCATAATTTTTTTCTTTAAATTAGAATAGCCTTTTTTTACCGGTAAGTAGAATGAAAAAGGAAGAAAATAATATTTATTTAAAAAATAATAAATTATTTGCGGGAAATTGAGGTTCAACTTGGTACTTTTTCAATATGAATACTATTTTCCTAAAGCTTGTAAGTGGACCCTCTCAGAGGAGTACAAAAGCTCAGTAGCATATCTATTGAATAAATAAATGAAAAAATACCAATTATAGGTCCCACCATAAACAGGGCTAAGAAAGGAGACATAGCGTTGAGTTTATGTTGTCACAGTCATTTTCATCAGTCTTCTCTTTCCATTAGAAATCTTTACAACTCCTTTAACCTTGAATGAAGAAGGAAGGATTTAGCTTAACTCACTTTAAACTCACACATCTCAATGTTTTCATGGGGCTCATGAGGCTTCGTCTCGTTAGAACTGAAATTTACTTTAGAACTTGTTATTGAGAGAAAACAGACTGCCTACCTTACAAACGTTGCAATAGACTACAACACATGCCAGGTGGTAGTAGTTTGTGAAGAACTGTAGAGGAAAGCAAAACGAATTTGTGGACAAAAAAGAAAGAGACCGAAATGCTTGAGTACGCTGACCTTATACAACTGGCCGACAAGGTTAATGTTTGAAAAATCTATGAAGAGATGCGACAACATCCAGTTGTTTTCAAGACCAAGCAGGTAATCTTTTTGTAGATTTTCAGAGCATACTTTATACTTTATAGATGGAACACTACTCCACGCTGCCAAGTGGCAGTGAAAGAGTAACATTTGGAAATGGCGTACGCGTCACTGTCAGATGTTTCATTAATCCACATTGAATATATTCTATGGATTTCCGTCAGGGCTATTCAAATACATCGGCAGTATATGGTCGGATGCTAGCACGATTGGAACCTAAATGAGCTCTGTCCAGTTCCCAGTCAGCGCTAGTTACCGTAGGATAAGCCTCATAAATATCGCATGGTTCATCATGTGGTAAATCCTAGGAAATATCCGGGACCCAGACACATTACCCTTTCATCGATTTTAAAGTTGCCTGCAAAAGCACGATATGGAGCTGTCTCTATGCCGCTATGTCGAGAAAGGTTTTTTTTTGGAAGATATTCGGTTCTTAGCGCATTGGCAAAGGAATGATCAGCTGTACGATTTTTTTTAGAACATAAAGAGATTATGTGCACGCTGGTTATGTTATGTCTCCGAATATATGAAAGCACTTCTGCTTTGATGCGGTACCCGCTAAGCAAAGGATCAGGTGGAGAGCTGCCTGAGAGCTGTCTGATTTCGCTTGGTATTTCCATCTGGCGTCAAACAGCAAAGAAGAGGAACAAATAGCGCCTAATGTTGATTCAGCCTTAATCGCGTAGTGGTTTCCAAGCCAACGAATAAGAGGAGAGAGTTCTTGTCTTTGTTGTAGATGTGGAAAAAATGCATTATCTATCAACCTTTAATGAATGAATGGATTAATGGATATGTTCGTAGTATAGTAGTTGATACAGAAACTTCAAAAACAAAAATTTTTCAGCTTTGCCTATAAAATGCTTCTTGGAACCCAACCTAATAGATCCATTTATGAACTCTGTACTTCACAATGTATCCATATCTGTAATTTTGGCCTAAAAATATCACAGTTTGTAGAGAACTTGAGGTGAGCAACAAGAAAATTTTGGCGAAATATGAAAAATTCTTCGGAGACTCTTTAGAAAAATTTACCAATCTTCATGGAAAATGTTTGTTTAGTACCATAACGAGTTGAGATTCCCTGCTGAGTGACGTTTGAATTCAGAATAAAGTTTTTCTATAGTTTGATGTTTAATATTGGTGCGGCCAATCACCAATCGAGTTCATTATTCCCCTCGTGGTAGTACGGACTGCTAACCGCTCGATTGGTGCTTCTTCGGTAGACCATTAATTATATAATTTTTACGTTTAGTTTTGGTATTAAAATCTTTAAAAGCTCCACTCTTTCTGTATAAATTATGCATACAGAAATATTCGACATGCCAATTGTTTAACATCTGTCATTTTGCTATGTATAAAATTAATATATTTATATGTGTATCAGCTTCAAGATAGTCCATTCTCTGTCTTTATCCTGGTTTCCTGATTTTGCTTTCTGAAACTTTGCTCCCTCGGGCCACCGGACTTACCTTAACTTCAGTTAGCTAATTGGGCCAGCTTCACGGAACACACTGAGAACGCCTTCAGTGTTCTATCCACTTCCAATACTTACATCTACATTACTCCAAGAAATCCATCCATCATGGAATTTAACTTGGAAAACACGACGATAAGTAAAGCATCCAAGTAGTCACAAACTCTTCTCTAGTCATTCATGCTGAGTGTTTTTCAATATCTATGATCAGATTTTATACTTTGTACCAGAAACACAAAAAAACAATTTTTTTTTTGGAAAAGGAGAACTACTAGCTTTCGCGCTTTCAGTTGAGGAACATAGTAAATTCTAAGCAGTACCTGACAGTATACTATTACGGGACTCATTCTTGTGGAGAGTTGTTCGCGGCAGACCCGTGTCTCTGTCAGATCAGACACAGAAATTAATCGGCAGACTTAATACAGCATTGTCATACCGAACCACTGAACCGAACCGCTGGACACCAACCTTTGTAGGCAGACCTTAAACACCTTTCACAGAGATTCAATTACTATTTTCATTATCGATACTCAAGTGTACAATGTCTTCGGGATCCTTACAAAAGCTATTCAGACGAACAGCTTCCTTGAATCAAATTTACTGGACACTTTCACCTAGACTTCGTTTGCTTAAATAAAGTTTAATCCTTTTCAAATTGACTGCTTAATCATAGATGTCGTACTTAGTCGGAGGTGTTTGTCAAATAAAAAAAAAATATTACAATTCTTGCCGAATGGCTTCTTACCATGGAAGCCTCAATCTCCTCCGAAAATTTTCAATTGTAATTCTGCTTATTTTGTTTAAAAAAAATTTATATATTTATTACCATTTTTCTTATCATATATACTATATGTATATATACTTACATTTATGTACATGGTACGCGTAAGCCGCACAACATTAATCACTACGTGCGAACAGCTGTTCCAGTCATTAATTTGTTAAATTAGCGCCAATCGTAAATCCACATAAAAGTTGTTGAGATGAGTTGGCAATAAATATTTTCGATTCTGCTGAAATAAAAATAAATATATTTCTTTGATTTGCAAGCAGATTAGATTTAGATAAATATGTCTTACATACTATACATTTATATCTTAGCAATATATTAAAATATAACTTCATTCAATATCAGTTCAACAGCGAATTCATTTATTTTCCCTGCCGAGTACGAGTCGCAGGAACAAAGAGTTGTCCTCAAATGCTTAACTACTAATTTACGCATTCACTTTCCATACTTCTGCCAACTACTTCTGCTGAGTTTGATTACTTTCTGCTCAACAAAATTGGTCCTGCAGTTATTGGTGAATAATGGTAATCAATATTGCTTTGGCTAATATCAGTACTTACCTACGATTTGTACGATTGTGGTTAGTACTTATGTTGCTGTCTTTACAGTTTCTACATCATTTATTATATTCTCACTTACGAGCGCTGGAGTAATGTACAACTGCATACAAGCGCACGTATGTATATGCATACATATAATATTTAGGTGTGTTTATATGACTATTAGGGGAATCATCAAATCGAACTAAATTTTTTTAATGTAATACATAATACTAAACAATATTTATTTTATTATTTATACCTTAATTTTTTATACAAACTTATACAGAATTTTTTTGCTTTTCACTCTTTTCATTGTTTCTCCTCCACGCGCTTATAAGAAAAAAGAAAATTCTATATCCAAACTAATTTTTTAAATAAATATAAAACCGATCTCCATTAAATAACACTTCACTTAGGTATACAGGATAGGAAATACTATCAAAACAAATTAATGTTACGTATACGCACTGTATACCCAAAAAATGTCTGATGTATATGGAATAATTGTTTTACAAATATATTATATTATTATATATTATTTTAAGTTATGTAAATGTACTTGAAAATATCAACAATGCCTCGGATGAGATACCTCTATCTGTTGACGACCCCTGCAAAGGAATTAAAGATCACGATTTGAGGGCATGCACCTGGAAATTTTTCAATATATCGTTGATTTGCGCCCACGCACCGACGGCAGAGAAGGGCGCTCTGGCCAAAGATGCCTTTTATGAGCGCCTAGAGCATATTTATGAGCGCTGCCCCCGACACGATGTGAACATCGTGCCGCGAAGATAAGCACGCGCCTCTGTGTTTCGAAGAACGCCCGTCAACAAACACAATAAAGGTTCAACGTCGAAAAGTTACAATCCCAAAGGGCAGCCGACCGATTTTCTTCTCGACTTACATTCCTGCTCTCTGAGAGCACTCATCAGCAACTCGGTATACGGGAACTGTGGGACGGTATTTCAAGCTCCCTACGTACAGCTGCAAACGAAACTATTGGATTTCGTAAAGGTCGCAAAAACGGCTGGTACGATGAAGATGGCCGTGTCGCAGTGGAGAGAAAACAGACTGCCTACCTCGCAATCTTGCGATCGACCACAACACGTGCGGGATGGGATAGATACCGGGAGCTGAAGAGGGAAGCAAGACGCATCTGCAGACAAAAAAAGAAAGAGGCCGAGATGCGTGAGTCTGAAGAGCCTGAGAAGCTGGCCGACAAGGGTAATGCTCGAAAATTCTATGAGAAGATTCGACGGCGTACAGCAGGTTTCAAGACCGGAACAAACTCTTGTAGGACCCAGGGAGGTGAGCTAGTGACAGATGTCCAGAGTATACTCGATTTATGGAGGGAGCACTTCTCCACCCTGCTGAATGGCAGTGAAGAGGAAACACGCGGAGATGGTGAACCCGAAACTCCAATTGATGACGATGGAAAAGCTGTTCCGTTACCCGACTATGCAGAAGTCCTAACAGCAACCGTCCGCTTAAAAAACAACAAAGCGGCTGGAGCTGACGGTATACCGGCAGAACTATTCACACATGGCGGTGAAGAATTGATCAGATGAATGCATCAGCTTCTTTGTAAAATATGATCGGATGAAAGCGTGCCCGACGATTGGAACCTAAGTGTACTCTGCCCAATCCACAAAAAAGGCGATCCCACAGTCTGCGCCAATTACCGTGGAAGAAGCCTTCTTAATATCGCATATACCATATAGCGTTTTGTGTGAAAGACTAAAATCCTCCGTCAACAAACTGATTGGACCTTATCAGTGTTGCTTCAGACCTGGTAAGTCAACCATTGACCAGATATTCACCATGCGCCAAATCTTGGAAAAGACCCGTGAAAAGGCAATCGACACCCACCACCTCTTCCCCGATTTCAAAGCCGGCGTCGACAGCACGAATAGGAGCTGCATTTAGGCCGCTATGTCTGAATTTGGTATCCCCGCAAAACGGCTATGTAAACTGACGTTAAGCAACACTAAAAGCTCCGTCAGGATCGGGAAGGACCTCTCCGAGCCGTTCGATACCAAACGAGGTTTCAGACAGGGTGATTCCTTATCGTGTGACTTTTTTAATTTAATGCTGGAGAAAATAATACGAGCTGCAGAGCTGAATAGCGAAGATACAATCTTCTACAAGAGTGTACAACTGCTGGCGTACGCCGATGATATCGATATCACGCCGTGAGTTCTGCTTTCTCCAGACTTGATAAAGAAGCGAAGCGAGTGGGTCTGGAAGTGAATGAAATATCTCGTGTAATCAAACAAACAGTCATCGCGTTCGGGACTCGGCTCCCAAGTCACTGTTGACAGTCATAACTTGGAGGTCGTAGATAATTTTGTCTCTCTAGGGACCAGCATTAACACCAACAACAATGTCAGGCTGGAAATCCAACGCAGAATCACTTTTGCCAACAGGTGCTACTTCGGACTGAGTAGGCAATTGAAAAGTAAAGTCCTCTCTCGGTGAACGAAAACCAAACTCTACAACTCCCTCATCATACCGGTCCTACTATATGGCGCAGAAGCGTGAACGATGTCAACATCTGATGAGTTGGCTCTAGGAGTCTTCGAGAGAAAAGTTTTGCGAACGATTTATGGTCCTTTACGCATTGGCAACGGCGAATACCGCAGACGATGGAACGATGAGCTGTACGAGCTATACGATAATATTGGCATAGTTCAGCGAATGAAGAGACAGCGGCTACGCTGGCTAGACCATGTCGTCCTAATGGATGAAAGCACTCCAGCTTTGGAAGTATTCGATGCAGTACCCGCTGGTGGAAGCAGAGGCAGATCTCCACTCCGTTGGAAGGATCAAGTGGAGAGTGACCTGGGTTCACTTGGCATTTCCAACTGGCGCCAGGCATCGAAAAAAAAAGAAGAATGGCGCTCTTATATTGATGCGGCTATAATCGCGTAAGCGGTGCCAACGCCAATAAAGAAGAACAAGAAGTTGATTGGCTGAACATTAAATATAGTCAAACATAAAATATGGCTAAACATAACATGAGACTTACCCTTATATATGGTTGAACATCAAATATGGTTGAACATGAAATATGGCTAAACATGAAATATAGCTAAACATAAAGTATGGCTAAACATGAAATATAGCTAAATACAAAATGTAACTAAAAATAAAATTACTTGTAAATTCTTTATTTTAATTTTTATTTTTATTTTTATTTTTTTTTTTTTATATTTTAACCTGAAATCAAAATACTCGTATCTGTATATCGTCAGTGCCTACTATAAACTCTGGAAACATGATCTCCGCATATTTTCTTTCAATCTATTTATTTTATACTTAATACAAAATAAATTTTCACTGGCTCTTGTTAAAACATAGATTTATTGTGCTAAATAAAAGCTGCCCTAATGTAAGCAAATACTCTTGCTCCAGACTGATTTTGCAGTAATTTATGTGGACTTGGCAGTTTGGGTGACAATCATTTTATGCTAAGGCTAAACCGAGAGTTGGTCACTCAAGAAATTATGCGAAAATATATGTATACCAACATAGATATGCTATATATATTACTAGTATTTAACTAAAATGCATGATTTCTGGCTCATCTTGTTATATACACTTCTTGCCTGCCAGTCATTTCCCCTTCAAACTTCCTCCTACACAACTCACATCTACACATATTGCCTTTTGCATATCCATATATGTATGTAAATAAATTTATATGTATGTATGCCAACTAACACCCTTCCAGTTTATCTGATTATCAGTCACTTTTACTGGTGATGCTGTAATTCATATCTCGCAACACTGACGCAGCTTTTGTGTTGCCAAGTGAGGATACACATATCTCTTGGTCTAGCAATATATTTTATTTAACCAACTGTCTGTCTGTCTGTCTTGCTGTCTGCTTTTGGCATGTCCCTCTCTCACTTTCTTCTTCTTTGGAGTCTGATTATTTTAGCTGTCAAGTTGGATTTCGTGGCATTAAATAAATACACTTTTGGACTTGTGTATGTACGTACAAACTATAATATGTATGTAAATCATCTAAGCTATGCATAAGTAAAATAAGTCAGAAGCCATAATTTCTGCCATTATAAAGGTTCATTCATACAACTAACTACCGTTGTATATTTATGAATGAATGGGCTGCTGGTTGGGTTCTTTTAAGCATTTCGTTATTGGTTAAAAAGTTGATTTGTGTGTTTAAATTTCTGAGAAGAACGAAGGAAAAAATTCCACTAATTAATTAATTTGTTTGAGAAGTTAAATTGGAAAATATGAAAGTACATAATAATGTACTTTCTTCGAAGAACGGTCATGAAATATTATTTTTAAAATATAGTCAAGTAGAAAATATAGTTAAACATAAATTATGGTTAAATATATATAATGGTTTAACATTAAATATGGCTTGACATAAAATATGGTTTAACATAAATTATGTTGTAATGTAAAAAGTTTCAACTGCTTGACATTTTATATGCGTTGTAAAACGCAAAATCTTATGTAATACTAGTAAGAAGATGATATTATATACCTATTCCTACAAATAAACTAATATCGAAATCACATTATAAGTGCTTTTTGATGTAATGTGATAATTTTTATAAATGTTGCAGCCGGAAAAAAAAATTTGAAAAAGTTTATAAAAAAAATTTCTGCCATATGTGAAGTATCACTAAATATAAAATATCGTCAAACAAAAAATATTTCAGAAATGAAAATATTGGCTAACATAAAATATTGCTGAACATAAAATATTACTTTTATAAAAAAAGATTTTGAACAACAAAAAATTTCCAAACATTAAGGTTTGCTTAACATAATACATTGATGGCATAAAATATTGCTTGACATAAAATATGGCTGGAAAAAGGTTTAACATAAAATGTTTTTTCAAAGTAAATATTGTCAAACAAAGATATTGTTAAAAAAAATTTTTATGGTATAAAATATGGTTAACAATTTTTGTAAACAAAAAATATTGCCTAATAAAATATGTTATAAAATATTTTCACAAAAGCAAAAATATGCCAATTATAAAATATTGATTGCATAAAATATTTTCAAATAAAAAATTTTTACAAACATAAAATATTGCTTGACATAAAAAATTTTTGAACAAAAACTATTGTCAAGTATTCATTGTGGCTAACCTTAACTAAACATAAAAATGGCTAACCATAAAATGTTGCTCAACATATTTTTTTATATTATATTATGTTTTATTATTACAGTATTATCTGTATATTTTTTCGAAGCAAATTCCTTGGGTATGCACTCATACTCGTATATACGAGCGTATGATATTTATGGCGTTAGACGGTAATTCACGTGCAAATTTTATCGCTTCAATTTTAGTTGGTATTATCTATTGATTCACTTTTGGTAATAAGATGACAATTTATCGATTTGTGTATTAGACAGCCAAACCCACATGCCAGCCTTTAAACGTCTGCAAATAGGATTTTTGGATTTGCAGTAGTGTGTGTAAGGTACTTAAGTATATTTACCTGCATTCATCATATTAATACATATAACTGATGTATGTGCGTTTCTTTTGCCATACACATAAGCATTGAAGTAACCGCTTAAGTATATTTGCCTGTTCAACTGTCAATTGCAGTTCTATTTTTTTTTTTTTGTTTGTGGTAACAATAAAGACTTATTGAAGCATGTTAGAGTGCATGTGTGTTCTTGCCACTTAAGTGCTTGGCAATTTCACGTGTTCAATTAGAGCGAGAAAAAGTTTAATTTCGATAAATAGATATGCGTACATACGATTACATACAAAATACATACACACACATGTATGTATATTCAATTAAAAATAAAATTTGTATTTATAAATAGATACATATTTATATTGACTTAAATTTTACTGCTTATGTACTTATAAATATAAAAAATAAAATTAATTGCATACATTTTGGCGTAAATAATTGCGAAAGCCTTCAAGCTGTCACCTTATATAAATACTTATGAACATATAAATATATGTGTACTTAAAATAAATTTTCATTAAATTGACTTAAAAGGCTTAACTTATGCAAATAAGTATGTACATTACTGCACAAGCGTATATGTGTATTGCCTGCTCACGTTTCAGCAGTTAATTGTGCGGCAACGATTGCATTAAAATAAATTTCCGTACGAGTTGGTTAATTAATTGAGAGAAAATCAATGTCAACGAGAGTGTAAGGTCGGATGTAAGAAGTATTAAAAAATAAATCAAATGGATGAGTAAAATAAAATAAAGTAAAACAGAAGCAAATTAAACAAAATAAATAAAAATTAAATAAATTAAATAGAATAAATAAAATAAAACTAAATTAAATTAAAAAAAAGATAAAAAAATAAAGTAAAATAAAATAAAGTAAAAAAAAAAAATAAATAAAAATTAAAGAATGAAATAAAATAAATAAAATAAAATATAATTAAAAAAAAAGATAGAAAAAATAAAATAAAATATAATAATATAAACTAAAATAAATAAAATAAACAAAATAAAGTAAAATAAAATAAAATAGAATAAATAAAATAAAATAAAATAAAACCAAATAAACAAAAATAAATAAAAACTAAACTCAATAAAATAATATATTTATAAAATTTTTTATTGATTATCATAAAATGAAATAAACAAAACAATAATAATACTGAAACATAAATAAAAAAATATTAAATAAAATAACATAAATTTAAATTAAACAAAAATAAATATATCTAAATCAAAATAAAATAAATATTAAATAATATGAAATAAAATATAATAAAATAACTAAATTAAATACAGCTTAATTTAAACCCAATAAAATTAAAAAATCTATATATATAATTAAAATTTATCAAAATAAATTGAAATTGTTTGCCGGCTCGATTTCAATAAAAACGTAATATAAACTTATTTAACTCCCATATATTGTATTACGGATACACGTCGCTAACGGTTCTATCAGTCTAACATGGAGTTGTGTACTGTAACCGAAATATATCGGAGTTAAACAAATTAATATTGTCTTTTTATTGACCTCGAGCCGGCCAAATATTTCAATTTAAAATAAATAACTAGTAATTGTTTTTGCGGCCATGATATTAATAATATGGTAGAAGTGACAGCTGTTTCGGAGATCACCACATCTCCTCATCAGACTTCTTATGGCAGGGATCCTGACATAGTTTCCCATACAAAATCTAAGTGGTTACGTATACGCAAAGGCGGCTTGTAAAGGGCTCGTTATAAATAGTATAAGCTCAATGGTCAAGTTCACATCATTGAAATTCCTAGAAAAATTTCTTTCATAATTTTTCTCTTTTTTTAAAATGTTTATGATGAATAAGTAAATATGTTTTGTAAGAGCACGCGTAACCCATAATTAAACCATTTCTACAATATACCATAAGCTTATGCTGATTATCTTTATTCTGTAAACAAAACTTGCAAGCATTAAATATGGTTGTCAACAAAAAATTTTGTACATTTTTCAAATGAAATTGCAAAATCTTTGTTTGATACAAAGAAAATTAAATTAGATAAAAATAAATAAAAAAGAAATGTTAATTAATTTTAAAATAAACTTAAAATATAAAAAATAACAAAATTGAAAATAAAGATAAAAAATATAAATAAAATTAAAAATTTTTATAAAAATAAATAAAAATAAAAATATTTATAAAAGAAAAAATTAAATAAAAATATAAATAAAAACCAAAAATTTAAAATGAAATAAAATTTAAATTTAAATAACAATAATATTTCAAATCGTAATTAAAATTATTTAAATATAAAATTAAAATTGGTTTAAAAAATCTAAAATAAATGTTGAAATGAGAAACGAAATAAGAAATGAAAGTAAAAATCCAATTACAAATTATAAAAGACAAACTTTAAGGAAAAATTAAAATCTATTAAAAATAAAATTAAGCATATCTGGAGAAATAGAAATCAAAAAGTGGTAATTATTAATTAAAATTAAATAAAAATAATACAAAAATAAGAGCAAAGAAATGTAAGAAAAAAAACAAAAAAAGACATAATAAAAAACTATCAAAGTTATTGCCAAATATAAATTAACAGAGATTATATTAATTTAATAAACAATATAGAATGAAAACATTTTACAAAAAAAAAGTACTAAAATTACTTCACTATTTGCTTCCTTTTACTTATTAATCTCATTACTAATTAACACTTCACTAACTACTGAGCTCAAGTCCTTCCACTCTCCACAACACTTGAATGTTTATCCTCCACTTCATTTATCAAACTAAATATTTGCACAAGCTCAAGTATGTGACACTTTCCATTTGTTTCACACTGTTTTGCTCATATCCAGTTAATTCATTTTCTAGCACTTTTCATTGTCATAACGGACATCATTCAGGCATTCATATATATGTAAAGGCATTTCCATTGCTTTGCATTTATTTCGCATTGAATTATGTTAATGTGTGGGTATAAATGCATAAAGCGGCCGTGTCTCATTTGTGCAACTTAATGTCAGTGGCACATACTTGTTGCAAGTGTTGAAATACGAGTGGACATATGACTAGAACATTCGTCACAAAGTCATTAGACTGTGAAGAGCGTATTAAGAGTGAATGCATGAATTTGATATGGTTGGTGAGGTTAATGAGTTTGATGGGTAAAAGGGAAGGAAATGGCAGTTCTCAAACTTTATCTGCACAGTTTTCTCCATTCTTATCAACTTCTAAAAATGAAAGAATAATAATCAGTGATAATAGCAAGAATATGTAATAGAAAAGGAAGCACGTTACATACCAAAAATGTGAATATCGTAGTAAAATAAGCAGAAAGCAAGAGAAGAAAGTAGGCAAAAAAAAATTTATTTTAAGTATTGTACATAAGATCATCATAATATGAGCAATTTATCCTTATTTCAGCAGGAAAAAACAAAATATTTTTGCTTGCCAACACATTCCATACACGAACAAAATCCACTCTGAATACTCTTATTTATGTTTATACTATGTCAGTATGTTTAAGAATAAAATAATTTTTTCTCACTCGTCAGAAATTGGCTCACTGGCGGTGTTTTATGCAAGAAAAAAACTCTCTTTTTTTACTGTCACAGAAAATAACAATTAAAATAATTGCTGGAAAGAAAATTTTTTGTTGGCATGCCACCAACTGTGCTCTCACGTGTGCATGTGGCTTAGAATTCGCTGAAAAAAATTTTGCTATTCATGTGGTTAATTAACCGTGATTGCGCATAATTTATATTAAAATATGCAGAGCTACCTCAAAGGTGGAGTTAAGTAGAAAGGAAGTGCATTGTAAGAGGTCAAGAAAAATGTATTAAATTAAAAAGGAGAAAAAGAAAACAAAAAATTGCCTTAAAGTAGGCCACTGCGTACAGATAAGGGATGAGACTTGGAATGCAAAGGATTTTCCAAAAAAAAATACTATAGTTACAATGCGCCAATTGTATATATAATATATCAGGTGTTCAGCCCTAAATTGAACAGTGTAGAATAGAACATGAACCCTACACTCCCCTATTGCATCGAAAGATCTCCAATACGATGACTTACGGGGTACCGCCTCAGTGGAGTACTATTTATCTATGACAAGAATTTTGATAACTCAGCTTGAGAAACTTGTACACATATTCTTCACGAACGAAAAGTAGCTTGTTTGTTGTTATACAGCTCCGAAATGCTATCTATGAACGGAAGTGACGTCTTCGTCTGTCTATTGATGACTTTAGCTCGAAGTCCATAAAATCATCATTAGTGTCATATCCATGTGGAGCTGCTGCTCAAAGAAAATACTCAGATATCAGAATCTCGCAGCTTTAAAAAGGCATACATAAAGTGACTTCAGCTATGCCAAAGGAAGGCATCAAAACTCACTGTAGGTCTTTGTTCACCTTTTGCTCTTGCGTTTGTCTGTTTAGGAGAGCTGGATTTTCCTGCCTTTGATTAGATTACACCTGCTCTCTAAAAGTCCGTAATCATTTCCTAATGCTAGGGTTTACAGTAATATTAGCATTTTAAGAATTCTTTTACAAAAAAAAATTTAATCATTCTTAATGCATTTGTCTCTGCTTTTCTCTTTCCAGGTAAGCCTTACGTTTATATCGCCTGCGTAAAGTTAAGTTACACGAAAATCTAGCCAATTCATATTATTGTACTCGTCGAAGTAGTAAGTTCATTAATTTCTGTGTGTAGTATGCGCTCGAAATCATATATTTATAAATAAAAAAATTATATAAAACAGATAAATAGTAAGTAAATAAAATTAAATATAATTATATTAAAAAATATATACTTTTTTCATTAGGTGCATAAATTCAATTTCAATTCAGTCTACGCAAATAAATTTACTTTCTCTTTTTAAAAATATTTTTCCATTCAGCTCAGCTACTTGTTACCTTGTATCCGATTTTTTTATTTTATTTTATTTTATTTTATTTTATTTTATTTTATTTTATTTTATTTTATTTTATTTTATTTTATTTTATTTTATTTTATTTTATTTTATTTTATTTTATTTTATTTTATTTTATTTTATTTTATTTTATTTTATTTTATTTTATTTTATTTTATTTTATTTTATTTTATTTTATTTTATTTTATTTTATTTTATTTTATTTTATTTTATTTTATTTTATTTTATTTTATTTTATTTTATTTTATTTTATTTTATTTTATTTTATTTTATTTTATTTTATTTTATTTTATTTTATTTTATTTTATTTTATTTTATTTTATTTTATTTTATTTTATTTTATTTTATTTTATTTTATTTTATTTTATTTTATTTTATTTTATTTTATTTTATTTTATTTTATTTTATTTTATTTTATTTTATTTTATTTTATTTTATTTTATTTCATTTTCTTTTATTTTATTTTATTTTATTTATTTTATTTTATTTTATTTTATTTCACTTAATTTTGTTTTGTTTTATTTATTCTTTTCGTCACCATAAGGGTACACATCAAGTATATATTGTCTTACAAAAAAATACTTAAAATTATTTTATTTTTCTTTGTTTTAGTTTATTATGTTTTATTTTATTTTATTTTATTTTATTTTATTTTATTTTATTTTATTTTATTTTATTTTATTTTATTTTATTTTATTTTATTTTATTTTATTTTATTTTATTTTATTTTATTTTATTTTATTTTATTTTATTTTATTTTATTTTATTTTATTTTATTTTATTTTATTTTATTTTATTTTATTTTATTTTATTTTATTTTATTTTATTTTATTTTATTTTATTTTATTTTATTTTATTTTATTTCATTTAATTTTATTTTATATTATTTTATTTTATTTATTTTTAATTTTATTCTTTTTATATAATTTAATTTAATTTAATTTAATTTAATTTAATTTGGTTTTATTTTATTTTGTTTTGTTTTATTTTATTTCATTTTATTTTGTTTTATTTTAATTTCAAATTTTTAACAAGAAACTCAAATAAATGGCAACTCATATGTGAAACAAGAAACTTTACACACCTACATGCAAGCTCGTATGTACATATGTGTTTGTATTATTTACCTGCGCAAGAAAATGCAAAGAGTAAAATTCAAACTTTTAACAGAACAATGGTGAATGAAAGTGCACATAAAGAATACGAACAAAAAAAGACATAAAATCAAATATAACAAAATGTAAAGCATGTGAAAATAACAACAAATACAAAAGCAACATTATCAACATTACCAAACAAAGCTCTGTATACGAGTATATGTGTATAGGTATGTGAGCACTTTTATGCAAATCGCTTGCAGCCTGTCGATATATGTATATTTTTAAACATACTCGTATAAAAACAATTTCACACGCATACCAATGCATATCGTTGCACTTGCCAAACTATGTGACAGCAAATAAGCAGCAATGAAAATAAATAAACATTGCCATGTGCAACACAAACACACACATGCAAATATACAAAAAACATACCATAAACATACAAATATAGTACGTGCTTCTGGTAAATGCGTATGCACGTAAGCAAATAAAGAGCAGCTATTGTATTGTATTGTATTAGCAACGGTAGAAAAGCAAATAAACCGTTGAACAGGAAAAGTATTGAACAATTTGTTGATTTTTCTTTTCATTAGTATTTTTTCTCTTTTTTTTCTTTTTTAAACTTTTTTCATATTGTTAAAGGATTTGCCGTGAGGTGTTGATTGAACAATATTTCCTTATTTTCATTCTCGGTTGTGTTAAAGCAAAAATGTAGAGAGTAAACGTACGTACATAGTGTTTTTATTTACCTTTCTTATTCAAAGTGTTTGAAAAGGTTTTTGGAAATGTTTGTTTTTTTTTTTTGATTGTTACAGTTAATAAAATCAGAAAATAACTTTTTTTTAAATAAAATAAAATTACATTTTTGAGATATATTTAGAGTGAATAAAATACAGAAAAATTAAAGAATTTCTATATAAATAACCAATTAACAAAAAAATAAATAAATATGCATATAATTGGCGCTTTGTGTCCGCTGAAGCTATTTTAGTCCTCCGTGTTTCTATTTAGCATTTAATAGAAATCATTTAGTAAGTGGGAAATTAAATAAAGGTTACAAAGATATATATATTATAACAGTAGTCACTTTTCTTATAAAATTCGGCATCGGTGACCATCTCACTTTGGGCCTACTCACTGAATGTGCGACGTGCTTGATGATCGTGGAGGGTTGCTTGAATTATAGACTACGCTGGACGATTATGTCGATCGCAGCCTGAACGATGCGTAAGGTGAACCGAAAGATTATTTTGGTAATAAATTTGCAGGATTTGCAAATGTTGTGTGGGAGTAAGTCTGTTCATTATGAAATGGCAAGAAGCATTGCCTCATTGAATATCTCATGTCTAAAAAAACACATGTACTCGAACATATATATATTTATATGTATGTTTATATATATATAACATCATCTTATGAAAACAAAAAAGAAATACCAGACCTCTTTAAGAAACAGTACTGCATTGAAGAGCAATTACTTTGCCAGTTTGAGCATAAAAGCATATGTGACATTGTCAATGAATATTTGCTACCAACAAATAAATTATTCAATATTATGTATGCACTCAATGTTGACACATACTCATACATATATATCAGCTTATTAATAACGGCAATCATACGCACGAGTGCGTAAACTACTTACGAGAATGGAAGATATAGAGAAATATTATTTCAGAGAAAATAGAAAACTATACATTTATATTTTCCTACATACATACACTTATAAAGAAGGCATATTTGCTTTCTATATATGTATATGCGTCTGCAAAAAAACTATAATATGTCAATCGCTTTCACTTATACTCAATGAGTTAGAACAAATGTAAGAAACAATTGAGCTAAGATAGAAACTCAGAAAGCAAATGCCAAGAGGGATGAGAATATAACTGAAGAAATATATAAATGACTTAAAATAAAGGAGTATATACGCATTCATCATTAAAATAAATAGAATAAAAATAAAAACAAAAATAAAACTAAATATCAAAATTAAAATAAGAATATTAACAGTAAAAATAATTATTAAATTAAAAATTAACATAAAAAAAATAAAAATAAAATTTATTATCAAAATAAAAATTTTAATTAACACCAAAATAGAAACTAAATTGAAAAAATAACCAAAAAAAAACAAACAATAAAATTTAAATTTAAATAAAAACTAAAATATATATATAAACAGAAGTAAAAATAAATGTAAATATCAAAAAAAAAAAAAACAGAATAAAAATCAAAATAAAAATTAAGAGACAAAAATAAAAATGAAACTAAAAATAAATATCAAATTCAAAATAAAACCAAAAATTAATAAATGTAAATTTAACAAAACAAAATTAAAAATAAATATGCAACTAAAAAAATTAAAGCAAGAAAAACAATAAAAATGAAAACTAAAATTTAAATTTAAATAAAAGTAATTGTGCAAACTAAAATTAAAATAAAAATAAAAAAACAAAAATTAAAATATGTTAATTTAACAAAAAAAAAAATTAAAATTAAAAAACAATAGAAATGAAAACTAATATTAAAATTTAAATAAAAGTAATTATGCAAACAAAAATTAAAATAAAAATAAAAAACAAAAATATAAAACTGTAAATTTAACAAAAAAATTAAAAATAAAGGTGCAAAAAAAAATTAAAATAACAAAAACAATAAAAATGAAAACTAAAATTTAAATTTAAATAAAAGTAATTGTGCAAACTAAAATTAAAATAAAAATAAAAAAACAAAAATTAAAATATGTTAATTTAACAAAAAAAAAAATTAAAATTAAAAAACAATATAAATGAAAACTAAAATTAAAATTTAAATAAAAGTAATTATGCAAACAAAAATTAGAATTAAAATCAAAAAACAAAAATTTTAAAATAAAAATGTAAACAAAAGTAGAAATAAACATTAACATCAAACAAAATTAGAATGAAATTAAAAATAAAAAAATAACAATAAAAATAAAAAAAAAATTAAAAACAAAAATAATAAAAATCAAAATGACAATAAAAATAAAAATAAAAATAAACATAAAATTAAATGTAATAATAAATGTTAACCTCAAACAAAATTAGAATAAAAATAAGAGAAAGACTAAAAATAAAAATAAAAATGAAAATGTATATTAAAATAAAAAGTAAAATTAAAATTAAATATGAAATAAAAATTAAATTGATTATTACATATAAAATACAAAAAAAAAAACTGAAAACTAAAATAAAAAACAATATCATAAGTAAAAAATTAAAAATAAAAATAAAAATAAAAATAAAAATAAAAATAAAGTCAAAGTAAAATTAAAATAAAATTTAAATTTGAATGAAAATAATTTTGCAAATAAAAATAAAAATAAAAATAAAAAAATATGTAAACAAAAATAAAAAAGTAAATACAATATAACAAAAAAGTATCAAAATAAAACCGAAAATAATAACAAATATATATTAATGATTTATACGCCTACATCATTGGCTAGTTCGAAGGTTAGAGTCCACCGTAGTTAAGCAATAACAATAATACTGTTTATTAATATCTTTTCTATTTCACATTTTACCATCAGTTAAGCATCATTTATTTGGAATTTAGAGGTCACTTAAGACCAGATTTCATACAAAAGGCATATTTTTATATACCAAAAATAGAAAGTGTGTGGTAATACGAAAAACATAATACATACCATACCATATATGAGAATATATATTTGATGTATTGGTTAATTATTTCTGCTTATCAAACTCATAACGAGCGGCGGAAACAACTGACATTAACTCAGATATCTGTGAATGAATAGTGTACATACATATATTTGTATAAATTGTTGTATATGTACTATGTAGTGTATATAACTGATTTTATATATTCATGTGTATTAATATTTATGTATACTCGTATATATGTATATATATATATTTATTTATTTTATTTTATTTTTGTTTGTTTTGTTTTCTGAGTGAGTCTCAAACTTTCTTAAACGCCCAATTGCTTTATGTCAAATACACTTTTCCTAACTTCTTATGCATATTTAGTTAAGGGATTAATGTCAGACAAAGTAGGCATTGATTGAGTGGTTTTCCTCTTTTCTATTAATCGGTTTAATTATCGAAAATTATAGCTACTTTATAAAAATAGCTTGCTTTTTGTTGTTATGAGTGACAAACAAATCTTGAAATACTACTAATAAGCTTATTGGAAAACAAAAAAAATTAAATTAATATAAATTTAAATTAATATAAAATCCAAATAAAATTCAAAATAAATATGAAAAAAAACTTAAATAAAAATTAAAAGACAAAAAACAAAACTTGTATAAAAAGGTACGGAAACAAAAAAACTAAAATTTAAAAATGGAAAAAAATTCAAATTAAATTAGAAACAAAAATAATAAAAATAAAAAGTGAAAACAAAAACAAAATAAAAAATTAAAATTGCAGGACAAAAAAAAAATAAAGCCAAGACCTATATTATTTACAAATCAATTTAAAAAGCAATATAGAAACGAAAATAAAAAAAAATTAAATTAAAAATAAAAATAGAAAAAAAAATAAAAACAAATATTTTTTTCACCCTCAATTTTAAGAAATGCATGCACACATTGCCGTGAAAGAAGCAACAAAATTCCTATACATTTGATTTAGCTTTAAATATACCTATACATCACTCATACGCCATGACGTCCCAAAAATTACATATAGTCGTACATTTTAAAACTTTTTAAAAAAATCATCGTAACATACAAAAAAGCGTACATTTTGTCGTCATTAAATACACTTCATCATATTACCAACCAAAATGTAAAAACAAAAAAAAAATATTACTAAAAGCATGAAATGGAAAGCTCTGCTTTTTATGCATCTACGTAAGCCAATTAGTATTGCATAAAGTTTTTTTATGACAATACAAAAATGTTTAACAACTTTTTCACACTCCACGAATTTATTAATTTCGAAAATATTTTTCATATTTTCATATATATATATATATATTTTTTTATTTTTGCCATGCACTTTTTTAAAATTTAATACTTAAAGCTTACACTGTATTTTACAATTATTTATTTACAACCAGTGCACACATTTTTATATATTTTCTTATAAATCAAGAACAGTAAGCTGCTTTCACCATGCTGTCCATTTCATTGAGCAACATATTGCTAACGAAAAGTAATTAAAAGGAAAATGCGCGTGAAATGTGAAGGGGAAAAACAAAAAGTGGGCAAATGAAAAACACACTTGCAACGAGTGCTCGATTTAATTAGCACACTCTTACACGCATACACACATGCACTTACACATTTTTGTACGCAACAAAAATTTTCTTTCACTTAACTGGCATTTTCTCGATTTTTTTTCATTTTACCTTCATTGAATGACAGCCACTCGCCGAAAAGTTTGTACACTTTAGCAACACTATTCATTAAAATTAAGTTACGGAAAATATCAAAAAAAAAAGTATATACATATATATTTCTTGCAAAGCAGTGTGGCACAGTAACGTTCTCCCCTTTTTCAACATTTTTGCCCCAGCCACGTAAAATAACAACAACCAGGAGTGAATGCATTGCAATCATTAAAAGCTGTCAGAATGAAGTCATAAAGTTTTTGATGTTGCGCAGAAATTTAATAAATGGAATTAAGTCTGCCTAGGGGTTTACCTGCAATTTTTCGAGCAAACTGTAAAACTAAATATTGTAAAATATAGACACAAATTAAAATAAATTATCTTAATTTATAATTTACAATTTAAAATATTCATTAATTAATAAGATCAAAATTTTAAAATCGTTATCTCAAAATTTTAATAATTTTGAACCGATAACTGATAATTCATTATTTGTGGGTTATAATTGATAATGCATAATTTATAAATATTAATTGATAATTTCGGAAATTATAATTCATACATATTATTTAATAGTGCACGATCCTTGATTCAAAATTTAAACATAATAATATACAATATAAATAATGATACATAATTCAGAATTCACCACTCTTAAAAACAAATAACAATAATAAAAATCAATTAATAAAAACTAAATTCTTTTATAAATAAAAAAATAAAAAAATATATATTAAAAAAAAAAGTTTAAATATAAAAAGAAAATTGAAAGTCAAAAATTGTAAATTTGAAATAAAAATTATTAATTAAAAAAAAACAGAAATATTAAAAATTAAAAATAAATTGCCATTTCGAAAATTATATAAATATTTTAAAAATTAAATTACAAATAAAGAGTTACAAATCAAAAAATAAAGTTAAATTCGAAAAGTTAAAACCTATGGAAATTAAGATAAAAATTTTAAGATAAATAGTTAAATAAAAAATTGAATATTAATTAAAGCTGAAAATTAAGAACAGCACAAATTAGCCTGAAAGTAACAGATTTAAAAACTTGAAAAATATGAAAATTTAAAAATTAAAAACTAATAAAAATTAAATCTTAAAATTTCAAATTTAAAAGTTTAATATTAAAAATAAATATTAAAAATTAAGAATTCAAAATTAGATATTAAAAAATAAAAATTTCTAAATTAAAAAATAAAAATTAACTATTAAATATTAACATTTAAGAATTAAAACACAAAATTTAAAAGTAAAAATTAAAAATTAAAACTTAAAAATTAAAAACTAAAAATTTAAACTTTAAACTTTAAACTTTAAAATTTAATAAATAAAAATTAAAAATTTACAATTAAAAATTAAAAGTAAAATTATAAGTTAGAATATAAAAATTTAATTTAAAAATTAAAAATTAAAAATTAAAAATTAAAAATTAAAAATTAAAAATTAAAAATTAGAAATAAGAAATTAATTTTTAAAAATTTATAATTAAAAATTAAAAATTAAAAATTAATAATTAAAAATCAAAAATTAAAAATTAAAAATTAAAAATTAAAAATTAAAAATTAAAAATTAGAAATAAGAAATTAATTTTTAAAAATTAGAATTAAAAATTAAAAATTAAAAATTAAAAATAAAAATTACAAAATAAAATATAAAAAATTAAATTAAAAATTAAAAACTAAAAATTAAAAATTAAAAATTAAAATTAAAAATTAAAAATTATAAATTAAAAATTAGAACTTAAAAATTAAAATTTGAAAATTAGAACTAAAAATGTAAAAATTAAAAATTAAAAATCAAATTTAAAAATTTATTAATAAATATTATTGTAAATCATCAAAATTCAAATTTAAAAATTAAATAATAAAAAAATTATTAAAATAAAAATTGAAATTTAAGAATTAAAACTTAAAAATTAAAAATTAAAAAGAGAATATAAAATATTAAAATTTATTAATTAGAAGTTAGATCTCAAAAGGAGTATGGATATTAAGAATTTCAAACTATATATTAAATTTTTATATTTAAAAATGAAAAATTAAAAATATATAATAAATAACAAAAGTTAAAATATTAATAATATATTAAGAAAAAAAATTTAAAAATTATATATGTGAAATAAATACCTATAATAACTTTAAAATGAAAATTCAAAAAATTTAATATTTATTTTTTAATAAAATATTTTAAAATAAAACGTAGAAATTAAAATCAGCTTTTGAAAAATTAAGATTATTAATAATAGTTAAAATTAAAAGCTAAAAATTTTAACTTAAATGTAGAAACTAAATAATGAAACTTTAATATTAAATTTTTATTAAATTTGGAATACATATTTTTAAAATGATATAATAAAATCAAAAATTTAAGAAAATTCGTCTGAAATAACTCTGTTGGTAATGAAAACTCTACTCTACTCTCTCTCAATCTCTCTATCGCTCGCTGAACAATTTTATTCACTTCAAGCAAGAAATCAACAAACCCAAACACTGCAACTTAATTACCGCATGCGGTGCGCCTGCAGTTGGTAGTTCATTATTATTGTTGTTGTTGTTGTTGTTGAAGCAACACTTTAGCACTTTTATGCCGACGACCACAAAAACCTGTAGCCCAGCGTACACCTGCCAGCAGCACTTCGGGTGCCAAAGCCAATTCTCTCGCACACCAACACACACACATCCCCAAGCAAATTACTCATGCCAAAAGCAAGCATAAAACAAGCACACATACACAACTACTTGCATATAAAATGCATGCAAATACATGCAATCAGACATTTAGTCTCACCTAACGACTACAACTCATAGCTCCGGGTGAGACTGTTAGCGCCGTGTGGAGTGTTAGTTATTTTGGCTTTACACTTACAATTAACGCGTAAATTTTGTATGTTTTGTTTTTTAATTGTTGTTATTTTCTGTTTTTTTTTTTTTGCATTCTGCTCTTTTTCTTTTTTACTTTCATTGTACGCATAAAACCACAGCTGCAATTTGCTATTTGGCTTGACAGAAGCGCTGCGGTTAGGCGCTCGCTAGAAATGACACACAAAACCATTTATACTCGCATACATAGAAGTAAGCATACATCGATATCTACATATGTACATATGTATGTATGTACTCATGCAAGTATGCATGTGTGTTCTTGTGCTTTTCTCTCACACACATTGAAATTGCTTTTTAATTGCATTTGTATGATGGCGGTTTTTTGCGTGAAATATGAAGGTTTGACTTGTGGTTGCTCACTCATTAGTGGCACGCACACCAACTCGTGCACATGTGTGATAGGGATGGGAAAAATTTGGTTGTGGGTACCTAAAATGTGGATAGAGGGTTGTATGTAATTGGTGATGATGTGAAAAAGAGCCAAATAAAATGAAGTAAGATCCACATTGCCAAGGCCAAAAGTTAGAAAATTCCAACCTGTTCAAACTAACTCGAAAATTTTTGGAAATTAATATTCTAAATACCGCTGCTCCTCGGTAGGGAATTCCAGACACCTCGGGTGTATGTCTCACATGAAATAAAAAACTCCCCATTAATATTCAGCAGTCGTTCAGAGGCGGGAATGATTCCCTAAATTACTATTTTTTGAAAAAACTAAAGATCTTAATCTGCTTTCAGGGTAAGAATTATTTTTTCTATTAAATACAAATAGTAAGACTAGCTTGAAAAGTCTTTCATACACAATGCGATCTACAGACTTTTAGGGCAATATTTTTCCCAGAACTTTTATAATAATATCCTACCCTTTGCTGGATGAGTATGCCAGCGTCTACCCTCATCTGGTCAGCTTAGTTTAGGAAAATATCATGTCCAGTAGCTTTCATGATTCCAATAACTCGTGGAGAAGTAGTATTTCGATCCATCTTATATGTTTTTCGGTTCTATTTTTAATGAAAATATTTGATCATATTTAATTTGAATTACTTTTACATAGACTTGGAATAGCCGTCACTTCCAACCCACTGCTACTATTTTTATACATTCATATATAAATTTATCGATCACACTGGATTATGATCAACATGCTCTCCTATATACTCCAACTATGCTTTGCTGATAAAGTAAGACTGGACTGGAGATATGCGCTGTATTCCCTGGCTTCCGGTCGACAACTGTTTGTAGCCAACAGAGTGCTGTATTTCATTTCGGTCGTGCGGTATCCTTAACCTTCGATATTATTATCTGCAAGAAAAGGCACCATTTCTCTTTTAGCTCGTTTTTTTTTTTGGCAAGGGAGATTTCTTTTTGATTATAACTAGTGTGCTGCCTAGAGTTGTTTGTTCCTTGTTGAGTGTTTAGGGATAAATATAGAGATAAGCTAAATATCAGCTAACACATTAAGACCAGCTTTAACCTCCCGTGAAGATAAATCGATTCATAGCGATTTATTTTGTTTCCCCAATCTCTCTCTCTCTCCTTCATTCCATCTGTTTTCTCTCTTCCTTTCTATCTCGTTGCTTTACTTTGTCTCTCCCCGCCATCTTTCTCTTTATTTCTCTCTTTTTCTTTATCTCTCTCTTTTCCTTTATCTTTCTCTCTCTCTTTCTATATTCTTCTGCCTGACTTTCGCTCTCTCTCCCTCTCCCTCTATCTCTCTCTCTCTCTATTTTGCTCTCTCTCTATCTCGCTCTCTCTCTCTCTATCTCGCTCTCTCTCCCTCTTTCTTTATATCTCTCTCTCCCTCAATCACTCTCTCTCACTCTTTCTTTATCTCTTTCTCTCTCCCCCTCTCCCTCTCCCCCTCTCCCTCTCCCCTCTCTCTCCCCCTCTCTCTCTCTCTTTCTATATTCCTCTACCTCACTTTCGCTTTGTGTTCTTTTACCTATTAGAGCAGTGTCGAAGTGGAACGGTTTTATCGTAAAGCGGGTATTGCTTACGAGCTCTCTATCCCGCAGATACTCTTAGAAAACAGTGAGAGTTCAGCCAAAACCCCAGAAGAAACTTGTTCTTTAGTGGAAGCAATTATTATATTAATATACCTATCCAATAGAATAAAGTACTCATGGAAAGCTATTATTTAACCAAAGCTGAAAATACGAAGTTTGTTGTGCCATCACCTCGATTGCTCTGTTTTCGAGGGACTAAGATCCAAACTCCTCTGCAATATGTGTATTTCCATGTTGTTGTTGTTTTTGTAACCGAAAAAATATTCCTCAAAGTATTTTTTGGGGAATGTTGCGGGAGTGACAGTCCTTGGCCGGATAAAAAAATAAAAGACCCGACTGTCGCGGAAACTATTCGATTTTAGTCGCCTCTTACGACAGGTATGCCTTACCGCGGGTAAATACTTGAACCCCTAACCCGCAGGGTGATGTGTATTTCCATCTCTTCCAGTTCTGTTGACCAATTGCGCTGCAAGCGATAACAAAAACCAACTTAGAATAAAAAAGAATCTTGTTGTAACCCCATTACAGCCAAAACAAATCAATGCCAACACAATAGAAGAAGTTTTCAAAGCCAGAGCAAGAAAAGAACCAATATGCGCACAGATTTCAATTCCTTCATTGCCTGCTGTGCGTCACACACCAAGATATCATTTAGTTAAGCTTTTTATCTCTTCAATGCCAGAGCGCTCGCTTGGTAGGTTTAAAAAAAAAGAAAAAGTTTCAACATTTTCCACATTTCCCCTTTCTTCACTCATCCGCCGCACGTAGAAAACCTCTTTATACTCAAAGTGATGACGGAAAACCGATTTCTGCAATAAAGCTCCTTCGCGTAAAGTATTTCAAAGTAGCAAAGCGGAGCATTAAAATATGACCGACTCTTGTCGTATATGAGGGAGTGAAGGAAAGCCCATATGAAGAAATGAAACAATAAAGGAATGAGTGAAAGAGTGAATGAAAAGTGTCCGAAAAGTATAAAATGTTCTCAAGCACACCCACTCGCACAGCTGGCTTTCTTGGGAGGTTGGAGTACGCGCCTCAATAATTCCCCAATACACTGAACGCAGGGGGCAATAGAGCCTAAGTGGGGGTGTGTGGGTGTTTTGTTATATGGGTGAGCATGCAGTTTTCCTTAAAAGTACTACACATACGCCCACACATCATACATATTTACATGTTGGAAGGAAAGCCTTTATTTGCGGATTTAAAAGTTGTTTGCGAAAATCAGTTTTTATTGCAACTTTTTACACAAACACAAACACAAATACTTACGACATTGGCATGCATGTGAGTATTTAAACTTGTTGCGCTTGGCATCTTAAGTATGTAAGCTGATTGGGGGTCAGGCTGTGACTTGAATTTCATGTATGAAGTCAAAGAAAATTTAATGCGAATATTTCGAAAATCACTAAGTAGAGACCAGTATGGAGGGGGATTTGACATTCTTAACTTTTGCTGTTCTTTTCGAAGACAGAAAGGCTTGACAATCCCTGCCGAGAGGCGATCGCAATTAGGAATGTGAACAACATGACTAGTGAGATGCAGATGAAGAAGGTAAAAGCATTTCAGAGGACCGTCTGTAGGGCAATGAGAGGAAACCTCCTGATATCACCAATGCAACACTTACCCAGCGCAACGTAATATTATTCTGTGTAAGCAATATTTGTTGGGAAGCTACCGTCTACATCAACACCATAGAGACTTACTTGAAGCCGAATCTCCACCCAGAGATATCAAGAAAGAAGGATTCGACAACAACAATTCCATACAGGAATTTGGGGAGGAACTACTGGCCAGGAAGGCGCACCAACAGGCTTTAAGTATCATTCACAGAGAATCCGTCAACACCTTCATGAAATTTCTTCCTGCGAATGTCGTTCTCGTAAACCAAGTACACTCCGTTGCAGACTAAGAACTCCAGCTGCATCGAGGGAAAGGACTAACACTGGCATAATTAAGATCAGAATATTGTAGTCGACTTAATTCCTACTACCTTGACACTAACAACATCTCCACGTGACCTCTAGAACCAACTCAACCACAAACCAACTAACCCACATTTCCCTCTGGGCCGAATCCGTAAAAACAGCCCGTTTTCTGGACATTCCGTTAGATGACTTTGGGGCTCCCTTTAGTGGAAAGGAAGTTAAAATGGAGAAGGAAGTGAATATTGAAGCTCAGCGGATATCGTTAGATGATCTTATGGAAGACTATACTATGTCCACTTCCTACTTATGTCTGGACTTTACCTTCGGAGCTGATGGTGCAGCTAACTCTACTCTTTAGGTACCATCTAGGTAGGTGAGGATAAACCTGCACCATACCAAATCTGCAACTGCGGTCCTGCTGGTCCAAATGCCGTCGGGGGCTGTGGAGATAGCCCTCATCCAAGAGCTTAGATGAACGGACATAAAATCTGGATCTAGGCTGGTATTTTTCGATTAGACAACGTAAATTAGTCTTCAGATGGAAGGACAAAGGTTTAATATATCCGCGAAATATCAACCAAGTCCAGAACAACCAAGGGTTATTGGCTCTTGCAGGGCACGTGATTACCCACCACTCAATACAAACTTAAGAGACTATGGAGAAACTCTAAGAAAGACAAAAAGAAGCTGTTAAGAAAGACTTTTATGATAATGTAGCAACAGCATCGGAGAGCACTCAAGCATTATCAAATACCACTCGCTCTGCACCAAATTACTTGCAAAGGCCCGTCAGGGCATGAACGGTTTCGGCAGAGAAAACCTTTGATCCTTTCATAACAGTGAACATTTCATAAGCAAGATATCGGATCATAGCTGCTGTATCTTAATCTATCGAACCATGTTATTGTCGCTCCCACGCAGATCACCATAAATTTTTCGCAAAGCCTTTCTTCCGAAAACTCCTAACGTCAGCTCCACAGATGTTGTCGTCGTCCACGACTCTGTGCCGTATAACAGGACGGGGTTGACGAATTACTTGTAAAATTTGGCCTTTGTTCGTCGAGAGAGGATATTACAATACCCTTCAACTGCCTACTCAGCCCAAAGGAGCACCTTTTTGCAAGACTGATCCAAGACAATTATCTAAGATTAAAAAATTGTGACTGTCAATAGTGAAGTTGGAGCTGAGTCACGAATGCGAAGAGTGTTTGTTTGATGGCAAGAGATATTTCGTCTTGCCCTCGTTCATTACCTTATCCAGTCTGCAGAAAGCAGAGCTCACATACTAAAGGAAATGATGTTAATATCATTGGCGTACCTCAGCAGTTGTGCTGAAGACACACAATATGGGAACACCTTCTCTAAAACTTCGTTTGGTATCAAACGGCTTAGTGAAGTCCTTCCTGACCCTGGCGGAGCTTTTGGTAATGCTTGATGTCACCTTAGGTTAAACAGGCTGACATTCATTGGCCTTTTTCAAGATTTTGCGAATGATGAAGATCTGATCAATAATAGATTTACCAGTTTAAAGCCATAGTGATGAATTCCAGTCAGTTTGTTGACGGCTCACTTTAGTCTTTCACCTAATACGCTCGATAGGACCACGGTAATTGGCGCAGACTGTTAGACCTCTCATTTTATGGAGTGGACAGAGGCCATTTAGGTTTCATTCATCGGGCATGCTTTCATCCGACCACATTCTACAAAGGAGCTGATGCACTCACCGCTTTGTTATTTTTGAAATGGACAATTGCTATACGAACTTCTATTGGGTTGGCCATCTCTACACGTGGAAGAAGTTTACTCACAGTGTGCTTACAGTTTACTATGGGCATCAGTCTCAAACCCCTCCCAGCCTCAAAACCTTCGTAGAATTTTCGACCATAACTCTTGTCGGCCAGAGAGTATGACTGCAAGTCGGAGCACTGGGGACAATGGCTACAAGCGCTAAGTAGCGCACTCAGCTTCGTGTATTCTTCTATCCAGCATTTGTGTCCTTTCGGCACGCATTCAAAAAATCCATCAATCAACCTGTTACTGTTACTATTTCAAATTCAAGTAGGCGTTGTGCCGCAAGTCCCATTCAACTGCTCAAACAGTCAATCAAACTGTCACAAGACTGTCGGCTAAGCCATTGACCAAATGACATCAGCAAACAAATGGATAAGACAAAAATAAGACTTGGCAAAGTACAATAAATACAACAAAAACAATACGTGTTTTTACATAAACTTTACACGAAAATCTCTGCCACACAGGGCAAAATTAAATTACCGTTATACTCTTCTTATTTTATTTTTGCTACAGACATACATACATACACACATTCTTCTAATCTCTACTTTCAACACTCTCCAACATACTTATACTTACGAGTATATATAGATATATTTAGATGTAGCGCTACCACTGCCACTTGAGTGGACCTCGTCAATGACAACGACACTTCACAGTCAACATGGTCAACAGCATCAACAACAACAACAACAGCAACAAATGAGCATACATATATCAGCGAACTTTCTACGAGTAAGGATCTGCGCTCTCATGCTCTACGCACAGGACTTAAGCTTTCATTGCCTCAGCTAGCCTCTGTTAGCTGTCGCTGCTGTCGGTCTGTCGGTGTGTTCGTCTGTCGGTTGAAAGATTTTAGTTTTTAATTAATTTTGAAGTGGTAGCGCATGTTTTGCTTGGTCCTTTTAAACTGAACGCATACCACTTACTTGTATGTACGTATACGTGCATGTGTGCTTATGTAGGTGTGCGTGGGTTTAGTCTTATTTGGGTTTCTATGCAGCTCCCACGCCTTGTTAATCCTTGCTTTTATTGCCATTTTGTTTTACTTATTTTTTCTTTTTTTTTTCTTTTTCTTGTTCTCCTCTCAGTTGTGCTTTTCATTTCAAGTTTGTTGTTGTTTCGAAATATAATTTCTATATATATGGTACGTGCGTGTGTGTGTGTTTTTTTGGCGGAAATTTCATTACGTTCACAACGCACGTTGGCTAAATTGAAATTTAATACCGTTAAGACGGAAATTTTAATAAATTTTGGCGTGCTGTGACAATTATCTTTGCTAAGGGGTTTCATTAGCTCAATTAAGTTATGGGCGAGAGAGAGAGAGAGGCGGGTATCTCTTAAATGGCTAATAGGTGGAAGCATTTCTTGGAGATTGGTCAAATTTCCAACGTAAATTAGTCTCACTTTAATAGCTGTTTTATCATTAATTGGGAGGACTCAGTTTTCTCATCTTCGGGTGTTGCACCTTCACTGAAGAGCTGAAGAAGTGTTTCCTTCAAAGTTCAGCGGTGCCAGATTATGTCTTTTCTTCCACATAAGTGTGATCCGGTCTGAATGTTACCGCATGTTCTCGTTGAGCTTTCTAGTATGACCTCTGAAGGCTTTTCAAGCTCTTCATATACACCTATTCCACTCGCTCTCTCTCTTCTTGTCTTTCATCTTCTCCATCTCTCTCTCTCTCTCTTCCTCTCCATCTCTCTCTCCCTCTCTCTCTCCCTCTCTCTCTCCCTCTCTCTCTCCCTCTCTCTCTCCCTCTCTCTCTCCCTCTCTCTCTCTTCTTCTCTCTCTCTTCTTCTCTCTCTTCTTCTCCATCACTCCCTCTCTCTCTCTCTCTTCCTCTCTCTCTTCTTCTCCCTCTTCCTCCCCATCACTCTCATGATTGTAATTGAGACTCTCGTATGGATATTTCCAACGTTGTCAGGTAGGCAGTTCTCTTCACTACGACACGATCGTCTATATTTCTCATGATCTTTTTTCAACCTTGTCCAAAACTAGTAGTTTCGTAGATGCCTGTGCTTAGAGAACCTGAAATACCACAGTCTGCCTATACCAACATTTTGTAGGAGTTCGAGTTGAGTTGAAATCCATGTGGCTGTTTGTCTATGATTGAACTTATTGAACTCTCACGTGCCTAAATCTTAAGCAACAGACAACCACATTCCAAGCTCTGGCAAAATTCATTACAGTCAGCCTATTTGAGGAAGTTTGCCCATCCTGCCCTTGAAGTCTCCAAGTGCGCTTTTGATATGATGAGGAGCTCCTCGCACGTGCATTCTCGGCACTTAAAAAAGGTTCGGAAACCCAACACCCTACTATTCCATCAGCTCCTAAGCAAAAATCAGCGATATTTTAGTAAATTTTGCTTTAATATGGATTACGCAAGACGGTCGGGGCACCTGAGCGAATGATATTAATGATGGGTGGAGTCTCTCCTCTACCAAAATTTCAATACAACTTTTTTGCTTCTTTTATAAAGCTGCTGTAGTATATGTCTCAAAGCCTTACTCTCTTCCTTCTTTGTACCACTCATCTAGTCTCTTGGACGGCGGTGATGGGAACCAGTTGGGAATTAGCACTTTCTTAATGCGTGTGATAACCGGCCGTATGCCCTCGAATCAAAATCATCGGTGCGCTTGTCGCAATCTTCATCAAAGCTCGAGGAGCTATAATTTAGGAAGGTATTAATATAGCAGCCGTTTGCTTCAAGGTCTTAAACCGATGTTGTCGGAGTGGATCCATTAAAGCCGCGGTACAAAGCTCCACACATCTTGGTTATCGCATCTTGCACAATGACTGCTCATGTTTTTGGCGTGTGCGACGAAGATCCAAGAGTAAAAATAGCCATGGGAGCAGGAGTTGTAGTACAATATTAAAGTTTTAAGAATTTATGCTTGCTAAAATTTATCCACTTAAGTAAAATTATTCTCGAAAATTCTCACTTAGCTTGTATGCTTCGGAATAAGGTTAACAGAACTTCATTAAAAAAAATTGCCTATGGTCTGTCTCAGTCTTTTGTTATTAATTTCTTACTTAAATCACTACACATTAGATAATCTCATAGTTTTTTTTCATACCCTTTCGCCCACAATGTCATGTAAACTTCTTATCTCTAAGCACAACAGTCACACACACACACACATACATATCCATATGAATGTTAGAACATTTATCTGTGCACCAAACTATATGAGAGAGCAAATTCATAACCACATTTGACACTTTGGTGACAAGCTATTTATCTAACCACCAGCAGCAGCAGCAGCAGCAGAGCAGTTGTGTATGAAGCGTGACAGCACGCACTTACCAAGCAGCGAGCTCCGTGTAACCAACCGAGCACAAAGTGGCAAAAGTGTAGTGAAATGGGAAAACACAAGTGAAAACGAAAAGCACTGGCAAAGCTGTGAAGCAGACAAACGTGAGGCTCAGAGCAGAGCAAAGCAGTCAACACGCACCAATTAAATGATAAACGGCTCTCATAAATTCGTGACAAATAAAGCATTTCTCAGAGCCAAAGCCATGAGGAAGCGCTGACGCGGGGATACGCTCGCATGTTACTGTGTGCGGCTGACATTGTATTATTCAATAAAACCATATGCTACAGCGCCAGCTCTACGCTCAAACGCGTTCAAAGCTCATCAATAATTGTGTTATTAATTTTTACATGAACAGCTGATGATAACGGCGGTAATAGGGGATGGGTGACGAGGGTAGCGGGTGGTGGGTATGATGCAGAACGCAATCAATATCTCATGCGAACTGAATGGAGATTACATGCAACTATTCATAGCATTATTGTGACAGCATATGTTAGTATGTAATCTGCTGATAGCAAAGAATAAATATCAGCTAAGCGGACAATAGTAATGACAAATCGTTTTCACTCATTCTGAAAGCGTAAAATACTATCAAAGTGAAAGTATTTAAAGAATTTTGTATACGCATAACTACAAAAGTACCAAAAAAATATACAAGTATTAATATCTTTTATTGAATCGTAATTTACTTCCAATCATTTATTGTCCACCAGTGCAATAATTTATGAAATATTATAGCTAATGATTGTATTAAATAAGTTTTTCTTTTTTTTCTATATAAGACTTAATTACATTGGTAAATCAATACCCAAGCAAAATAGAAATAAATCCACGGTTATCAGTTAATTTATTGTATGCTCCGAAACGTTATTCAATAAAGAATTTAACCAACAATATGCTTTTGTGTCGTGACTATATAATTTATGTATCACATATTCATAATAATAATATACTCAACCAGTTTATATGTTTCCTAATACCAAGAATTAATTGCTGGTGACAGAAAAATGAACAGGCTTTTATAAAACTAACTAAAATTAAACTAATTCAAATAAAACAAAAAAAAATTACATTTAATTAACAAAAATGATTACTACAAATAAATTCAAATACTTTGAACCAACCAAATTATAAAAAATTAAATACTTTAAATTAGACTAAATAAAATTAACCACATTTAATTTAAACTGTCGTATATAAAATTCAAATATATACAAGAAGAATAAGAAAAATTAAATAAAATACTCGAAATGAGATAACAACAATATTTTAAAATAAAGCCAAATAAAATAAAGGAATTAAAAAAACTAAGAAAAAAAATGAAATATAAATAGAAAAATAATGTCTTAAAGAAATTAAAAAAATACAATAAAAAAATAAAAAGAATAAAATAAGCAAATTGTTTAGAAAATTTTTTTAACAATACTAAATTAAATCAAAGAAGAAATAAAATTAAATTAGAACTAAAGAAGCTGCTATAAAAAAAAAAACATAATATAAAATAAAAAAATAAATTCAAAAATAAAATAAACTTAACTAAAATAAAATTAAATTAAATTAAAGTAAAAAAAATATAAAGTAAATTAAATTAAATAACATAAAATTAAATTAAATTAAAGAAAATTAAAAATTTTAAACAAAAATAAAATATAATAAAATAAATAAAATTAAATAAAATAAGACAAATAATATAAAATAATATACCTAAAATTAAATGAAATGAAATAAAATCAAATTATATTAAATTAAATAAGTTAAATTAATAACAAAAATTTAAAATAAACTAAATTATTTTAAAAAGATTTCATTAAAAAATTAAATAAAAATAAAATAATATCAATTAAAATAAAGTAAAATAAAAGTAAATTACATAAAATAAAATAAATTAACATAAAATAGAATAAAATAACATAAATTAAACTAACATAATATATAATAAAATAAAAAAAAATTAACTAAATTTAAATTAAATAAAATAACATGAAAAAAAATAAATTTAATAAATTAAATTAAATAAAACAAAATTAAATTAAACAATTAAGTAAAATCAAAAAACATAACATAAAATTAAATTAATTTAAATAAAATAAAATAACATAAAAAATTAACGTAAAATAGAATAAAGTAACATAAAAATAAATAAACTTAAATAAAATTATTAAATTAAAAATAAAAAAATAACATAAAATAGAATATAATAACATAAATATGAATAAAATTAATTAAAATAAAATAAAACAAAAACTAAATTAATTTAATATAAATTAAATAAAATAAAATTATATTTAAGAAATAAAATAAAAATAAAATATATTAATATAAATTAAAAAAAAAAATAAAATGAATTCACATAAAGTACATTAACATAAAATAAAATAAAATTACATAAAATTAAATAACATTAATTAAATTTAAATTAAATTAAATAACATGAAATAAATAAAAAAATAAAATAAATTAAATTAAAAAAAATTAAATTAATTAAATTAAATAAAACAAAATCAAATTAAAAAAATATTAAATACAAATAAAATAAAATAAAATGTATTAAAATAATATAAAGCGAAAATAGGTTGATTTAAATTAAATATAACAAAGTAAAATAAAATCAAATAAAGTAAAATACAATAAAAATTAAATAAATTAATAAAATTATATAAACGAAACTAGAAAAATAATTATTGGGCATATGCATTAATTCGGGCGGTTTTTTTCGATAATTAAGACTTTATTGTGAAAAAATTGTTATACATTCAATGTTCAAAGTTTGCCCATCGGAAGCTATGATGTTCGCCCATCTTTCTGGCAGTTTGTGGATCCCATCCTAAAAGAACTTCTCCGGATTGGAGGTCAAAAAAGAATCGAGCCAATTTCTGATACCCTGTTCTGAAGTGAAGCGTACTCCGGTGAGGGCATTCTGCATTGATCTGAACAAGCGTTAATCGGAAGGTGCCTGGGCTATAAGGCGGGTGAGGTAGAACTTCCCACACACAGTTTCCAAATAGTTTTTAACTGGCCTTGCAACATGTGGCCGAGCGTTGTCATGATGAAAAGTTATTGATTCGTGTCTGTTCGCATATTCTGGTCGTTTTTCCGCGATGGCCTTTTTCAAATGAATCAATTGTTTTCGGTAGAGGTCCCCATTGATCGTCTGACCCGATTTCAATATCTCATAATAGAGCACACCCTTGTGACCCCACAAAATACATAGCATAACCTTGGCACCATAGATATTCGGCTTTGCCGTGGATGTCGATGGTTGGCCGGGCTTCACATACGATCTCTTGCGCTGTGGGTTATCATAATGAATCCGTTTTTCATCGCTAGTGACAATCCGATGCAAAAATGACTTCTTTTGGTGGCGTTGAAGCAACATTTCCGACATGCAGAATCGACCGGCTTTAATTCATAAGGCATCCAATTTCCAAGCGTCTGGATGAATCTTAATGATTTTAATCGTCTGGAAACGGTTGCTTGATCATCTCCTAATACTTTTGCAGGTTCTTCTTGCGTATGGTATGCATCTACGTCGAGCAATGTCTCCAATTCTTCGTCTTGAGATTTTTTTGGCTGTTCGGGTCGTTCTCCGTCGTCTAAGTCGAAAATGCCACTTCTAAAGCATGGTCACCATAAACGTACAGTACAGCATTTTTCTTCATGTTAAAGTAATGGAGAAGAACTCCCCGCAAAAACACTTTATCTGATACAAATTTCGACATTTTCAAATAAATGAAACAAATTGTTGTTCACGCTAAAATAAATGGCATCTACTGAAAACGACGCGAAATGATAGTACCTTTGAAATGAATATAGCCACAGATGAACACGACGCGAAATAATCCTAGTAGAGCCTTCTCTTAGAAAACCGCACGAATTAATTAATTAAAGAAATAAATAAACTAATATAAAAATGAATAAAATTATAAAAGAATCATAAAAAAACAAAATGAAAAGCATTTGCTACCCACCGGATTCTTGAACTAAAACCGGAAGTCGTGAGGTGCGTGTAAGAGAATCGATGAATGAAAATATTATAAAAATTTTAAAACAATATGAATTAAGTTAAAATAAACAAGTATTATTATGTTAAAGAAAAATTTCTCAAATGACTTTTTTCCTTCTTTACAAGAGCAAGCAAAGTTAAACTTTGCTAATTATTCCACAGAAAATTGCAACTTTGATGTGTGAAAAATCACAAAAAATCTCGAAAATCAACATCATTAGAAAACAATTAACAATTTTCATATCATTTGAATGCTTAATTTGTGCGCTCATTTAAGTTTTCTAAAAAAAAAACAATGTGAAGAAATTTCATTTCATAGTTTCCTACAAGGTCAAGATCATCTATAACAGCTTGCGGTATTGCTATGGTTTGTAGTTTGGAACACTTTTGGCATAAAATTTCAAAATTTTTACTCACACAATTATTTTTATTTTTATTGTTTATTTACAGTGGTTATCAAGTGGGCTATCGTTGGATGTAGGTATTTAATATGATTAAAGCAAAATTGATTGTATAAAATTTGATTTAATGTGACATAAATATTTATTAAGAAACATTTTTTTAAATTTATTGACACAGTCAAGCCTTTAAGAGTGTCTTAATTCTGATGTTTTCTTAAGTATAAAAACATTCTGAATATATTTTTACATAAAAAAAGCTATAGCAACAAAGAAAAACCAAGTCACTTGGTTTAAGAACCTCAAAATCCTTTAAATATCTGCTCATTAAGACTGTCTGCTTACCAACCACCACTCAACCGCGATTCAATAATTTAATACGCAGACAAAGCAAAAGTTAATTGAAGACTTAAGATAACGGTAGCTGCACAACTTATAGATACGCGTCTTTGTTTGTTTAAGCTAATGCAAAGTCACCAAATTAGCGGTTGAAAGAATAAAGGATATGGCTGTGCGTAGGAGGCAAAGAAGATGAAAAGCATAATATTTGTATATGTATACCATATATGTATATTTAAAATTGTGTAAATAAGTATTAAAGGATACAGTATATATGTATATTTTATTTTGTTTAGATTAACTCACCCCACAATCTGAATTCTAAAAAGGAAAAAAAAATATCTACATATATATCATTAGAAATTCTATACTCTCAGCCATACATTATATTAGGTCAAGTAAAAAGTTCGTCCGGTTTTTTATTAATTTTTCAAAATATGATAACTTTGTGTACATTTGTCCGATTTAAGTCTAATATGCGCTGCTTTGTTTGTAAACTTATTGCCGACGAGATGCCAACTTCATTTTACCCCTCTCGTAGAAGGCTGTGTCCTTATTGGCAAAAAACTCGGAGATCCAATTTTCACAGGCCTCACTTGAGGCCAACTTCTCACCATTAAGCGCGTTCGCCATGGACAGGAAAGGATCGTAATCACTTGGTGCCAGGTCCAGACTATAAGGTGAGTACATTAGGACCCCTACATCCGAGCTCCTGGAGCTTCTGGCGTATCACCAAAGACATGTGTGGTCTGGCATTGTCCTGATGGAACACAATTCGGCCTCTGTTGAGTGCTGGCATTGAGCGTTGCTGGAATTGAGCGTTTGGTCATAGGGGAGCAGCTCTTAGTAGATGATTCCTTGCCAATCCCACCAAACACACAGCAAAAACCTTACTGGCCGTCAATCCTGGCTTGGCCACCGATGCCGACGGCTCACCGCGTTTCGACCACAACCGATTTCGCTTGACGTTGTCGTAAGTGATCCACTTTTCATCGCCAGTCACCAAACGTTTTAGCGTTAGTTCGTGTGGCACCCAAACATCGAGCTTCTTTTTGAATCCAAGGTTATACAAATGCAATTAAATAAGCGCTAACGAGACGGTCTGTTTCCACTATTTCCATGATTTTATCGCAATTTTTGACGACATGGTGCATCTTTGACATCGAAATTACCGGAACCGTACCTAACAAACCACTCGTTTTGTGCTCATTCACCTTTTCAATAAACAAATTTTAAGCTCTTCGGCAAACTTCATGCGAGCCGCAGCGTAATAAGAGTGAAAACAAGTCAGCTGTGAAGAAATCGTAGTTGTTCGGAAACGCCGGTCTTCCGGTCCGCTTACGTCACCTCGTCAGGATGGAGAGCACTTGTTTCCATGCCGGTTTCGGTTTGGGGGCGGATGGGTTAGATGTCGAATACAGAATGACTGCAAAGGCATCGATTGATATAATATCGCTATCATCGCCGTTGTTGACCACGTTACGCAGGGCGCGGTAGGTTGTTCAAGCGCGTTTGGCGACATAGATAGTCTACGAATAAAAGCTTATGATGGGATTATTTATAATGCAGACATCTCCATTGCTGCAGGGCCGCTGGAAGATGACTGGCAAGACAATTGGAACTGTAACGATGTACACCAACAATGCGCCTAAGGGCTAATGGGACCAGGTTGGGCCGGTAAAATAAAAAGAATGTTAGTGTAGTTTTAGAGCGAGCGATGTCAAAGATGCACTACGACCATGCGTCCCGACCTGTCGTCGAAAATTGCGATAAAATCATGGAAATAGTGGAAACAGACCGTCACGTGAGCACTTATTTAATTGCTGAGGAACTAAAGATAAGCCAGAAAATCGTTTGGAACTATTTGCATAACCTTGGATTCAAAAAGAAGCTCGATGTTTAGGTGTCACACGAACTAACGCAAAAAAACATGATGGACCGAATTTCCATTTGCGAATCGCTGCTGAATCGCAACAAAATCGACCCATTTCTTAAGCAGTTGGTGACTGGCGATGAAAAGTGGATCATTTACGACAACGTCAAGCGAAATCGGTCGTGGTCGAAACGCGGTGAGCCGGCGGAATCGGTGGCCAAGCCAGGATTGACGGCCAAGAAGGTTTTGCTGTGTGTTTGGTGGGATTGGTAAGGAATCATCTACTACGAGCTGCTCCCTTATGGCCAAACGCTCAATTCGGCTCTCTACTACCAACAACTGGACTTTTTGAAGGCAGCACTCATCCAGAAGTGGCCATCTTTGATCAACAGAGGCCGAATTGCATTCCATCAGGACAACGCCAGGCCACACACGTCTTTGGTGACGCGCCAGAAGATCCAGGAGCTCGGATGGGAGGCCGTAATGCACCCACCTTATAGTCCGGTCCTGGCACCAAGTGATTACCATCTATTCCTGTCCATGGCGAACGCGCTTAATGGTGAGAAGTTGGCCTCAAGAGAGGCCTGTGAAAATTGGCTCTCCGAGTTTTTTGCCAATAGGGACACAGCCTTCTACTAGAGTGGTATAATGAAGTTGGCATCTCGTTGGCAACAAGTTTGCGAACAAAACGGCGCATATTTGACTTAAATTGGACAAATGTACTCAAAGTTATCATATTTTGAAAAATCATTAAAAAAAAAACCGAACGAACTTTTTTTTGAGCTAATACCTATATAGCAAAAGGAGGGGAACTTGCACTATCTCCAACCACAATTAAACTTTTTTAAATTAAATGAGAAAGGCAAATCTGCTTTCAAAAAGTCCTCGCCATATAGTTCCGCATTTTATCGCGTTCTACGTTATTCAGGTACTCGTGTCTCAACGGATGGTAGATAAGGTTAGTTACCGACATAGCCGCAGGCTCTTGCTGCATTGAACAATGTCTATGTCTTGGTGTATCTCAGCACCCTAATTTTCCACAAAACCTTTCTTTCGAAAACTCTTCGAATGTCGACATCTGCTGCCTCGATTCGGCATCATATAGCATGTTGGGAAAGATAATTCTCTTTAGAGTTTGATCTTTATTCGCACTTTTCAGTTTTCCTAGCACCTGTTGGCAAGTGTGAGTCTGCGTTGAACTTAACCAGTTGACTCCAAAGATTTGCGAAATCCTCCACAACTTCAGAGTTATGACTGTCAACAATGTCGTCGGAGTCCAGATGCTCCCTGTATCTGTGCAAGAAGTTTCAGCTGCAATGCTATACTCAATTCCTACTTTTGTCCACTCGTCGCACACCCTGGAGATGTCAGCAATGCTTGTGTCAGCGAGGTTGTGCGCTGTTCTCGGAGCTCGCTTTGTAAAAATTAGCTTCAATGTAGAAGCAAAGACAGAATGGGTTGAGTAGAAACTCGGCCATTTACTTAATCCCAATAAAAATCGCACATTTCCACTTAAACGGCCTACCAAACGAAGCTTTTATGATGACCCCGTAGTCCACTTGTCATAACTCTCCTGCCTGAGGGACATCAAGGAGCATGTTTACCTCTTGACTCCAACATTTTTTCTCACCCAATTGCACTGATTTTTTATTGAATATTCATAAAGATATTTTTTATTCCTTTCTGGCACTCATAACCATTAAAGCAAGCTTAGTACATACACACACATTCATATAATAGGCAATAAAAAAAAATACCTGCGTCAGCATAAAAATAAATCATACAGTAATCCGCCTATCTACTCCTCTAAGCTTAGCACTTTGTAGCTTTGTAGTACTTTTAAGCGATTAGGCGAATTGGTGCATTCCTTGTGTAGGTATATCTGTATGTCGGTGTGTAGCTCTTCTTACATGAAAATATGTATGCCAAGCTGCGACTATCGACTTTTCTACGTGTCCATGGCGTTTGTCACGTTCAACACATTTGCTGTAAACAAAGAAGAAGAACAAAAAAAACACACAAAAACACACTCATTTACTTGTTAACGGTAATTACTCACATTGTCATTTGGCGTTGATGGCTTTGTGTGCTTTTCAGTTTTTATTAACTTGTAATTTGTACTTTTTTGCAAATTTTTTTTTTCTATTTTTTTTTTTTTTTCTTGTCAACTGCATTTTTGGCCGTGCAAATTCTCTTGCAATTTTCATTTTTTTTGTTTTCATGAAAATCTTAGAATTTCGCCTCTCAAAAACCTTTTATCGCCATTTGTGTTTGCAAACAACCGTTATTTATGCTAATGGCCAGTATTAAGTTCACATTTTGTCACAAATTTAGGTGTGAAATTTATGGCCGAAACGTGTTTGCAATGCGCCGGGCTAATCTTAATGCCCACTTTGTGGCAGGTGACAAGAACATTTTTCATAGAAAATTTTAAGTTTTCAAAATATGATTGCTTTAGAGGTCAAATGACATGGAAAGCTGGAAACGCGGTTGAAGAAGAGAGATTTTTACGATTGTGTTCTTATTTCAGGACATCTATGACATCTTTTATTGGGCGAGCGTGCAGAGCGACTGAGAGAACTTATCCATCAGACTATTACTGCTAGAGTTGTAGAGAGGAGGAAACCCCCGAAATTTTAAGGCACTTTGCCGAAATAGGCAGCAGTCTTTATTGGAGACCACCTATAGAGGCTTGAACCAAGTAGCGCTGATATTTCGATTGCTCACCTTTAATAATTCCACACTTTTATTTGAATAACAGGTGGAAGCACTTAGGATCATCTTCTTCTTCCATCGATTAAAGCCGATATAACAACAGTGAGATCTTGCCTCCTTCTTTTCGCTCTGCGACGCCAGTTGAAAATACGAAGTACAGCCAGGTACTTCCAATGAAGTGGAGGTCTTCCTCTTCCTCTGCTTCTATCAGCAGATATTGCACCGAATACTTTCAGAGCTGGAGTGTTTTCATCCATTCGGAGCACATGATCTAGATATCGTAGCCGCTGTTTTTTGATTCGCTGAACTACGTCAATATCGCCTCATATCCCATACAGCTCATCGCTTCGTCGGCTGCAATATTCCACCATTCCCAAAGCGCACAGAATCATAATCTTGTTTCGAGCGGCCCGGAGTGTTCTTTCCAGATCCTGATGGTGCTTTTGGTCTTGCTTAACGTCAGCTTACACAGCTGTAAAAGCTTTGTGGCGCTACCGAATTCGAACATAGCGGCGAAGAGACAGCTCCTTTTCATACTTCCGAGGGCTGCTTTAAAAGCGGCAAAGAGATGGTGTGCGTCTTTTCTCTTTTCACGGATCAAGACTTGGCTGATGGTGAATATCTGATAAATGATTTACCAGGTCTAAAGCCACACCGATAAGGTCCAATCAGTTTGTTAAAGGTGTGTTTTAGTCTTTCACACAACACGCTCGCTAAGACCTTTTGTGCGATATTGAGGCGGCTTCGGAGGTAATTAGCGTAGACAGTGCCCTTGCTAGAGCTTGCTTCCCATCATCAATCAATCGGTTCCAATCATCGTGCATGCTTTCATACGACCATATTTTGCAAAAAAAGCTTAGTCAAGCGCCTTGTCAGCTTTTCACCGCCATGTTTGAATAGTTCGACCTGGAATCTATCGAACTTCTTCATAGTTGGGCAATGAAACATCTGTTCCATACTCATTGGTTGGGAAATCGGGCTAGCCATCTCGTGATGTTCCATTTTCACTGCCGTTCACCTGGCTGGTGTACTGTTCCTATTATGAAGTCAGTTTAATCCGAGCATCAGTCACTAGATCGCCTCTCTAGGTACTACAAGACTGTGTTATGGTCTTGAGACCTGACGGTATTTTTTCGTATAATTTTAGAGCATTAATCTTGTCAGCCAACTTCTCAAGCTCTTCATACTCACGCATCTCGGCCTCTTTCTTTTTTTGTCTGCAAATGCGTCGTGCTTCCCTCTTCAGCTCTTGATATCACTCCAATTCCGCACGTGTTGTGGTCGATCGCAATCTGTTTTCTCTCCACTGTGACACTGCAATCCTTCTCGTATCAGCCGGTAGATATTCATCCACCAGGGTGTATGCCATGGCCGCTTTAGTAAATTTCCCAAGGACTCATCTTCATCCGTACTTATCTCGTCCATCGCACTTTTTAAACGGCAGTGATGTCAGCCGTTAGCCTTATGAGAGCATTCACCAGCTGGGCAGCGGCATACTCCCAATCGGAGATAGGACATTCCAGGTTCTTGCCACGGATTGTGGCTAGATATTCTTTTACCGATTTAAATATATATGTAGGTACATACCATATGTAAGTTTATACCTGCAGGCATTACAAAACCGTTATGCTTTTCATTTCATAATGTCATAATCACATTTCTGCAAATCATATATAGAAATGTATACATGTTAGTAACATATATTTGTATAACAAAAACATAATATCAAACACAGAGCTTAGTCTACGCTACAAGAGCTTTGTATAAATGGAATCTACACTTGTGGGTAAATGGCGGAATCGATAAAAATGAAAAGCATATTTACAGGCGAGAATAACCACGGGCGTATAACATATCGGCGACGTGCATAAATACTAGTAAGCGAAGCTTAGACGCATACTTTCATGCATACTCGTATATACTTGGCACAAAAAAAAATGAAAAAAAAATACAAAAATCAAAAAAAAAAATAAAAACAATGTGCTCAGAACTAAAAATTATAAATATTTTTATCGCTTTCATACTTGCATATGTATGTATGTGTGAGTTAGAGTGTGTGTGATTGCTCTTACGCGCCACAAAGTATGCAATTTTTACGAGCATTATTATTATTGCTAGTGAAACTCTTTGTTGCTTTAAATGAAATGCATTGTTGTTGGTGTGTTAACGGTACAACGTACGCTATTTCGCGCAGTGACTGAAATAATTCATGCCGAAAGTAGGTGTTTCAAATGAAAGTGACGTAAGTAAACTTTTGAAAATATTGAAAATATTAATTTTTTGTGTTGGAATAAGTTTTTATTTTATATAAATTTACAAAAAAAATTTTTGTATTATAAATTCATAAAAAAATATTTTTAATAGTTAAAAAAAAATTATTTGTATTAAATTTATAAAGGCAAATGATTGGAATTGTATTATTAAATATAAAAAATATATTATTAAATTTATAAAATTTTTATTAAATTTATAAAAAAAAAAATTATTAAAAATATAATAGTTGAGGTAGAAACCTTAAAATATCTGTAGCCGATCCAGTCTCTTCAAATCTTTAAAATTTTACCATTTTCTTAGACGATTATGAGCACAAAACGTGGCCACGTTTGAATTACTATTTTTTTTTTCTAGCAAATATTCACCAAAAGTCGACTTATTGCATTTTTATCATAACAACCTACATATTTTCGCAGTCGTGGCAACTCCCCTTGAGTTAAGATTAATGCGTATATGTACGTATACATATGTCTGCATATTTCAGTGGCGGAGTGCTGTGAATTTTTCATGTTTCTTTATCCACTGTGCTAACATTTCTGTATTTGTACCAACTTTCGCTTCGTTGCTTTCTGTGGTTTACAGTCTCAAGGCATTGATTATGGCTAAGCTTTTGCTTGACTACTTCTGATGGTCATGCTTAAGTGGTGACTGAGGGGATTAATAAATTAAAATTACCCCAAGGAAAGTGGAAAAAATTCTGTTTTTTTTTTCTTATAAGATTATTTTTGTATTTATTTATTTATTTAATAGTAGAGCTGTGGACACGTTTTTATGGTAATCCATCAGCCGGAAATAAGAGTGTATGTTCTGAGAATTTTTTCTGGTTTAGTATCAATCTCTTCATCGTTCAATCCATCAACGAACCTCAATACCTCGAAGCTTATCTCCGCCTTGAAAATTAAATTTATTTCAGCACACTTACAAAGCATAAGCTGGCTGATCCCACATAGATAATACATACGACATGTCCGTTGTACTACCAGAAAGCATTGAAATATCCTGAACGATAGACCACTTCTGAGAATATTCTCTCTCAGCCTCGTAAACACAGGAAAGAATCAACTAGGTCCCATCTCTTCTTCGAAACAATTATGACCGTGAGGATCCGAAAATATCGAAAATCTTACTGCTTAAATTCCCATCCAGCAATGTTCGGTTTGGAAATCTGAACCCTCTAATTGGTGCTCTGTAACCGCTGAAGCGATTTTCAGCCGAGCTTCTACTCCACTTTGTGGTGTTCGCCTTGTTGTTTTGCCAACAAATAGAAGGATCTACAGTTTATTCTAACCCACCACCGAACGGCCGATGAATTTTTATCAGCACCTTTTCTTTTCATGTCAGATATACCATACACTCGACACACTTGACATTCCCGGCCGAGGAAAAATTAAGTTTTTATTATTTTGGATGTTGGTTGAGCCAGGACTTTAACCCTGACCTACTGAATGTTAGCATGCAAAGCTAACTGCTCAGCTATTGTGACCGCCCCTCAACCCGTTGTCCTAACAGAAGACACGGATCTCTCCATCAAAATTCGATGTGCTTATGAGAAGTTAGGTGCTCCTCTTCATTCAGTTGTCTTGTAAAGAGATCAACGTGGCTAAGGAACAGCTCAGCGTCAGCTCGGAAATATAATAATACATGTGACTAGTTATATAATCGAGTATTCCGAGATCCGACAAACTTGGTTGGTCAAACTTCTTAAGCTCTCCATACACTATCCGTTTTCCATTTCTGATCGTTTTTTGCTTCCATTTCCAGGGAACGTATAGTGGTCGATAACGCTACGCTGCGAGGTGGACAGACATTTTTCTTTCCACTGCTGTGCGTAGAGAGCTTCAAACCCTTTTCCACAGTTCTCTTACATACCAGTATACCGATTTGCTGATTAGTGTACCTGAGCCGGTGTACAAATATGGTAGAGCAGAAATTCAGCTGCATGTCTGTTGTGATTGCAGCTTTCCGAAATCGAAACTTCCCTGTATTTATTGGTGCCTGTTCTTGGCTGCTTAGTAATGGAACCGAGTCGATTAGTTCCTTAAAACATACGCACGTCTGAAAACATGTCCTCCGTATATCACAATATGGTCCCTTTGGTTGCGAGATGTTTTTCTCCGGAGAAAGCCAAGAAGCTTCATGAATTTTCTTGTGCTAGAACCTAAGATTACAGACAATCATACTTCGATGCTCGGCGAAGTCGATCAGCCTCAACCCATTTTGGGATATTTCGTCATGGGAACTGAATTTTCTGCAAATCGTGCCCAAGGTGTGCTCTTTTCTTACCCTAAGTACGCTCCAGATGCTCAAAAAAGCCATTTATCATACTACTCTTCCATCGAGTTGTGGGTGCAAGTCAGCGATATAATGAAGGACATCGCTTTGGTGTAGTGAGACATTCATACACCGATACAAGTATCAGGATTTTCATAACCCAAGTACGCTTACCGCCCAATGTAGTATATTTCCCATTAACCCACCTTCTATTGTTCTTTCCCGTCCACAGCAATTCTAGAACGACAGTGACATCAGCTCTAGTCTTATGAGCATATCAACCAGCTGAGCAGCGGAGCCTTCTCTTCTGTCCCACCATTTTTTTATATGTTTTATCAGCCATCATATTACGAGTTTCTCACTCCCAGTTTACTACTCTTTCAGGGTATCTACTTTTAAATATATTTCGCCCACGCTATATTCGAGGATTCCTCAGAGGGGAGATCTTAAATTACAACTCTCCCATATTTAGAGGGTGCTGTCGTTGTATTCAGTACTTAAATCGGGTCCTGATTAGGAGAGTAGAGTGTGAAAATACTTCAAAATTTCCACCTACTCTAACCTACGTAGCGTGCTGCGGTACAAAGATTAAAGTATCTGTTCTCGCTTGTAACATCAAATACAAATCAACGTTCGCAACAAGACTGAGTTGGTGGAGGTGGAAAACAAAATACTTAAAGATAATAATATACCAGTATATATACAAATATACATATATGTTTTCTTCTGTTTACTGTGCCTTTAAATAAATTTTGCTTATAATATATTTTTTTTTTTTCAACCAAAAACCACCGGCTTTCGGCGTCGCCATTGCCAACAAGTGTGTGTACGAAAATAAAAAATATTAATTTAATATGGCACAGTGCCAACCATAATGGGAAGAATGTGATAGTCCACTTGTATTTTTTACACACAAAACAACCAAATGGCCAAACAACAACACTAAAGGCATTTAAATTTAGAGACAGACGAACAGGTAGACAGACAGGCAGACGAATAAAAATAAAAGTGAAATGGCATAAATGGAAGGCGTCAGACCTGAAAGTGCATATGGACAGATAAGCAGACAGCCAGGAGAGTAAAAGCCAAAAGAGTACTTAACAAATGTGGCAAACAAGAAAAAAGTACATATATACATATGCATATGGTTGCATAATTCATAAGCAAAAATTACTGTGTAAACATCAGAAAAGGTCATTATACGTATTTAGTGTAATCGCCTGGTTATCACTCAAACACAGAAGCGCACTTTTCTGACGAGCCGCTGGTTAAGAAGCACAATCAAAAAATTACCACCTTTTTATTAAAAACTATTGTCTTTGCTTGGGTTGAATAGACCACACTTTACCATATATGAAACCCTTCATTGTGTAATTCTCGTGGTTGAGCTCTTGAACCCGCATCATATACATATGAATGTCAGTAACTGATGTAACCATATCCTTGCTATTTACTGCATCCGTAGGGAAGTGACAACATGTCGGCACAGAAACCCATAGAGAGTGCAAACAATGCAGGTGTCATTCGCTTTTGTTCGTCGCGATAAAAAACCAACAATGAAAAAAAATCAAAAATAAAAAAAAATAAAATAAAATAATATAAAATAATATAATATAAAACAAAATAATATAAATTAAATTAAAATAAATTTAATTAAAATAGAATAAAAAGAAATAAAATAATAAATAAAAATAAAATAATTAACAAAAATTATAATATTAAGTAAAATTAAAAAAAATAAAATAAAATAATATAAAATAAAACAAAAGAAAAGATAATAAACGACAATGAAAAAAAATCAAAAATAAAAAAAAAATAAAATAAAATAATATAAAATAATATAATATAAAACAAAATAATATAAATTAAATTAAAATAAATTTAATTAAAATAGAATAAAAAGAAATAAAATAATAAATAAAAATAAAATAATTAACAAAAATTATAATATTAAGTAAAATTAAAAAAAATAAAATAAAATAATATAAAATAAAACAAAAGAAAAGATAATAAACGACAATGAAAAAAAATCAAAAATAAAAAAAAATAAAATAAAATAATATAAAATAATATAATATAAAACAAAATAATATAAATTAAATTAAAATAAATTTAATTAAAATAGAATAAAAAGAAATAAAATAATAAATAAAAATAAAATAATTAACAAAAATTATAATATTAAGTAAAATTAAAAAAAATAAAATAAAATAAAATAAAATAAAATAATATAAAATAAAACAAAAGAAAAGATAATAAACGACAATGAAAAAAAATCAAAAATAAAAAAAAATAAAATAAAATAATATAAAATAATATAATATAAAACAAAATAATATATATTAAATTAAAATAAATTTAATTAAAATAGAATAAAAAGAAATAAAATAATAAATAAAAATAAAATAATTAACAAAAATTATAATATTAAGTAAAATTAAAAAAAATAAAATAAAATAATATAAAATAAAACAAAAGAAAAGATAATAAACGACAATGAAAAAAAATCAAAAATAAAAAAAATAAAATAAAATAATATAAAATAATATAATATAAAAAAAAATAATATAAATTAAATTAAAATAAATTTAATTAAAATAGAATAAAAAGAAATAAAATAATAAATAAAAATAAAATAATTAACAAAAATTATAATATTAAGTAAAATTAAAAAAAATAAAATAAAATAAAATAAAATAAAATAATATAAAATAAAACAAAAGAAAAGATAATAAACGACAATGAAAAAAAATCAAAAATAAAAAAAAATAAAATAAAATAATATAAAATAATATAATATAAAACAAAATAATATTAATTAAATTAAAATAAATTTAATTAAAATAGAATAAAAAGAAATAAAATAATAAATAAAAATAAAATAATTAACAAAAATTATAATATTAAGTAAAATTAAAAAAAAATAAAATAAAATAAAATTAAACTAAATTAAATGAAATAAAATAATTAACATAAATTATAATATTAAGTAAAATTAGAAAAAATAAAATAATTAAAATTAAACTAAATTAAATGAAATAAAATAAATAAAAAATAATAAAATAAAGTAAATGAAAATATAAGGAAAGATAACAAAATATAATAAAATAAAATATAACGTAAAATAAATAAAATTAAATAATATAAAATTAAAGATAATGAAATAAAATATAATAATATGATTTTAAATTAAATAAAACAGAATAAAATAGAATTAAAAAATATAAAGTAAAAAAAATAAGACAAAAGGCAATAGAATAAATTAAAATAATATGAAATAAAATAAAATATGTAAAAATATAAGAAAACAATAATAATATAAAGTAAAATTAAATTAAATAAAGACAAATAAAATTAAAAGAAAATTAAATTAAGTTAAATAATGAAAAGGAATAAATTAATATAAAATAAAATATGAAAATATATAAGAAAATGGAATAATATAAAAAAATAAATTAAAACAAATAAATAGAAAATTTAATAAAATAAAATGAAATGAAAAAGAATAAATTAAAATAAAGAAATTATAAAACAAAAAAAAATATATAAATTTAGTAAAATAAAATTAACTTAAATTAAATTAAATTAAATAAAGTAAAATAAAATAAAATGAATTAAAACAAAATACATGAAATAAAATGAAAAATTAAATAAGTTAAACTAAAATAAATGAAATAAAATAAAATATATAAATATATAAAAACGACTAAACTAAATAAATTTACAAAAAAAAAAATGAATTTAAATTAAATTAAATAATATAAATGCTAAAATAAATTATAAATTTAGTAAAAGAAAATTATGTTAAATTAAATAGAGTAAGGAAAATAAAATAACATAAAGAAAACTAAAATAAAATTTAAATAAATTAAATTAAATTAAATCAGATTAACTAAATTTAATTAAATATAATTAAATAATAAAAAATAAAGAAAAAAACTAAATAAAGTTAAACAAATAAAATAAAATTTTAATTAAATTATAATAAGTGAAACTAAACAAAATTAAAATGGATTAAATTCAACAAAATTTAAAAAAATAAAGTTAAATAATATCAAACGAAGTAAATTAAATTAAAAATATATAAAATAAAATAAATTCATTTCATTTAAGTGAAATAGAACAAAACGAACCGTAATAAATATAAATTAACACAAAACAAAATAAAATGAAATGAAATAAATTTATATAAAATAAATTGGAATAAATAAAATTTTATGAAATAAAATAATTTCTATAATATTGGAAGTTTGGTCAAACCAACTTCATTGGTAAATTTCTTTTTTTTTTGTTTTTTGGCTACAAAATGTTTTTATTTGCTCATATTTTTTATGTTAGAAAATGTTTAAAGCAAGTATTAAAGTATACAAAGTAATGCTTTCAACAATAAGAAAATGTTCCATAAATTCTAGACATAAAAGTTTAGTCTCGCGTTATTACCAAAATTTCCCATCAACCGTGCAGGCGTTCTCTTCCCGCAATATCATTAAATTTTATCAAATTTCAGTGGCACTTTAACTGAACTTACAATTTTTTCGCTTGACTTACTTGCATATGTACACATATACAACGAATTTATACATTTTATACATACATAACTACTTACATATTTATTATTTTACTCCGATAAACTTAATGCATAATTTTCCTCATCCGACCTCTAGGCAAACGAGTTCATGAATCAAGGTCACTCCCAAATTGGCGCCTATGAGACTGCAACGGTCTTGACTTGCTTAAATACTGGCTGATTATGTCATATATATATATATATATATAAGAGTAAATAATGGCTGATAATTTGTCTCTTTTTTCCCCTACGCCTCATTGAATAGGAACCGCGGTATGGTACATACATATATAACACAAAGACGCATTCAAATTTTGTGCGTAAACTTTGCTAGCTGCTGCTGCTGCTGCTATCACAGCTGCTGTGCACCAACAACTCATTTGTCCGCTTGGCTAGTCATAAAGTTAATTAACTCAGTAAATTTTTAGTGCCAATGACCGTTAACTTTTAACTTTCGCCTACAAAGTAGTTTATTTGAAGTTGTTGTTATTGTTGTTGTTGTTGCTATTGTCGGTAAAGAAGAAATTACAGAAACTTTTCCATAATAATATGTCTTGCAATTTCGTTCAATATTACGTTATACCTCTTGACCTTGATTTTGTTGTTGTGAACTTGCTTAGCATCCCGTTAGAGACCACAAAGTTTTCGGTCAGCTGGGAATATTTATATTTAGTTATTTACCAAGTGTCAGCTGATTGCCTGTTTACAAGTGTTTCTAGTAGGAGAGTAAGAAAAATGAACGCAATTAGTCTTGCTCGACTGAGTCCTTACTGCATTTGGCGATAAGGCTCTTAAGGCGATAAGGTTCATGGATCAAAAGGAAATTATATTAAATTAAAAATAAATAACTAAGAATACGATAAAACTAAGTAAATATCAATAAATTTAAATACATACGAAAAAAATAAAATAAAATGAAAAATTACATTAAATTAAAATAAAATATAATAAAATATATAAAAAAATGAATTAAAAATTTATAAAATAAAATTAATTCACATAAATTAAAATAAGAATAAAATAAAAAATAAAGTTAAAAATAAATAAAAAAAAATTTATAAACTTAATAAAACTGTTATTAAAAAATAAATTAATATAAAAAATAATGAAAAATAAAATAAAATAAAATAAAAATAAAAATGAAAATAAAATAAAAATATGTAAGCAAACAAAATTAAAAATAGCTAAAATAATAAAAAATAAATAATTAAACAAAAATTAAAAAGACACAATTACAATAACATAAATAAATAATATGATAATAAATAAAATTAAAATAAATTTATTTAAATTACAAGTATTTAAGTTTAAATTATATCAAATATACAAAAATAAAATAAAATAAAAATAATTAATTAAATTTAAATAAAAATAAATACATAAAATTAAAACAGTTAAAAACTAAATGAAATTTAATTAAAATATAATAAAATAATTATTTTAATAAGATAAAATCAAATAAAAGATGCATCCAATAGAAATATATATTTTTATTTTTATGTTTAATATTAAAATAAAAATATAAACGCCATAAATTAAAACAAAATAAAATAATATACATTGAATTTAATAAAAAATATAATACACTAAAAAATTAATAAAAAGCATAATTAAAATAGTATAAATAAAACAAATCAAAATAAGATCAAAAGAAATAAAATTAGAAATACATTGCAATAAAGAACATACGTAAACCAATCTAAATAAAGTTATTAATGACTAAACCTAAAAAATAAATATTAAAGTAATAGTAAATGAAAATAAAATAAAACATAATAATTTAAAAGTAAATTTAAGTTAAGATAAAAACAAATAACATAAAATGAAAAAAATATAATAAAGAAATAAGATAAATAACGTGCTATAAAATAAAAATATTATAATCAAAAATAATTTAAGCAAAGTTTTAATATAAAGCAAAGTAAAATAAGGTTAAAAGAATGAAATTAATTCAAATTAAAGTATAAATGAAAATATTGTGAAAACAGTTAAAAAATCAAATTAATTAAAATAAATTTAAAAACGATTACTAATTAAAATTAATTAAATTAAAAAAGAGGCAAGTAAATGTAGGTATTAAAATATACGTATAAAATTAAATATAAAAAAATTAAATAAAAGCATTAAAATACAAAACATATTTAACGCTTAAATAAAATTAAAAAACTAAAAAAAAAATAAATCAAATAAAACAAAATATTGCAAAAACTGTTCAAAAATACAATTAATTAAAATAAATTTAAATATAAATAAAGTTAGATTTAATTGAAAAGGAGGCAAGTGAATATAATTATTAAAATATAAGTATAAAATAAAATATATAACAAAAAAATGAAATTACAAAATATATTTAACGCTTAAATAAAATTAAAAAATTAAAATAAAAATAAATCAAATTAAACAAAATATTGCAGAAATTGTGCAAAACTACAATTAATTAAAATAAATTACCAATTAAAATTAAATTCAATTGAAAAAGAGGCAAGTGAGTATAATAATTATATATAAATACAAAATAAAATATATAACAAAAAAAATAAAATGAAAGTAATGAAAATAATTTAATACAAAATATATTTAACGCTTAACAAAAATTCAAAATTTAAATAAAATAATTAAAATTAAATAAAAAATATATTAAAATAAAAATAAACAAATTAAAATTAAATGAATTTTTGTTTGTATTTTGGGCCAATGTACATAAATTTATAAAAAAGCGTATTTACCATATATTGAATAAAATTTATTAAATTAACATGAAATAATATAAAAACAAATAAAATAAAAACAAGTTAAATTAAAATCAGTTTAATTTAATAAAAAAAGATTAACAAATTTAATTTATAAAAACATAAAAGCAAAAATATATTATAATTACGAAGAGAGTTAATTAATTTAAATTATAAAACCATAAAAATAAAAAATATACAAATAAAGTAAGTAAAAGAGAATAAAATGGAATAAAAGTGCTATTATAAAAAGGATATAAAATAATATATTTATATACACGTATATATAATAAAAATAACTCTTAAATAATAATAATAAAAATAAAAAAGCTAAAAATTAGTGCGGAATTTAGTTAAGTTTTAAGTAATTTTATCTTTATTAAAGTTAAGTAAAACAAAAAAATCGCCTTAGCGGGAACAAAGTGTCAATTATATATAAATAAAATAGAAAATATATAATAAATATTATACTTTTAAAATAAATTTTCATAAACATATTTACCTTTTTACATATTCCCACTGATTTCAACAATTTTTAATAATTTTTCCATTTTCTCCTCCAACTTTCAGGGGTTTTGGCAAACAAGGATTTCAATGTCAAGGTGAGTTCAAAACATTTATTACACAATTTTCCAACTCAATGACTGCCAGTAGTGATATGGAGTACAAAAAAAGAGACACTAACATGAGAAAAATCTATACAAAAAAGCAACACAAATAAAATGGTTAGAACGAATACTGAACGAAAGGATATCACTTAAACTTTTACCCAACTATCAGTGACAGACTAATGCAATATACACGCTTAGTGTTGGTACATAATATACAAGCTCTTAGAGATATAGGTACATATATATAATGGACTTGTGAATAGTGATAGCTTTAAGAATTTCAGCTACAGAGTTAGTTACATAGAAACTTTGAAAACTACACGAGAAGACATATATACATATATATAAATATGTATTTGTACAGAGTCATAGCCACAATAGTTCTTTCGAGTCACTTTTAGGATATGTCATACTAAATAGTTAACAACAAAACTGTCTTGACTTTACAAAACGCCTGTGGCAAAACTTTTCTACACATTTTAATATCTATTGGACGAAGGATAGGCAGGAAGTTAAGTAACATTTTGCAACTTTTTTGAGTATAACCAAGTTTTTTTTTATTGTATTAAAACTATATATATAAGTATGTATGTATTCAATTTCTATTTATTTATCTGCTTACAGTTTGCTCGTATGTGGTGCACAAGCGTTGTCATGAATATGTGACGTTCATATGTCCGGGCAAGGATAAGGGAATCGATTCCGTAAGTTTTTCTAAAAAAAAAAAACAAAAAAAGAAATTATTTTAATGTTAAATTTATTATTTAGGTTTTTTTTTTAATTTAAATAAATAGAATTTTTATTAAATTAAATTAATAAACATTTTTTGCGCAATATTTGTAATTTTTTATTAATATATTATAATCAAATTTATTTAATTATATTTATAACTATTTGTTTGTAAAATTTTATTTTTATTGAACAGAAAATATCAGATTTTTTTCATAAAAATAAATTCATATACAATATTAAATTTGTTATACAAACTCAAAATCATTTAATTCTGCTAAGATTTATTTGCAAATATTTCCAAATTAAGTAAGCATTAGTTTTATTTTAATTAATATATTTTTATGAATATGGAAATATTTAATTATAATTAAATAAATATAAAATTTATATATAACTTTCAATTCAAAAGTTGTATAAAATGTTGTTAACGAAATTAAAATTTTTTCTAAATATTTTTATAATAAAAGTCACACTTGCATTTTTAGTACTTTTCGTAACACAATTTTTTTTTCTTTTACTTTAAGAAATTCTTTTTATACATACATAAACACATTTATACATCTTTAGTTTTTTTTATCATATTTATTTTGAAATTTCACCAACATTCTTGCCCACAAAACATTCATCAAAAACATTATTTACCAATAATAGTACCTATATTCATATATACCTATATATATATATTTATCTAGAATCAAAACGATAACAGCAAAACAAAATATTTGACTTAAGCAGAAAATACTGGCTTTTGCATGTGTTGCATTAGAAAAACACATTTGCACAACTTAACTGTGCACACACACTTATGCATATACACAATACACATATTCGTACATATTAGCTTTTAGTAAATTTGCTGTAAGTTTCTTTAAAATAGATATGGTAAATATTATTTTTATATTTAGAGCTTAGAAAATATATAGTGAGTGCTGTTATTTGCACTCTTACTAGAAAATTTATTCTCAAAGAACGAATTTAATTGCTCTCACGAGCAATCTGCAGCTGTAAATGTTGCTACTTTTGTGTTTGTCAACTGTTTCTCTCTTTTCTTAGTCACTCTCTTAATCAATTTCTCTCTGTAGCTTACTCTCTCCCTCTCAATTTCTCTCTCTCTTACTTACTTACGCGCTATTTCTCCCAAATTCTTTCTCTCTCACTTTCTTACTCACTCTCTCCCTCTCTCTTACTCAATTTCCCTCCCTCTCTCAGCTCCCGATCAAAATTTGGTAACATTTAGACTCTGACCGTGTTTGAAATTAAAGCGTTCATTCTAGACGTGGATATACATCAGCAGTGAAGTAGTAAAATACTAGTTCATCTCAGCTTATCCAAATAAAATTTCGCTGAAAAGAAGCATTGTAGTCAAAATGAGAGCTACACATTTCTTGCATTTTCTACACTTGTTGTCCCCAGTCAACCGTATATGGTATTAAAAGCATGAAACGCCAAAAGGCAATACTAGTTCTCTCCCGACTAGTTGACATTTCACTGCAGGATATATACATAGCAGACGCAGATATATATAAATAAATGTGTCATATATTTAAATAGAAAAAATATACAATAGAGTACATTTACGATTGCCAGGATATTAACACTTACACACTCACAAACTCGCACACTTACAGACCAACTCACTTACACCCAAACACTCACTTGAAAATCAAATGAAGCACATGTGAACACGTCAGCTGCAGGCAAGTGAAAGATAAGAAAAACGCTAAATTTCGCCAGTGCATTTATTTTCTATTATAATGAAATGAAAATTCTACACATAATATTTTTCTGAGGCAGGAAGTTAGCTTGGGTTAATGCTAAGGAATAGAGAAATTAAAAAATTTATTGAAAAAAATATTGAAGATATGTTTTAAACATTTTAGTTTGTAAAACCAAAGTATATAAATATTGTAGACACATAATTTTTTGAAGTTTTTTCCAAAAAGTAATCAAATAAAAGTTTTTTTTATTAAATAAAAAGAAATTTATTGCTTTATTAATTTCACATAACTATTTATTAAATTTAATTTAATAAAAAAGATTTATAAGTGACAAAAAAAAATAATTCACATTCACAATTGATATTAACTTCTATTACTGTTATGAAATTCTCAACTGTTTTTTTTTTCTAAATTTTATCACATTTAAATTTCTCTTTTGCTGAAAGTAAGTTTCTGTAGCATATTTTTAGGAGCAAAAATTCTCACAGTAGTGAGAGTAGGAGGTTAGAATAGTTATCAGTATAGAGGTACATATAAATAGATTAAAAATATATATATATATATTTAGTAAAAAAATAGGAAATTAATTTAGAGCAAAATTAAATTGAAAGGATCTTGGAAAACTTTTTCTACCCAAAAATAGTTTTGGTTCGAAAATAAAATTTAAAAAAATAATTTTATTTTGACAGCCTTATAAATATGTTAAATTTCCATCGGGTTTTTTTATTATTTTTATTATTACAACCCAAAATTTTTGAAGGAAAGAAATTATTTAACAAAGAAATGAATTTTAGAGCTTTTTTTTGCCTGAGACGCCTTCCTCAAAGGAATTAAATTTCGTTTCAAAAATAAGATTTAACAAAAAAAAATTTAGTTTTCCCAGCCTTATTTATTAAATTTCAAGCGTGTTTTTATATATTTTTATAACTCAAAATTTTTAAAGAAAGAAATTATTAAAAAATAATTAATTTTAGAACTTTTTTCTTATCCTGAGACGCCTTGTTCAATAAAATTTAATTTCATGAACCTTTTAAAAACTTTTATAGCTCGAAATATTTTAATTTTTAAAAATGCTTTAGTCAGAATCTTTTTTCTTCACACTTTTTATAAAAAAAAAAATTTTTCTAAGTAATTTAAATCTCTGAGATCGTTTTAAAACTTTCACTGCACCAAATTTTTCAGGGTTGTAAACAAATATTTAACCAGAAGATCTAGTTTTCACAACTTTTATTTTTATTTTTTTTTTTTTGTTCTGTTTTGTTAAACGACTCGGTGTCAGCAAACTAAATTTCAAAGATCCTCTCATAGTTCGAAATTTTCTAGTCTTTATTTTTATTTTATTATTTACACCAAAAATTTGAAATTTTAGAATTTTTTTAAGGGATCAGAACTGAAAAGTTATAAATATTTCTTTTTCTCTCACCAAATCTGAACCCATTCTTGAATAATCAAAGTTTAATGAGCAAACTGTAGCATACCCTTAGGCGCATAGCGGAAATTTTCAATGAAAGGCACAAAACTTCAAAACAAATGTAATGAAGTTATAAAATAAAAGGCAATAGAAACAAGAATATGATTTTTTTTTTACTAGCAACAACACATTATGTACTACTTTATGCATATAAGCGCCTGCATACATACATATAATGCACTTAGTGTTATATGTGCCCTTAGTAGGTGGTATGCAATTTCTTAAATTTTTATGCCTCATTTCATCAACGCAGTCACTTGGAAAATTCGCCTAGCAAGTGAAAAAGTATGAAAATTCAAACAAACGCTTACCTACACGCAATGCTCAGTAAAGTAAGGCAGAAAAAAGAAGCTGCATGTTACGCTGAAGATTTCGTGCTTCACATTTTCTTATGTTCATATATAAACACTTTACAACTTTTGTTTTCGCCAAAAGTTACGCAGTGTGCAGTCGAGCATGTGTGTGGGTGTGTGTGTGTGTGGCACGCACACATGTGCAATGTTTTCTAAAACGCACGAGCGATTTTCACTTGCATGCTAGAAACGCAAAACTTTGCTGCCAAACTGTGAAGAATGAATGCGTTGCGGCAGGTAGGCGGCGAATTTGAATTTTTGTGCTTCTCTCTTCTTCTTCTTCTTCTTCAGCTGTGTAAAGTTCAGTTTAAACTTAAGTGTGTAATATATTTGATTTTATTGTTTTTTCCCCCACATTTTTGCTTTGTTTGGCATTACACACAGGTGTTCTCAGTTGATATTTCATACCCACGCCATTTTATCTTCAGGTTTTTTTTCAGCAGGAATACTCGGAAAAGCATAGCTGTAAAGCAACAATAGCGCTGCACTTATTTACATACATACGTACATGTATTTATGTAAGAGTTTCTTTTATTTACTTTGTTGCACGCATACGCAAAAATATGAAGGAAGAATATATTCCCATTTTAATTTGCATATTTGTATGTAACTCTTTCGTTTACTGCCACGTCTTTTATTTGTTTTATTTTCTTCACACAGCAGCTTTTCTCCGCTTTCAATTCAGATATTTCCAGAAATCTGCATTTGCGGTAAAACGAAAATTAATATTTACAAGACCGCAATAACTCAGTTTGAAAGTTTTTTAATTTTTTTTTTAAAATAACGCAATACAGTTAACATTGCCACAAAACTTTTGAGATTATAACAAGTTCGGTTGAAGCGGCTTGGACAGAACTCATTTTCTGGTAGTCAAGGGAAGCTTTAAAATTAACAAAGAGTTCATATCATGGCGAATACCAGGTTATACGTGAAGTTTGATCACCGTATGCCTGGATTCTCCCCAAAAATGGATATTTGATTGATGGAAATCATTTTGATATTATTGCATACGTCTTCGTACGCATCTTAAAGCTAGAAGAGCACGTTCTTGTCACTACCACCCGCCCTGAACAGTACTTAGCTCCTTTACGTCTCTAAATAACTCCCCATGTTCTTCGCAGAAGGAAAGTAGTTCCTCGTCGCCTCTAAAAGTCTGAATATGTTCATGAAGGTGTAGAGTAGCTCCTTACTATAATCTTCTCAGCAGGAAAGAAGTTCCTCGCTGCCTCTAAAAGTCTGAATATGCTCATAAAGGCACTGACTAGTTTCTCAGCACGACCTTTCCGTAGGAAAAATAGGTCCTCACCACCTTTAAATACCTGTATATGTTCCTGAAAGCACTTAATAATTCCGCAGCACAACCTTCCTAGACGGAAAATGGTCACTCACCTCCTCTAAGTACTGGAATATGAAGGTACTGAGTAGCACCTCAGCATGACCTTCCCAGAGGGAAAATAGTTCCTCCCCGCCTCTAAATACTTGTATGATCGCATGTTCCTGGAAGTGCTTAATAGTTCCACAGCACGACCTTTCTGGACGGAAAAGAGTCCTTAACACAATCTTTCCTGAAGGAAACTAGTTCCTCATAGCGTCTAAATATGTTCATGAAGTTGCAGAAAGTTCCCACTAAGATCTTTTCGAAGAGAAAACGGCTTCTCACTCTCTCTAATTACCTGAATATGTTCATGAAGTTACAGAATAGCTCCTTACCACGAGCTTCCCTGAGGACTGTGAAAGGTTCATTGTTCTTACGGCGATGTTTTGAAGAGTTTATATGTAGGATGTGCTGTAAATAATGTATGTTTTGTGTTATGTTGATGTGATCTGTAGCTGTTATTATTATAAAAGCTACATAGTTCTGTCGATTTGACCAGATCTGGTCAATAGTTGGGGCATAGACCGGGTCTTAACTTATACTGATCTTATTAGTTCATTGGCGATGGGGCTTGCACAGAAATTGACTCTTGAAGCCGGCGAGATCCAAGCTGATTAGTTCAGTCAGTAAATCATCAGCGCCGAATTACAATATATTCGAGTAACGGAAGGGTCTCCAGTCTTGAAACCATACGCATGTGGCCGGGTTTTCTCAAAGAGCATTGCTATCGATCTGCTCACAATCGCACTCACGCGTTTGGACTTCCTGTTTGAATGTTCTTCCCTTTGTTGTTTGTCTTACTGCTGTTGTTGTTGCATTTTAAGTGGTTAGGTAACCCTAGCCCCAACAACAAGTTCTGTTTTGTTATTGTTATTATTATTATTATTGTCCCGTCTATCTCATTTCTAGGTCTTCTTACTCTTCCCCATTAAGAGACCGAATATTTCAGATACCTTTAGAGTCTTAGACTTCGCTGCTTAAGGGATTATGATAAGCTACATGTATATGGCGAGCTTTAAATAAAACACCCGCTTGCAGTAGCATCTCTGAGAAACAGACGCTTTGTAATTGGGGACTAAATTATAATGATTTTTTTTTTAATTTCACACTAAATAACTTTTAATTTTTATTTTTACAATTTACTAAATTTTCAAATATTATATTTAATATATAAAAAATATTTATAAAATGCACCGGCGAAGTACTAAAAATATTCGAAATTAATAATATAAAAAATTCGAAGAATACAACAACTGTAAATATTTAATTTAATTTATCGTCTGACAAAATTTATTAAAATTAATTAAAATACATTGGGAAAGTAAATCTATCTTCCGCTAGTCAAAAGCCAAACAAAATTTAAATTATTTTTACTTTTAAATTAAAAAGTTTTATACATATATATTTATTATAAAAAATATACTATTTTAGCAAAAAATTTTATAGAAAAATTCTTGCTCATATTTATTTAATTTTACATATTTATATTTTGATATATGAGTTTTATATATTGTATATGTTTGTATATGAAGTTGCTTAAATTTAGTGAGAAAATCATAAATTCATACATTTTTCTTCTTCTTCTTTTCTTTTTGCCACATGTGTTTTTCCATACGTATATTTGTACAACAACATCAACAATTGCAATATTCAAAAATTAAAAAAAAAAATTAAAAACCCATCAACTGCAACTCGATGCATGCAACTCGCAACATATTTTACGTGTCCGTCTTTTGTGCCGTTTTGTGCGTCCCACATCATCAAAAAAAAAAAAAAAAACAAACCAAACAAAAAACAACATAAACTCATCAACGAAATATCAAACAAAAAAACAACGCATATGCATAAAAATTGTAAAAACAAATATTAAAAATTTATTTTAAAAAATTGTCCACTCAACCATCAACGTCATCAACATCACCATGTAAACAAAATGTAAACTGACCATTGAAACGTGAAAAATATTTATCAATTAAACCGTTACAACAAATGCGTATGTAAAAATAACAACAAAAAAAATTAAATAAAAAATGTTGAAAACTAAAAATTTAAAAAAAATTATTTTTGTGACAAATTTCAAAAAAAATATCAACAAAATGACCGAAAAATCTTTCAAATAAAATAAAATTTCTGTACAAAACTTTCAACATTCACATTGCAATTTTCAATGCAATCACCAACAATACATCGTCATCACAACAAAAACCACAACAATTTCACTGTTTTCATGGATGACAATAAACGACGAAAACCAATCAAACAACAAACAACGATATGAAATTGATTGCGCGAATGTGTAATTGGTTGGAAACAACTTTTTGTGTATGCGTATGTATGCAATGGGAATATTCGAAATGACTATGGTAATAAAAATGTGAATTGGGAAATTCAAAAAAAAAAATTACAAAAATTTTTTATTCATAATTTTCAAAAAAAAAATTTAATATCAAATATAAATTTAAATGTTATTAAAAATATGCTATTATTTAATATGTGGAAAATTTATTTTTAAATTTCAACGAAAATAAATATAAAAATTTAATTCATTAAATTTTATTTAACTGAAATATTATCAAAATTCTATAAAAAAAATATCTCAATTTGAAATACACAAATCAAAATATAAAAACATGCGGAAAAATTTTTTTCGAAATATATACCAAATACGTTGCTATTAATAAAAAATAATTTTAATTGAAATAAAAAAAAAATTATTTATACAAAAAAATACGAAACAATGTACGTAATATTTAAAAACTTAAAACATTCCAAAAATATAAAATTTGTTGTGTATTTTTAAAAATGCATTATTTAAAAAAAATAAATTTTCCTTAATTTAAATAAAAAATATATCAAAACATTTATTTACGGATAATTAAAAATACCGTGAAAAAATAAAAATAAATTAATATTAAAAACATGAATAAAAAACGTCCACAATAATCAAAAATTTATTATTCTTTGAAAAATTAAAAAATATATATATTTTTTTTTAAATTTCAACGAAAATACTCTTTAAAAATAATTTTTAAACAACGTAAATCTCACAATTCACCACATTCCTCTGCACATCACAGGATTCACCACAAACAGTACATCACTTCGAACCATTCACATTTGGTGGGCCGACTTTTTGCGATCACTGTGGCTCACTGCTCTATGGCATCTATCATCAGGGTCTCAAATGTTCAGGTAAAAATAAGGAAATTTAACTAAAATTAATGGGGGTATGCTTTTTGAAGAGAGTCAAGTGAAAGTGAATTTAAGATAAACAAAAAAGCATTAAAAGAATTTTTTAATGATTAAATTTGTATGTACAATATGATTCAATTATGATGTGATATTACGTATGAATGGCAAGGAAGAAAAATATTTTCCGGAAATAAAACTTGTTGTCAAAGAAATGTAAGCTAATATTGTCGAGTGCAGAAATAAATTATATTGCTCTTTTATATCTAACCAACCTACAATCTCACGAGTTTCCCATTAAAAACCCATTAAAAAATTCTGTTTCATTAACTCAACCCACTTTTTGCATACAATTTTCCATACCTAATGCAAGGACAGAAGTGGCTTATAAATAAATACAATGTACATATACCATATATATGTAAATAATACCTCTTTATACCCACGGCATGAGCAAATTGGATTTTAATATTCCATTTTTGTGGCGTAAAATCAAGCCCCTGCGTGCGCAAATACAAAGAAAATAGCAACTGCGTATATGTGTGAGCATAAATTCTGACGCGTATGTGTTCTTAAACGGTATTAAAAGCACTTCATTCAATTTTTTTCCGCTGATTCAATTGCCACTCTGTTGCCGGAGTAACATGTATTTTTGTTTATGGTATAAAAGAAGAGGAAATCGACTTCGCATTTCTTAGCAGGTAATGTGAAAATGTCTTTCATGTACAAGAATTCTTTACATTAGAAAGTATTAACACTTCATGAAAATACCAGGTGACAGACAAATTCATTATATTTAAATTAGTAATTACTTTCAACTAAATAATTGAGCGTAAACCAATATGAAAACCACATGAAACACAAGCAAATTTAATGTGACAACATGGCGTATGAGTAACATATCTCAGTAAAATCTTTTTAGTATGGGCTGTTTAGATATATGATATATGATAAACATTTACAAAAATGAAATTATAAACAACTGTATCTTTTATTATTTTTTCATTCTTTTATTTTATTTTATTTTATTTTATTTTATTTTATTTTATTTTATTTTATTTTGTTTTATTTTATTTTATTTTATTTTATTTTATTTTATTTTATTTTATTTTATTTTATTTTATTTTATTTTATTTTATTTTATTTTATTTTATTTTATTTTATTTTATTTTATTTTATTTTATTTTATTTTATTTTATTTTATTTTATTTTATTTTATTTTATTTTATTTTATTTTAATTTATTTTATTTTATTTTATTTAATTCTATTTTATTTAATTTTATTTTATTTTATATTACTTTATTTTATTTTACTTTATTTTGTTTTATATTACTATATTTTATTTTATTTTATTTTATTTTATTTTATTTTTTTTATTTTATTTTATTTTATTTTATTTTATTTTATTTTATTTTATTTTATTTTATTTTATTTTACTTTATTTACTTTATTTTTATTTTGTTTTAAATTATTTTATTTTATTTTATTTTATTTTATTTTATTTTATTTTATTTTATTTTATTTTATTTTATTTTATTTTATTTTATTTTATTTTATTTTATTTTATTTTATTTTATTTTATTTTATTTTATTTTATTTTATTTTATTTTATTTTATTTTATTTTATTTTATTTTATTTTATTTTATTTTATTTTATTTTATTTTATTTTATTTTATTTTATTTTATTTTATTTTATTTTATTTTATTTTATTTTATTTTATTTTATTTTATTTTATTTTATTTTATTTTATTTTATTTTATTTTATTTTATTTTATTTTATTTTATTTTATTTTATTTTATTTTATTTTATTTTATTTTATTTTATTTTATTTTATTTTATTTTATTTTATTTTATTTTATTTTATTTTATTTTATTTTATTTTATTTTATTTTATTTTATTTTATTTTATTTTATTTTATTTTATTTTATTTTTATTTTATTTTATTTTATTTTATTTTATTTTATTTTATTTTTTTCTTTCTCTCATTTTGTTATGATACTTTGTACTCTGTCATTTATTCAACGTTAATTCCCTTGACTAAACACTTGTCTAAACAAAAGCAGTAACAGATAAGGCAATATGAGAGAGCATAAAACCACACATACACCTTACATACAGTCATTTGTTGCATGAATGTAAATTTCCAAAGCCGAGCTGGAAAATCGCTATTTTGAGTTTGTTTGTACACATGACATTGTTTATGTGAACAGAAATGCAGAGTATGAAAAGACTGTAACAAATAGAATAATGCATACAATAAATGCTAAAACAATTGCTGTGACTTGCCTCAATATACTCGCGCACGCAGATAGTCGCTGATATGCCTTGAATAATTCTCCACCGATATTCGACATAAGCTTGGCCTACCAAGCGCTGTCGAGTCTATCGGTAGTATTGGTAAAAATGTATATTTTATATGTAAATATTGTCATGTGTGCTTTTCATTGTATGCGTGGCACAAAACAACAGTCGCACAAACATGCATACATGCATTCATACATACGTTAATGTATGCACATGGTTAATTAAGGGCAAATGTATGCATACACAACCCAAACGAAAGCAACAACAATGACAAATATAAGTTTTTTATTGCATATGCAATATGCTTACTTACACATACATTTACATAGTATATTAAAATGTGGCAAAAAAAATTTTTTTGAAGTCGACTTATATACCCTTACACATTTATACGCTTAAATTTTTTTTGTTGCTGTTTTTGTTTTGACATTTTTTTCCTACAATATTTTTAATTGTGGTAAGACATGCAAATGTCTGCGAAAATTTTCCCACATAAATTCAGTAAAACAAATATATACGTTATGTGCGTGCGGTGGGTAAATGTGTGAGCGTTAAGCTAAATAAAATTCTGAATATTAAAATGTTGTGCTTGAAAGTTTTTCGAGGTTTTAAACGTACTTTCTAATTCATCCAATCATAAGTTGGAAAGTTGAAATGAACTGATTGTATGCTTTTAGGCGCAAACAAATTTTACTATGCAAGCGGGAATTAGTTATTATGAGTTTACTTAACAATTAATTAATTAGCTGCGGTAATTTATTACGCTGAAATTTTGCAACTACTATCTGGAGGAGATAGAACAAAAAGTTGTATATATTATATAATAATATCATTTAGTATTTAAATTAATTTTGGATTAAATTGAAGTTATTGCAGTACGTCAACTCACTTAGACTATTAAACCGGTGCATTCTAATTCCGTCAAGCATCACAACAAATTTGAGTAATCGACTTTTCATGGCAACCACTAGTCTCTGAAGGTTTTAGCGCCTGGAAATCAACCCACGCCTCCAAAGTGTGGGACATTGGCAAAGGAAATAATTTAAGGTATAGAGTTCTTTCTTCGCTCTACAACTCTAGCAGAGTTTGATGGTACGCTCAGCCTCTCCACATGCGTGTCCAATAGAAGATCTTTCGTATAAAGAGATGCAATTATGGATCTATATATATATATATTTATTTTTTTCTTAGCGATACAAACTCTCGTCATGTTGTTCGAATACCCAATTTTCTACTAGCAGCAATGGGTATTTGGTTATTCCTTCCTTGTAGACTTCTTTAGAGCCGAATTAGGCTGAAAAAACTCGTCTCTCCTCCCACCCTTTTCAGCTCAAATTTATAACAAAGATCCACTCTCAAATATATCATACATATTTTCAAAGCGTTCCTCAAAAAAGTCTCTTTACCATAGCAATATGCCGCACTCAGTCTAAATGTATGCGAAAAAATTTCTTTTTTTTATTGTTTTTATTTTTTTTCAAAATTTTTTTTTTTCATTTTTGTTAATCTACTGCTTTCAGATTACCTCTAATCATGTCTGGCATTCGTTTGTATATATGTATATTTCTAAATTCGTTGCACACGTGTGTGATGTCAACTTATCTGCTGCTGAAGTGGCAGCCATTTTCAATGTTAAATTGTCATGCCATAAATTTTGTCATATACTAAAAAGCAAATATATATACACACTCAATACAATACAATATTTGTAAACATGAAGCTCATATTTGAGCAGGTAAAATAATATATACAGCGCGTGCACTCACACAAGCACACACATACGTACATGCAAACATGCAAACACATCGCGTTGTTAGCGCAACATGAGCGCACATGTGCACGTGTCAGCAGTTTTTAGCGTTACTTTGTTAGCATTTTAATATAACGCGTTTTACATGCATACATATACATATAAATACATATATACATACAAGTATATGCACATGTATGTATGTATGCCCGTGTTGGTGTATCAAGTACTTAGGCAGCACTTGAAATGATTGAAATGTGCACGACTTTAAGCCATATGCATATAGTATATCACTCAGTACACAGCACACTCACATACAAACGAACAAAGTATTGTATGCATGTGCGAATTTATAAATAATTTCGATACAAAAAGTTAAAAAAAAGTCAATTCATGAGTTCCCTTTTTACACCAACATTATTACTAGATCATCTTCGCACCATCGCTCGCATACACACATACACACACGCCTGTGTGGGTTCAAGCAATTTTTATGATTGACGATAGTCATTCCATTACTCGCTGCTTCGTGCTGTTGCTTGAAGGGTAACGTGTGTACATATATACATATATACCCCTCTGTTATGCTCACCTCTACTCATCTTACCTCCACTCACTTTTGGCAACCCTTTTTAAGAATCACTTTGCGTGTCTTCGCCTAATTTGACTTTGCTGTTGGGGAATTCTGACTTTCGCCGAATCTTAATGAATATTAATGGTAGCGCATGGGTATTCTTCTTTTTTCGGCAAAGCAATGAAACGGAAAGAAAAAAGTAATCAATTATTTAGCAATTTTTTCTTTTATATCAAAGGGGAAATGTGTACGAGGTGTGTTCGGAAGATGTGCATATTTTTATTAAAATAATAATAATAATAACAATTTATTTATTTAACAGTTACCATTGCGTCCACTTCAAACTAGTCTCCCAATCATTAATGCTGTACTATTACATACTTCTTGATATGATTTTGAGTTCTTTCAGGGACACGGCTTTTACTCGGCTTATAATTGTTCCAAAACGGCAGCCTTTCCTAGGAGTCTTCAATCTGGGGAACAGCAAAAAGTTTCAGGGTGGCAAATAGAATGTTTTAGGCGAAAAAACTACAACAGAGTGAAGTCTTTTTTTGGCTCAGAGCATAATTTAGCAGCTCATTCTATTTCTTACATAAATTTTGATACACAATTTTTAATTGATTTTGTTTTTCTGAAGCGTTTGGTAGCTGGGGATAAAAAGTGGCTAACAATCGTGGTCGTATGGCAGTGAGTCAGCACAAACAGTCTCAAAGCTTGGATTGACGGTCAGAAAGTTTTTGTTGTATGTTTGATGGTATTGGCCAGGACCACCTGAAGGAAGCAATCGCCCAGGTTTGGCCAACAGGAGGGCAAAGGTTTTTCATCAGCACAACGCCAGACCAGACACATTGCTAGTTTGAAGGTTCTTATGCATCCACTTTATAGTTTGAAACTCGCAAAAAGAGGTTACTATCTGGTGCATGATTTGGCTGGTGAAGAATTGGCCTCCAAAGAAGCCTGTGAAAATCGATTGTCCGTACTTTTTGCAAATAACGACAAGGGTGCCTGCTACAAGATATCGGTACCTAGTTCTGTCTAAAAGTGGTCAGTCAAATAGGAAATAAGAGTCCGTCTCTTGTTATTCATCGCTCTTACAGCTTCTACAATCTTCTGAAGGAAACTTCCAGCCCCTCCTCACGTCGTCATATATAGCAATGACTAGTTAAAACTTCTAGAATCTTAGACATGTCCTCTATTTTGAAAAAGTATAATATATCTTGATCTTTTTCGTTCTCATTTCGACCAAATTTGTCAAGATTTCTACAATTTGTCTGGAATTCGGCCTGTTCGAACTAAGTACAGTCTTTGAGTAGCAGGTTTCATCTAGCAAAAGACATATCAGAAGACTGCTAGAGCCGACTCATCAGATGTTGACATCGTCCACGCTTATGCGACGTATAGTAGAACGGATATGATAAGCGACTTGTAGAGTTTGGTTCTCGTTCGCCGAGTTTGCCTACTCAGTCCATAGTAGCACCTGTTGGAAAGAGTGATTCTGCGTTGGATTTCCAGTGCTCCTAAGTCCTCCCGAACCCATCCCTGTCAGATAGGTGTTAGCTGTAAGATTTTAGAGCATGGAAGATAATATGCCATCTTGAATGATATTAGACTATGCAATGTGATTTGTACTTTTATTAAAATCTGCTTAAAAAAAGCTGAATAATGAATATTTCTACTAATGCGCCATCTGGCGGATTTTTTTTTAACGCTAGCTGCGCCACCTAGTGGCTTAAAAAACTTTGTATTTCCGGTTTGTTCAAATTCAAAACTCAGTCACAACCATTTGAGCTCATACTTGAATGTCTTTATCACATCAAATAAAATATTCTTCAAACAAATCTTGGCTCTGAGGTTTAAAAAGTCTTCTTAATCCCATCTTTCTAATGGAGTTGAACCCGAATGACATGACCAACGTAGCCGCTGTGATATGGAACCATTTTTTTAAGTACGGACATGCACTGCAGACAAAAGCTCTTTATAAAAATTTATTAGCCGTTTTGAGAGGGTTTGAAAATATTAGTCGATCCCATTTCGAAAGACTACATTCAGGAATAACGAAATGGCTTTAAATCTGTTCCCTGGCGGATATTGTACTCATAGATTATATTTAATATTTTTCCTCTGGAAAATCTTTTAGCTGATTAAGTTCCCCTTTTGCAATGAGTGATTCACTCCATATGACCATTCTTCTTTTAGAATATTTTAAACCAAACGAAAACAACCTAAAATTATGCCATCCAAAAAAATAAAAGAATTCATTGTTATTCGATGCAAATTATTCCCAGACAACATTCAATTATTATAATCAGTAAATAAATGCATTTAATACGTACAATAAACCGTCATAACTGTTTGCCTAACTAACAATAATTGAAGATTTAAGTGGCATAAATAACTTGACTGCCTGCCAGCCAGAAGTTTAACACAATACGACGAGCGTAAGAAATGAAAAACACACAACCAGTGAAAGAAAGGAAAAACCACAATAAAAATAAAGGAAATTCAGTAAACTGTACTGAGCGCCTATCAAACATTTATGAATGCAAATTTTCGTTCATAAACGACATCAAGTAAAAAAATTTAATACAAACACAACTACATACATAGGTATATACCATACATATAACTTTATATTTTTATTTCTAAAGAATGTTTGAATGGAAAGTAAAATGAAAATAATAGAGTGACAAGCGACGTTTGGCAGGACGTTAACATTTCAACTACTTTTTGCTTATTCTATGTAAATAGGTATGTCTCTTTGTCTGTTTGTATATACTTATGTCAAACTAAATATCAAAAAGCAAAACTATAAAACTACTACTTACAAGCAACAATTGCAGGCAATAGTTACTGAGGCAGACAAGCATGTAAAAACTTGACAATTTGTGTGTGTATGGATTTCAGACAATATCTAACTAACGGTCTAACTATTTTGTTCTACTTTTTCGCTTCACATTGCCTTTGGTGCTTTGAATTTTTTATGAAAACCTCTAGAGTGGAGTGGCTCTTTATTAAGCGCTATTCAGTTTTATTTGTTTTGTTTTCTTGTGGCAAATATGTGCATTAGGGTAAGCTAATTTTAAGCCAAAAAATACATAAAAGGAATATATAGATGTTTTTGTTTTATTATTTATATTATTTTATTTTATATACTTAATTTAATTTAATTTAATTTTTTTTATATTATTCCATTTTATTTTATTATTTTATTTTATTTTATTTCATTTTTATTATATTTTAATTTATTTTATTTTATATTATTTTATATTATATTATTTTATTTTATTTTATTTTATTTTATTTTATTTTAATTTATTTTATTTTATTTTTTTTTTTATTTTATTTTATTTTATTTTTTTTTATTTTATTTTATTTTATTTTATTTTATTTTATTTTATTTTATTTTATTTTATTTTATTTTATTTTATTTTAATTTACTTTAATTTATTTTATTTTATTTTATTTTATTTTATTTTATTTTATTTTATTTTATTTTATTTTGTTTTATTTTGTTTTATTTTGTTTTATTTTGTTTTATTTTATTTTATTTTATTTTATTTTATTTTATTTTATTTTATTTTATTTTATTTTATTTTATTTTATTTTATTTTATTTTATTTTATTTTATTTTATTTTATTTTATTTTATTTTATTTTATTTTATTTTATTTTATTTTATTTTATTTTATTTTATTTTATTTTATTTTATTTTATTTTATTTTATTTTATTTTATTTTATTTTATTTTATTTTATTTTATTTTATTTTATTTTATTTTATTTTATTTTATTTTATTTTATTTTATTTTATTTTATTTTATTTTATTTTATTTTGTTTTATTTTGTTTTATTTTATTTTATTTCATTTTAATATATTTTATTTTATTTTTTTTATTTTATTTTATTAAACAAAACTTTATTTTGTTTTATTGAAATTAATTTAATTTTATTTAATTTTATTTTATTTTATATTGTTTTATTTTATTTTATTTTATTTTGTTTTATTTTATTTTATTTTATTTTATTTTATTTTATTTTATTTTATTTTATTTTATCTTATTTTATTTTATTTTCTATTATTTTCTTTTATTTGATTTTATTTTATTTTATTTTATATTATTTTATTTTTCAAAAAATACGTTTTACCAGAAAAGCATACGCTAATGTGCACACTTTAATATATTATATATACAAATGTTACTGTTTACTCTATGTGGGTACTACATGGCGTATGAGTAATCAGCAGCTAAATTGTCAAAACTCACTGGCATTCTATTTTAGCTTACCTTTGTCATTAAATATGATTATTTTTCTGCTTTCTGTGCTCTACACCGTTAATATATTATGACTGTTGTTTCGCATTGACAAATGAATATATCAAAATTGCCACCACTAATCGCTGAGAATTAATTCGACTGTCATTTTTATGGCATGCAATGAATAAAAACCTGGAAAAAATACAAGCAGAGCTAAGTTTAGTTTACTGAAACTAGTGAGCATTTTTAAGCTAATCTAGATCATTTTTAATGTCTAATTTTTTGAAGAATTTAAAAAAAAAGTTAAATTTTCTATAAAAAGTTTTAATCACAGAGATCAACATAATAAAAAAATTAATATATATTTATATATATTTGCAAAAATGTAGCTCTGTCCTTGCCTTTACAACTATCGTTTATGATTTTCTTTCTTAATCTCAATAGCCTTCAATCAATACCAATTTGGTGAACTACAATACGTTTTCACTCCTACGAAGCAAAAATTCTCCTTTCGATCCTTTCACTACGTGTACATTTATTTTCAGCAGCTCAAAAATTGAACTCCCGCTAAGAGCGTTACTTATCAATTTTTCACTCAGTCAGTCTCATTGGCAATTTCCAAGAAATTCGTCCATCGGTTGAAATCAATTCAATTAAAAGTGTGTGCGAAAAGGAACTGCCGCTGTGCTGTGTATGACTGCAATGGGCATTTATTCATTTACAAGGGAGCTGATGGTGATGAAGGAAATTAAATAAATTTTTTTTTATAAATAAAAAAAGCTCAAAAGTTAATCAGATATTAAAATGGAAATTTTTAATCAGTCGAGTAACTTCGAAGTGATAGCAGTTTAATAACTGAATAGTAAGTTTTATAATCCTTAATTTAGTTCAGGACCATATAGAAGATGAGAATGTGCTTGGTAATTAAAATTTCTTATAGGTTAGGCTAGCAGGCTTGCAGTTACGTCATACGGCATAGACCTGCTCATTCTTTGTAATGCCAGATGTAGGCTCATTTAAGTTCGAGCTGAGGTAGCCGTCATAAAGGATGTCTACGTTTTTTACGAAGTATAAGAGAGTCTTGATATTAAATTTTGGTATTTCATCTAGTCGTTCCGAGGCCGCGCATGCAAAAGGTTTGCCCTAGGTCCCTGAGAGCATTCAAATCTGTGTGTGGATCCCAGTAGGCGCAGCTACTTAGTCTACTTAATGTTAACTCCAATCTTAATGAGCCACATACATCTTTAACCTCCAAATACACGTCTCATCATCTGATATAAGCAGCAAGATCCGCTTGTGTGCCTAGCGACAGCTTTTTTGGAGCTCTTTAGTTTAAGATAGAAGAAAGTCTAGAAAAGAATAGGCACAAATGGAGTGGCTTTTGGTCCTCTAAGAAGAACTGAATAGAAACTGAGAAATGCATTTCTTTGGATTTTTTAAGGCATAAATAAGAAACCAAAGAGCTTAAAAGAATTTTGAGCCACAATTCAAAATTTATGAAAATGCTCCAGCAAAGTAAACAATTTACAAACAAAGATAATCCTACTCAGGGGTTTGCACAGCATTGGACCCTTTTCCTATACACAACATATATTTAAACAAATTTTTTTCTATAGTTATCGTTTTTTTCATCTTTTCTCTGACATTTGTTTTACATTACATACCGTGGTATATGTATGTACAATACCTTGCAACGGCCTACACTCTGTTAGAAAATTCAATGCTCATTCATTCTTTTCATGGCGCCTAAAATGGCAGACAAGCACTTAGTCTCCCACATACATACTCGTATACCCACCACTACATGTACCTATGTGAAGTAGAGAAAAAAAACATGTGGATTTATGCCTTTCCTTTTTAATTCGACTTTGCCTTGGTTACGAGGACACTTGCAACGTGCAGATTAGTAGGCAATGAAGCAGCTATTTTATGTTCTTTTTCAGCGTATATCCTTCCCAACAGACAAAGGTTTGCTCTATGTGACAATGTCAATGCCAATGAGGTCAAAGTACGGAGACAGGCGGAAAACATTTTTTTTTTACATATTTATAAAACTCACATATAAATATATAAAAACTATTTGTAGTATGACTAGCTGTATATAATAAACCGTTACATAAACAAAGGTATTTATATATATATATGCATAACTGTCCATCTGTGTCCTTATGTATTTCTACAAATATTTTCCCAAACTATTTACTACAAGTTAAAGGCGCTGCACTCTGCTACACGTATGTGCGGGAGGTTTACATTTTTTGCACATTCTTTCTTTTATGCACATTCTCTTATTGGCATTTAAGAGTAAGGCAAGCGAGACCTTAAATTCTTGTTGGTCTTAATGACCTAAAAAAAATGAAAAATAAAAAATAAAAAATAAAAAATAAATTAATAATATGAAATAAAGTAATAAAAATAAATAAATAAAACGAAACAAATATAATAAAATAATTTTAAAAGAAGCTAAAAATAAGACCACATTCCTTTTGAATACACTCAAAAATATTCTGTACTCTTTTAACGGTTAATTTAACATGTCAAAAGCAAAGCACGCCTATATGAAGGGTAGATCCACTGAGACTGCACTTCACTCTCTAACACTAAATAGAGAGAAAGAGAGAGCGAAAGCGAACTCTACAGCATAAGGAATATGTCCTAGAAGTATTTCTGGACATCAGTGGAGCATTCATTCATTCTTTGCATGTAAGTACAAGATCCCAGCATGGAAAAGCCTGCGACTCAATGGGATTGAGGTATCGCTTACAAATCATACCAAATACATGTTAGTATAGAAAACTGTAGTGGAAACTGAATGAGAATGAGGGTGTGAAAAATGCCAATGGTACAATCCCTCATATAAAAAGATACAATGGTCTGGTCTACATGAGGCCTATGGTCTGATCTTATACAATGGCGTTGCACAGCTGGAGTCAAGGCAATCTTGCTCCACTACGCTCAGATGTGGTCAACTGCTGCTAGTAAAATCTCTTACAGGAAGTCATTGCAGCAAATGCAGTGGCTTGCTGCAGTATACACAACAGGTATGCTAAGAGCCACTCAAATGGGTGAATTAGAAAGTTTTGCAATAAGCACAATAAGCTGGAGACTGGTGGACAAAATAAAATTAAAAGAGCATTAGATGAGGCGGCTGCGAGTGATCTTTTGTATAAGTAATGTGTACCAGGTCACAAGCGCATATCGGAAAACAAAATAGTTAATGAGATTGCCAAAAATTGGCATCCTTCTCTCTACCGAACCAGTAAGAGAAATACCCGAGTCGCTAAAATTACATGTGATATGGAATGATTTAATAGATGCAAGAGATCAAGTTCAAAAGCATTGAAAGAAAAGAAGCATGCGGTCTCGAAAGAATTACAGAGCGGTTGTTGGCCACAGTCACAATCTGCTGGCATCACACGCAAGCCAAATGGGCATCAGTAATAATGACACATACACCATGCTCAGTGAAGAAGGCTTGAGAGAGATGCTGGAACATCTGTTTCGCCTCTGACTGACATTTTCCAGAACTCCTTTTAGATATCTAGGAGCTTAGCAGTTCAATATAGAGTATGAAAATGAGATATCAAGGATCTCGGAAACTTCGAAAAAAGTGTTGTCGACCTATCAGATTGACTATTTCAGGTCAAACTGCATAGAACCTCTATCGGACATTACAAAGGACCAACAGTTCTATGTAAGGCATGGCAGCCAGCTAGTATAATCTTACTTAAACTGAAATGCGCACCTTTTCATAACGTTTTAACTTATAAGACCAATGTTTTGAATACATATTTTGGTCATATCGTTCACTCCCCTACATCGCCGAATGCATATTAATCAAAAATAATAAAAATCAAAAAATCACTTTATAAGCTCCAGTGACTCAACTTAAGTGCTTATATTAATCTTTTTCCGGATTTCCTTTATGCTCAAGATACCATTTTACTTACAGTGTCGCTCATATACAAGCAGCAGAACTTTTTCTCTTCAGTAGATATGTCACCCAATAAATCAAGTTTTTCCTTTTCACTTTCAAGTGTACTGTCTCCAAGCTACAATATATACCACCACCCTCCTACCCATTAACTGCTTCGGTGAGTGCAATGCAAGAAAAAGTAGATCAATACGCCGTTTTATCATCTCCATTTTCACCAGCACCCAAACTCATAAATTATTGTTGATATATTAATAATTTTCAGCCTCTTTCGTACACAGCTGTGACACATTTTTCAAAACTTGCGCCGCAGGCCAGTGCTGCCAAATACCGGATTTTTTTTCCTTCAAACCCAAAACGACCAAAAATTCTTGGTGAATATATACATACGAGTATAATACATAAATTATGCATGTAGGTATACACACATATTTACATTTATGTCCGCTGCCAAAATTTCAAGTTAGCGCTTTATTGAATTCACTTCTGTTATTACTCTTCCATACTGCCGCCCAATTGTTCGCTCTTTGTATTGTTGGCAATCTGCCATCGGTGTGTTGCACAAACCGGAAGCTACGCCGCTGGCGCACACACATAGCCCACAGGAGAGGTGGAGTGGGCACTGTTGTGGCTAATACTTTGCATTTCCACTGTTGTTTGGCTTTTGTTCTCAGTGCTGTGTTCTGAGGTTCCGTCGTGCCTGTTGAGTTCAAATGAGCTGAGCAGAGTTGAGTTAAGTTGAATTTGATGGAGTTTTGTTTTGTGCCATTGTTTATTTCGAAGTTGCTTTTTGGAAGTTGTTGTATACAAAAGTTTTATTGTTTCCATTTTATGTACTTGTTGCTTTTCGTTGTTCCATTGGAGACAGAGACCAGGGCGCATGCTGACTCCGCAGGGAGACTTGGCATTTAATTGAGCGATTTTACTGTTACTTTGTTTCAGCTTACAGGCATTTGTTTACATAAGCACATATACCTATAGATATGTATAAATTGTTGCAGCAAGTTGTATTTGAAGCGATTTTTTATTTCTCTTTTCCCGCTTTCTCTTTGCTAACTTTGAGTTGGAATTGGAAAAGTTTTTGCGGTGCTTGAATGTATTTTCTTTGTATTTTTATGGACTTCTTTCATTATTAATTTTGTGTAAGTTTTAAAACTTCTTTCGTAAGGTCTAGTTGAGTTCTACTTGTTATTGCTTTTTATATGTTATTTTTTATTTATTATTATTTTTTTTGCTTTAGATTTTTGCCAAAATTGGAGCTCAGCTTCTCCTACATTTCTGTTAATTTCATTTAATTTTTTTGCTTTTTTACTTCTCTGTTCAGTTGTTCTGTATCTTGTCTTCAAATAAAATTAAAGTTCGTTATAAATTTGTGCTGAATTGAGCTGAATTAAAGTTTTTCATAACTATCTTTCGTATTTACTCAATAAAAGTACAAAAAAGCATTTATTTGATGCGCTGAATTGAGCTGAACTGCATTTTTGCAATCGTTACTATAGTGTTTTGATGGTCTGGCTGTTGTGTTGATTGATAGCTCACTAAAGAAAGTTCGTTTCTACGTTTTCACTTAGCTTTGATTCGTAGTTTAAAATTTGTTAAATAAAATGGAAACCAGCTATTATATTTTTGCTGAATTGAGCTGAATTAAAGTTTTTCATAACTGTCTTTACTCAATAAAAGTACAAAAGACCATTTATTTGATGCGCTGAATTGAGCTGAATTGCATTTTCACAATCGTTACTATAGTGTTTTGATGGTCTGGCTGTTGTGTTGATTGATAGCTCGCTAAAGAAAGTTCATTTTACCGTTTTCACTTAGCTTTGATTCGTAGTTTCAAATTGTTAAATAAACTGGAAACCAGCTATTATATTATTGCTGACTTGAGCTGAATTGTAATTTTTGACAACCACCTTTGAATTTTGTTCAATGAAAGTAAATAAAACATATTATTTTGCTCGCTGAATTTAGCTGAATGGATATTTAAAGTACCTGAATGGTAAAAGTCGTCCACATTTATAATTTTCGAGCTTAATTAAAACTTGTTAAACTGAATTAAAATTTATATATCGTGTTCTTCGTTTTTTTTTTAGTTTACTAACTTGCTTAAATTTAACATCTATGACGTTAATTCAGCAAAGTACCTTGGAATAATTTTATTGCACAAAATCTAGTTTTTATTATGAAGTTAATTCAGTTCAGCACAAAATCAGCTCTTAAATGTTATGACGAATCAATATAGCTAAAGGTTACTCAGCACACGTCCGCGCTGCGTTAAGCTTTTCGCTCTAAGAAACAGTTACAAAATTTGTATTTAAAGATTACAGAAGAATTGGAAATTATTTAATTTCTGTGAAGAATTTAAGGCTTCATATTATATTTTCAGCTTAAATCCATTAAAAAACAGGTCTGTTTAATGTCAGGTCACTTAGTAGAGCAATTCAGCGCATTCATAATAACTATTCAGCCCAAATATCTAGACACAAATTGTGAATTTTGAACTTGCCTTAGCATAATTTCCAGATATGTAATTCAGCTCACTTATGATTTATTCAGCACATTATAAATGCACGAAAACTATAAATTTGTATTTTAATTAAAAATATAAAGAAATTGGACGTGATTCGGTGTCTTTATAACAGTATTTTAACAATTCAGCGAATTTGTAGCAGTTCAACGTATCTGCAAAAATGCTATGCAACAATATAATTTACTATTTTCAAGTAAATTAAAAAAATGTAATATTTAATGGGCAATTCAGCGCACCTAGGAGTAATTCAGCGCATGGAAAATGCACAAAAAAAGTAAATTTACAAATTAATTAGGAATAAGAATAATGCGGTTTCTTTATAACGGTCATTTAACACAATTCAGCGCAGTAAGCTTAGCTCAAATGAGAAAGTTACTAGTATATGTTATACCAGCAAAGAATTTAAAGCAATTAAAGCAGGGGAGGAATTACGTGGAAGACCTCATTTTCATTTATAACAACACATATCACTAAAGAGCATTTTTGAAAATCGGAAAAATATTCTGTTGAGAAAAGCTATGAACAAAAATAAGTCAACGAACGCCTAAAGCTTGTAACTTGTTATATTATTGTAAATAATAAAATATAACAAACAGCAACAAGTTAAAGATAATCAATTTAAAACTCATTTTATACAAATTACCATTCCCAAGCAATAATGGATCTTTTCTATAGGGAACAGCCGCCTTGGCGTATACGTAACTTATGTATATGATGAAAAAAATGATTGTCAAATAAATAAATTATTTGAATTTTCACTCAACACAACAACAACAATTGCTCTAACATGTTTTCGATATTTCAAGATTTTCTGCGATATTTTTATATATTTAACTGTGTATGTATCATATAAAAATATTCATGGCTGTATATGTGTGAATACATACATACATATTGTATAACGTTGTTGTGCATGTGTGTCTATCATTTTACTGAATGTGTATATGTCTGTGTATATGTCTGTATATATGTGTGTGAATATGTGTGCGCTTGCAATTTTATTGTATGTATGTCGCGCCTCACATTTACATTTGTTGTTGCTGCGCATTGGTGTGCTTTTGTTATTTCAATTCGCCTGAATGGCATTTATTTCTCATGATATTTGTAACATCTGCATTTTCAGCTTCCAAGTTAGCGCAAGTAAACGTAGAATGTAAATCAAATACATATACATATATACATATAGATATAGGTATGTATATGTACACTTACATTAGCGCTTAAAAAGTATATTCAAGCAGCCAGTTGCCATGTTTTCGAGCGAAACAAGAAAAGGTAGATAAATAAAAAAGGCGTAAATGCAAAATACTGGCAAGAAAAAATGTAAGAAGAAACCCAAAAACAAAAATAAAATAAATAACAACTTCAAGGGAATGTAAATTCTTAAATGGAAACTTATTTGGGGAATTGCGGCGGATATTTACATATTTAAAATCGTTAAAAAAAAAATTCTAAAAAAGTTAGTGAATTTTTAATTTGGGTAATTATTTGAAAGAAACTTATGTATGTAAGCAGTTTGTAAATATGTAATAAGATTAATGCTCGAAATGCACTTAGTAAAATTTACATATTAAATATTAGCAACAGCAAGCCCTTAATTTGACTCTTAAAGTAACCTACAGCGCTACGAATAAATCATTCTCGTGCCTCACATACTCATACATACATACATATATGTATATTTTCATTAAGCAGCTGTCAACCTGCTTGCTCCAAAACTTTTTGTGCTCATTAAAATACACACTCCAAGCCAACTTCATTAAGAGTTTCTTTCTCACATTTTTTCTGCATTCTATACCTTTTCTGTCACCTTCTTCTTTTTTATTTAACATTACTTTATTTTTTGTACGCCTCTTTTGCATTAATGCGCACTCCTTGAAAGCCACTTTCGTCATTTTCTAGTGCCTTTCTATTACTTTTTCTTCTACTTTTTTACTATTTTTGTTTTTTTTTCCTCTTAGTTTTTATACACTTCATTCTCTATCTCTCTTTATAGCCAGTTTCCGACTTCTTGAGTATTTTCCAATAATTACATTTAGTTGTTACTGTTTTTTGTGTGCTGTTTTTGTTTTTTTTTTTGCTCTTTCTATTGCTAAGCTTTATGTTAATTTTCCATCAGTTTTCTCACCTATTCCCAGGCCCATCAGATGCCGCACAAATGGCAGCATATCTCCTTCCTGTCGCCGATGTTTTGCGATCATTGCGGTTCGCTGTTGCATGGCATTACCCACAAAGGGCTCAAGTGTCGAGGTAAAGTGTGTATGTGCGAACTAGTAAAAATATCAGGTAGCCGAAATGCTTAAAGAAATGTATTGGTGCTGAAAAGTTTTTTGTAGCTGCAAGACAAAAGCGAATGTTTAATTTTTTATTTATCGTGTACTTTTTTCTACTACTATTTTCTGCTATTATTTTCTACTACTTTTTTCTACTACTATTTTAAATTTTTACCTAAGCTACAATTATTATGTACTACTATTTTTTACTGCGATTTTCAATTTTTTCTTAAACTACATTTCTTTCTGCTACTATTTTTTGCTGCTATTTTCTAAACTCTTTTACTAATTTCTTCTGATATACCTTCTTGCTCCTTTTTTATTGTATTTGTATTTGTTTTTCTACGAATTTTATTATTATTTCCTCTATATTTTGCTATTACTGTATATAATTTTGTTAATTACCGTACATATTTATTTGAAAATATTTATTTGAAAAGTTTAAAAAAATATTTGTGTTTATACCTGTAATAAAAAAACGTGCCCCAATTTTATTTAATTTAACTACTACTACTATTTTCTGTTACTATTTGTTACTACCTTTTTCTAATACTTGTTTTCGATGCTTTTTTCCAATACATTTTTCTATCTTTCTTCTGCAGTTTTCATTTTTCCTATTACCGTTTTCTGTTATTTATTTCAATTACTAATTTTTATTATTATGTCTTTATTTTTCTGTTACTGTAATAAATTGTTTTAGTTAACGCACATATTTATTTGAAAAATTTAAAAGTTTTTTATTTTTGTAGAAAGTAAGGAAAAATTGCAAATTTTTTAACTACTACTTTTTCTACTACTATTTTCTGCTACTGTTTTCTACTACTATTTTTGCTATCATTTTCTAATCCTATTTTCTGCTACTTTCTCCTGTTTTCTTTTCTGTCACAGTTTTCTGTTTTTCTGGTAGAGGTTTCTGTTCTTTTTCATTTACTATTTTCTGTTATTATTTCCTCTGCCTTTTCCTATAATTATTTATATTTGCGTTAATTACCATACACATTTTTTGTTGCTCTCTATGGTATATTTTTCTTACTACTATAAATATTTGTGGCGAAGTACATTTTTTTAAGTACTTTTTTAAGTACTTTTTTGCTTGTCAAGTTTTCTGCTTTTAGTTTTTATAATTACTACAAACTTTTCTGTCTTTCCATGAACTGTTACTATGTATTTTCACCATTATTTTTTCACTGTTTACTATGAATTGTTTTTGTTTTTATGCTTGTCATTCTTAAACTATAACAATCTTCTTGTTAGTTGTTTACTCCCCTACTTTCACACTTAAATATGTTTCTACATTCTATTGCTATTTTCTGCCTTAATTTACTTGTTCCTACTTTTTTTTTTTGTTTATGTCTTTGTGAAGTCCATTAGTAATTAAACTAATTTTTTTCCGGTAGAGTTTAGCGAGGTCAGGAATATGTCTTTACGATTTCAGCCTTTTCAGTATTTTTAATGATGCTTTTCCAAAACAGGTAAGAGATTACTTAGTCAACAGCCATGAGATGTTGGGAATCTTTGTATATAGTATATATTTTTGAAATAATGTTGAAAATTTTTGGTTTTTTTTTTCAAAATAAAGTGAGATATTCCTTTAAGTCGGAATTTTTTTTGTACCAATGAGTGCCTTCCGATTCTCTAGTAGGACTCATTTATACTAAAAGCGTCTTCAGTTCAATTAGAGGAGAGAGTAGCTACCGGGTAATCAGTTCAAACACGCCAAATTATCTGTGCCTTCGCGAAGGATATTATTTGTAAATATTTATTTTTGCTTATATTATAAAACAAAATATTCGCTTTGATATTTTACAAAACGATCGTAGCGTATACGTAACATTTTTGGCTTATGAATTACTCTATTCTTTACAGCAAAATTATTAAAAAAACCAAAATGAATTTTTTTTATAGAAGTAAAGAGTGATATATATATACATTCTCTAACCTACATGAATATATGTCTCATTGTCGTACGTGACTCTGCTGAGTTTAGAAATTGGTTTCAGTCCTATTTTTCACTGAAATTCAGCTGGTACCACTGGGCGTATGATGAACAAAGTATTATTGGCATTAATTTTTTTCATTGAATACGAAAATTCTTCTAACAATTTGTGAAAGCAATATGATGGAAAGTAATTGAGAGCACAGAAAATTTTGAAATATTATTTTTAAATATTAGTTTAAAAAAAATTTATTTTTATGTCTTAATGCTAAAAACATCAGATATTAACCAGAAAAAAATGAATTAAAGTAAAAAACAGAAATAAATGCCTTCTCAAGTCAGTAAACATCAATTTAAAGCTTTTCTATGAATTTCTAGTGTACAAATTATGCATACAAATAGCATTTAAATACTTAAAATAATGGTTAAGAAAAGAACAACCACAAATTTTAAATCACTTAGAAGCGCTGAAGGGAAATTTACCAACAAAATTATACAAAACAAATAATTTTGTACAATAATATGCACAGACATATATTTTTTTTCTTGCTAAAATATATTTGTGTGAACAAAAATTAGTCACCGCACACCGCACATTTGTACAAACTACACCGCTAGTCGCTGAGGGAAAAACACGAAACACGAATGGCAAGCGTACGTCCTTACTGTAAATCGCTTTGTAAATATAAATATAACCAAAAAAAAAATACTTGTATGTTGAGCGGAAGGATATAATACCTTTATTTAATATTTGCATATATTTACTATATACATACATACTTACTTAGCATAAAAAAACCAAGTCCCTGCACATTTGGGCGCCCATTTGTTCGCACTCAAGCACATGTGCACATATTTGGCCTAGAGGCGTTCGTTGTTCGTTCGTTTTCTGCTTGCTGTCGAGGACAATATAAATTTCGCTTCCTGTTTTGCTCAGTTTCGCAGTGTTGCAAACGTAATAGAAAGGAAAGTAATATGACAAAAATTTATTTTCAAGCAAAATAAATGGAAATAAAAATGAAAACTATTTCCAAAGCATATTAATGTCATAAAATGTAAAAATTTATGAAAAATTGATTTTGACAATTAACTTACCAGTTTATAAAAGTATTTAACTAAATATTAAAAAAATTATATTTTTTGATTTCAGTACGCTTAAGTAAGAAACTAATTTTCCTGCAGGTGTGAATAACTATAAGCTAATGCTTTTTATATTTGTGAATCATTATAAAGTGTTCACAAATTTTATACCAGTTTATACCGGTTTCATATCAATATATGCCAGCTTTATACCAGTTTTCATTTTCATTCTAAACTAGATTTATTAGCATTTTCCAATAAAGTGGAGAAATTGTTATTACAGTTGATATCAATTTATACCAGTTTTATATATTCTATTTTAAGCCAGTTTCATGAAAGATTTCTAGCAGTATTCCTTTGAACTGATTTTGAGATACATTTATTTTCATAAATAATAATTCGGTTTTTATACCAATTATTTATTTTACACCAAAATGATTTTATGAAAATATTATTTTATGTATTAAAACAGCCTTTAGCTTTCTGAATCCTAATAACAGACTAATTTGATGAATATTTATAAGCAGGATATTTTTCATTAGGAGTTTATTTCTAGAAAAAAACCTTATACTTATTACTAATTTTAGACCAGTTTATTATTTTCCTTTGTAAATTACTTATTGTTTGCTTAAAATATAATTTAATAATATTAATTGTTTTATTAAAAACAGATTATAGCAATTTTAACCAATTTTAAAAATAATCATAACTGTTTCTATAAAATTGGTTGCCTAGTAAAAAAGATATTTTTATTTCTAACGAACTCCAAGTTTAAAATTTTACAACAAAGTTATTTAAATACGTTGTCAGTCCGAACCATATATTTATTAAACTTTTTTTTTAATTTTATAATCAGGTGATTTTTAATGAGCTTTTCATTTCTAAAATATGTAACATGTTACTAGTTTTAAAATTACTTTTATACCAGTCTGTTAAACATCCTTTAAATCTGTTATTCTCAACTTAAATTAATTTTAAGATATTTTCTATATTAAAAAATATTTATACCAGTTTATACCAGTTTCAAAAATAATTCAATACGGTTATCAAACATTTTTGCGTAGTCAAAAATGTGAAAATTTGTGTTTTTCAATAAAAAATAAATATGTTAGTTTATACCAGCTTTCTAAATTAGCCAAAAGTGCTTTTATATAAATTACTTTGAAGAACTTTTAATTTCTAGAAAACAATATACCAAATACGTTGTGGTTTTCTTAGTTTACTTAAATAATTTTTACTCTCTTTTGCCGATTATTATACCAACTTTATGAATTTATTTTATAATTGTAACGAAAATAGTTTCAAAAACAATTTTTCTTTCATTTTTCCTATTTACTAATATTATTATTGCCAGTTTTAAGAACATTATAACGTTTGAAAATTACCTACAAGTCAGTGAAAATTGTTTGCCAAATTTATACCAGTTTTGAAATTAGCATAAATCATTATATTTTTTTTATTCTTTATAAATTTAAATTGGCAAGGAATTATGGCTTTCAGAGGAATCTCTTACTTAACATATTGGCGATAAATATATCAAAATATTTTTGAACAGTTTTTTAAAACTTTTATTGCATATTCATGTGAACTTTCCCTTTAAAAACCCCGTTGAACCTTATGGGCTTAAAATATACCTGAGAATCGACAAAGAAGCTGTCTAAAAGGCGTGTGCCCACGATGATAACCACAAAGCCTGACTTTTGTCTTGCTCTTTAATACCTTCTTGTTTTACTCGCATTCATTATGTCATTGTTTGCCAGCGGAAAAGAGTGCTGTGTTGGTACACTATCAAGCTTACAAGTGGATGACGTCGACGCTGATGATGATGATGACGACGAACGCCATTAAAAGTTGGCGGGCAAAAGCGAGTGCCGTTCGGTGTGACTACAACTACTCCTCTTCATGGCATGCAATTTTTCGGTTCTGATGAGAAGCCAGTTGACATGCTGATGTTGTTGGCGGTTAGTTAACGGGTTTATTTGTTGACACGACCCTTTAAATTATAGCTGCTAACCTTATTTGTGTACGTATGTGCTTGTGCGGCATGCTAACTAGTTGGGCGGTTGGTTTGTCGGTTTCGTTGGTAAGTAAAGTTGCCCCCAAGCGGTTGGTTGGTCGCTTGGTTGGTTGCTTGGTTAGTCTTTATGGCACTTTGTGTTCATTTTGTTTTGGCTCGAGAGTCCTTGTCTACTGAAATGTTTGGTTCATCCGGCAGATGATTGGTGCGGCTAGTGTATTTAGTACATATGTACACGTACATATGTAGTGTAGAGCGAATCTGCATATATAGACACACGGCTGCTCATCCTTTTGAAGCGATACATATACGAGTATATTTGCCGCAAAACATACCGTTATATGATAAAACCAATTTTACACATGGCTTAGCAATTTCTCTAATATGGCCCATATGCCAATAAATGCATGCGACTATGTAATAATTCTAATTAAATATAGCCAAAAGCTAACAAGGAGAGGGCAATATGGACTACCTTTGGCGTTCGGAAATATGTATGCATAGATTAATCAAAAGATTTTGAGTGCAAAAATAACGGTTAAACTGTAAAGTAATAGGTTTGATATACAATCTAAATGCTTAAAAACAAAAAAAGAATATTGTTTTTTTCGCTTTTAAGCATTTAGATTGTAAAACATCGAAAAAAAATTTGCTATAAAATTTTGATATAAAATTTTGGTACAAAATTTTGATATAAAATTTTGGTATACATTTTTGGTATAAAATTTTGGTACCAAAATCCGATAGAAAAAATTCGTATAGAAATTTTGATTAAACATTCGGTATAAAAATATGAATGAAAACTGGTATAAAGTTGGTAAAAATAATTATTTATTCAAAATTCGAAACTCTCAACGCGGAAATTGTACAACAGTACAAATTCTTGCTTTACATAAGAGATTTAACGCACAAAGATAATTCTAATTATTTACAAATCTACGTAAAAATATTTTATATATATTAGTATACAAATTTGTTGCAAAAATTTTTTACAAAAATTTGGTATAAAAATAGGGAATATTCATTTTGTTCAAAAAATTAGGGTTAAAACATTTGTAAGAGTTTCGTAAAAAATTGGTATAAAATCTTTGTAACTTAATATGAAAACTGGTAAAAGATTAAACAAAAACCTGGTATTTAAAAATTTGCTTTTAAAAGTTTGGTATAAAAACTGGTATACAATTTCTTCGGTGCTTTAAATTGATTTGAAAATTTGGCATAAAAAATTATTTAAAAATTTAATTTAAAAATTGTTTTTTTTTTCATAAAAAGTTGTATAAAATTATATTTTCCAAAGGTTCATTCTTGCTCATAAGAAACCAAATACTACATCTACTCTCCTACTTTCAATTCCGAGAATTCTTCTGCCCTTAGAATCTTTCTTTAACACCCATGGTATAAAATTTTGGTATAAAATTTTGGTATAAAATTTTGGTATAAAATTTTTATATGAAATTTTGGTAAAAAATTTTGATATAAAATTTGGAAATTAAGTTTTATGACAAAATCCGATAGAAACAAATTTTAGAAAAATTCGGATTAAAAATATGAATGAAAACTGATAAAACGTTTGTAAAAAAAAAAAACAAAAAACAGCTGGAATAAAAATGTATTTTAAAATATTTCTACAATGATGTGGTATAAAAATTATGAAATACTACTTTCGTACAAGAAAGTTTGTAAAAAAAAAATTTTTTGAAGTTTGGTATAAAAATTTGTTTTTAAAAGTTTGGTACACAATTTCTTCGGTGCTTTAAAACGATTTGAAAATTTGGCATAAAAAATTAATTGAAAATTTATAAATACATTTTTTCAATAAAAGTGGTATAAAAACTGGTATAAAAAACTGGTATAAAAATTTCATATTGCTCATACGAAACCAAAGATTTTCTCCACCTTTCAATGCCTGGAATTCTACTGCCCATAGAAGCTATTCATATACACAATTTCTTAAGCACTCATTAATGTGCTTTACTCTTCTATGACCATTTTGCTTTGTCACTATGCGCCGTCCGATAGTCATCTGCTTAGTCACGTGAAAAGCCATTCGCTTGATGAATTTTATGTAATACCATGGCAAGCAGCTACTCAATGTTGTCCATTATGTACACGCTATTTAACAACTAACTATTTATGCCATTCTACTTTTGCCACAAACTATAATATAAAGACACTTTGTTGCTTATGCGGCAGATTTTTTTTTTTATTTTTTTTTTTTTTTTTGCAACGCCCTATCTCTCTCTCTCTTTCTCCCTCTTCATCTTACTAATAAGCCGACTGCAACGTCGAATATTTTTATACTCATAATAACAATATGGAATATATAGGTGTATATATATATATATATTTTTTTTTGTTAACTAGTTGGTTAGCTAAGTTCTTACATATTTGTAAGCCTCGTGCAACATTGAATGCACATTAGACATGCTCTAATAATTTAAGCTAAAAGCTAAAACTACATTTTATTCTTATATTCTTTTGAATTTTCTCAAACCGCCATGACAATGAATGGAACAAGTGTGACAATAAAGCATGTGTAGGGCTTTCAATAAATTTACAAAAAAAAATATTTATTTTTGCTAAAAATACATATACCTATGTTTAGTATTATTTGCAACATGCACGACCTGTTGCAAGCTCTACTATCCACTCGCCCCAGCGCAGAGTAGCAACACTGGCCTAGTTGAAAAATAAATCTCGTGCTTTTCATTGAGCTTTCAATTTCCGCACAAAATTCTCACTCATCGCACGACTGGGAAACTAATCGAATCGCAATGAATTGAATGGAGTGTGCACAATTGAATTGCAATGCAACAGTGTTGAGGTTATAGTGAAATGGATTTTGTACACTCTAAACTGGCTTTGCCGTTAACTGGTAAAAGCTTGTTGTTTGTTGCATGAAATAAATACTACTATTGCAATACAAATGCCACAAATAATAACAAAAGCAACAAAACAAATTTTAATATCACTATTTCCTACAACAACTTCGCTAGAAATTATAATTTCCGTTTGCCATTTAAATGACATTCCCACGTTGTGCATTTAAACGAGTTTATTTACCATTGATTTATTATAAATTTGTAACTGTATACACTCTTTGATGACGTGCTAATTGCTGAAGGATACAACTTTTGCAGCTGCCTTCTGACTGCTACCTGTTTTTATCGACTCTCTCGTCGCAATTTCCGCGCTGAGTATAAATTATTTGGGAAAGATTGTTGATTGCAATTCGCTTGACAATTATGTCAATCAGGGATTTTAATCGAAAATCAGAATATTCTGGTCGTATTGAAATTATCTCAAATTAGGTGGGAAGAATTTTCAGCTCCCCTTGGAGCACTTAATTGATAATTGAGGTTATGTTAAGCGAACTATAAAAAAATTAACTGAAGGCGAAAATCTTTGCAGTGAAGAAACGCTTTTGCTTTCCTTTTTCTATCATATTCCCAGGAAGGGGAAGGATAATTATAAATATATAGGGGTTTGCTTATGTTGGTTCTAGTCTAGCCTTTTGTGCAGGATGCATACGTTAAGAGTAAATCAGTTGTTACAGCTCCGCACGAGATAGTGGGGACAATTAAAAAACCTATAAATAAACCAACGTTTTTACTATAATAATATAGGGGGAGCCTCTAATACTACATTCATCATTCATTGCCTCATTTGTGATCAACCAGAAAAACTTACTTGTCCGCTTATCGTAACATACAAGTATGAGATAGAAGGGTGGTAAGCGAAGGTGAAGGCACTGCACAAGGGATATTCTATCTCCTCGTAGCAAAAAACTTGAAGATAATATGTTTGTACGGATGATCTTGCTATCCTATCTTGAGGCAAACATCCTTATCAGCATCAGAGCGTCCACCTGGTACCTCAGTTGGGCGGGTTGAGAGACTCACTGTACTCACTGTAAACCTGGAAAAATCAGAGGCTGCCTCTTCTCGAGGTAGACAAAAAAAAATTCGCCAATTTAACGCACCAACCTCAATTAATAATATTATGACATCTTACAATTCGGTCAAGTATCTCAGAGTAATTCTTGACAAAAAACTTAACTGAAGACAACATATTGACAGCAGGACCAACAAAGCGCTCCGAATTCGGAATACCTGAAGAAGAGCTATCACTCCATACAAGTATCGTTAGACCTATATTAACTTATCGATCCCTAGTATGGTAAATCTCTTGAACGATTGCAAGGGACATATGTTTACTAGGTATGGCAGCAGCAATAAAAACAACCTCAACATAAGGCCCTGTGAGTCCTTCTTGTCATCAACCCTTACCCTGACTTATGAAGTAGCACTAACAGTTAGCCATCTAAATACATAATTGAGTCCAAACTATCACGAGTTAAAGCAGTGAATATTACTTGGACCCCAGATCACACGAAGTTAATGAAAAGATGGACAAGCTGGCTGGCGCCGCTGGCGATGATATCACCATCGACTCTCTGAGACCTCTTCAGCGCCATCAAATGTAGTTTAAAACAATAGAAGTTAGGGGAACACTTAAGATCCTGGAGCAATTCTAACGTGGGACGTATCACCAAGCAACTGTGAGGCAGCGTAGATTGCAGACAGATCAAATTTTTGGTAGTACTAAGCAATAGAGAGCTTAGCATTCTTATAGATATACTGATGGGGCATCTATCCCTAAGGTATCATCTCCAAAAGCTAGGATAGGGAATCGGATGAGTGTAGGAGGATGAAACGCTGGAGCATTGCCTTTGGGCTTGTCCGCCCTTCGCCCGATTGACATATGATATCTCAACGGATCAGGTGACGGAATCTATTGCGTTGTGCTATCAGGTTGTGCCTGATTATTCCAGTGCTTTCTATGCGGTAGTGCAGAAGGAAGTGCCTTAAAATTCTTATCTACAACGGCTAGCCTCTATACAATAGACCTGTTCTTACCATAATATAATTTTTTTTTTAATATTTAAAACTAAAAACCCTTCCCACAATCATTTTGAACTCTGTGAGATAAACAGGTAAGCAAAAAATAGCAAAAAAAATAAAATAAACTAGGTAAAACATATGTTTACACATTTAAATTTTTATTTAAATTGTACGTGTGTATGTGTTTGTTGAATATTCCAGTAATTTGTATTTAAATGTATGCGCGTATTTTATTGGTTGTAAACAATGCGTAAGAATGTTTGTTTTTCGGTGCGTGTGTATTTGTTTTTTTTTCATTTTTTATTTATATACATTTTCTTTATTACTTTTACTTTTACACTTTCACTTTCACTTGGCGTTCAACTTAGGCAGAATGGAGATTTTAACTTTATTGCAGCTACAAGTTGTTTACAAAAACTTTTGCCTTTTTATGCAAAATACAACACAAATACTGATTTGAACATAATTTTTTAATATATGCGTACTTTTTTTTTATGGTATAACTTTTCCACCTGTAAACCCATGTGTTCTACGCTACGCTGACTCTTTACGCAACAGCATGTGATATGAATGTACATGCCCGCTGCAAGGAGAATGTTCCGAGCTTATGCGGTTGTGATCATACTGAACGTCGTGGGCGTATCAATTTGGAATTGAATGTGAAAGAGAATTTGCTGACGGTGCAAAGTAAGTTTGAGATATTGAAAAACAAAATATTTTTTTTTAATAGAAACCAACTGTACGAATATATACAAATATTATAACATATCACAATTGCAGTCAAAGAGGGTCGTAATCTCATTCCAATGGATCCAAATGGACTTAGTGATCCATACGTTAAGGTCAAACTAATTCCAGATGAACATGAAAAGTCTAAGAAAAAGACGCGCACCATCAAGGCATGTCTGAATCCTGTTTGGAATGAGACCATCAAATAGTGAGTAATTATTTAGAAGACTTTCTTATATCACTTTACTTATAAGTTCCACAAATGATACTAAAAAAAAGGTAGTAAAAACATTAAAAAAAACGTTTTGTATGCAAAAGTTTTTGTTTACGAAAGTATATTGTTTTAATGATAACCCTTTTTAATATCTCTCTTTAAAGAAATATAAAGTTCTAATTGATAATACAAGTTTTCTACGTTTCTACTTCCTCTTTAGTGATCTGAAACCAGAAGACAAAGATCGCCGTGTACTCATCGAGGTCTGGGATTGGGATCGTACATCGCGTAATGACTTTATGGGCGCTCTATCTTTTGGCATTTCCGAAATTATTAAGGTGAGCGAAATTGAATTCAGTGAGAAACCTGGATTCATTGTTAAATGTACCTCTCTATTTTATCCTCCAACTCTATACATATACTAATATTTGCTTTAAAAATAGTTATTAAACCCTTAATCCGATTTATAGCACTTCCGTTTTTTATTCCACTTCTGATCTTGAGTTCCATAAGTCTATAAAATTAATTCTAATACACTTTACAGGCATAAATAAATAAATTTGAAAACTTTTATTCCACTGCTGATTTCATTACTTTTATTCCACTTCTGATTTACTAAACTCTAAAATATTAACACAATACACTTAACAGTTATTAGGGAAATTTAACAGTTTTTATTCTTCTTCTGATTTCATTACCTGTCACAAATTTTTAAATTAAAACTCGATACACTTTTCAAATATAAAAAATGTAACATCTGCAATTACACTTCTGATTTCGTCAATTTTATTCCACTTCCCATTTGGTCGTCTCTCTACCACTTCTTAATTTAAAATTTACATACCTCTAGAACTTAAATACAATACTCTTTAATGGTAAAACGAAACTGCGCTTAGTTAAATACTTACCATTGATTCCTTTGGTATGGGATATTTTGCTGACACTTCATTTCTTCATTTCCATTTCAATATTCTTTTATTTTCCCCAGAATCCCGCGGATGGTTGGTTCAAATTACTCACACAGGAGGAGGGCGAATACTATAATGTACCATGCGCTGATGCTACACAGGATCTACTTAAACTCAAGAGTCAAATGCGGGTAAATTGCAGAAAGAAAAACCAATAAGCCAATCTGAAAAATATTATTTGATACCTACTATGATGTTTGCAGTCATTTATGTTATTTTTTCTTATACACAGAAATCATCACAAAAGAAACCGTTGGTGATGCGCAGCGATACAAATTCACAGAGTCAATCCAAAAAGGATATGATACGTGCTACGGATTTCAATTTTATTAAAGTACTCGGCAAAGGGTCATTTGGCAAGGTGAGTGGGGATGATGAGTAGGTAGAGAGTAAAAAGATACAAAATAGGTTGAGGGATTGTACTATTTTCTTTAGTTTATTATGATAACTGAACACGATAAAAAGTCTGAGAAAAAATAAAATATGACAGCATTGTAGCATTGTTATTACTTTGTTATGATGAAATAAATGCCTGACTATAAATATTTAGACTTTTGAACAAAGATATATAATTTATTTGCATAGCTGGCATTGTGACTCTTCAAGTTTAATATAAACTCATTTAAATCAATAATTGAAAAATTTTTTTTTGTACTTTCCTTTAGGTCATGCTAGCCGAACGTAAAGGCTCCGAAGAACTCTATGCCATTAAAATACTCAAAAAGGATGTCATCATACAAGATGATGATGTCGAGTGTACAATGATTGAGAAACGTGTATTGGCATTGGGCGAAAAGCCGCCATTCCTAGTACAACTGCACTCATGCTTCCAAACACTAGACCGTCTTTTCTTTGTCATGGAGTATGTCAATGGCGGCGATTTAATGTTTCAAATACAACAATTCGGAAAATTCAAAGAGCCCGTAGCTGTGTAAGTATAACATTGGTTTGGAGTGTAACAAAGAAAAATACTTATTTTCTGAAATGTACCATGTATATTATTTACTGACCTTTGGCGGACAAGTGACTTTTGAGCAAATGATTGACCTTAGTGAAGTGGCCAATCTCAGCAGTGTATTATTTACACTACTTATTTTTTCAATTTCATTTTATTTTTGTAATGTTACTTTATTTTCTTTAGGCACTTCTCTTTAATTTTTTCTTTTTCTTTTTATATTCTACATCAACAGTTTCTACGCAGCCGAAATTGCCGCCGGTTTATTCTTTCTTCATAGTAAAGGCATTCTATATCGTGATTTGAAATTGGACAATGTTCTATTAGATGCCGATGGTCATGTTAAAATTGCCGACTTTGGCATGTGTAAGGAGAATATTATTGGCGATAAGACAACAAAGACATTTTGCGGCACACCCGACTACATAGCACCCGAGGTGAGTAAAAGAACATACATACGTATGTACCTGTGTAGGCATAGCAATTGAAAAGGGCATTTTTGAGTATAGGCTGTTTGTTTTGACTAGTTTGTAGCTAATTAAACGGGTCACAAATTTCGATTTCATTTCGAAGATAAGCACAATTATACATATACGAGTATGTACCATATATTCAGTAGGCGAAAGTGTGTAAGGAAAGCACCCATATGTCTGTCTACTGAAACTAATTAGTTGAAAGCTAAGAAAATGTGTATGAAATTTTCGTGCGTTAAAAGGCTTACTGCTTTAATAAATTTTATCTGCAAAGCAATTTAGATAGCATTTACTGTGACCTTAGGGAGCCAACAGACATATTGTTTGAGCTAACGCTGAGTTAAGTGAAATTTTAAATTTTAAATTTATTCCAAACTATGTGTATAGTGTATTGACAGGTATAAAAAGTGCTTTAATTATACTTTCAATGATGTTATCTCTATTCCACTTCTGATTTCGTGTCCTTTATTCCACTTCTGGTTTGTCGAATCTATTCCACTTTTGATTTTAAATTTCATATGTAGCTTAAATTAAAATCCAAAACACTTTAATGATAAAACTTAAATGCTCTCAATTAAGTACTTACCACTGGTTCCTTTAGTATTGGATTTTTTGCTTCCCCTTCATTTGATTTATTGATTCAACAAAAAAAAAATACAAATAATAAAATAGCAAATTTATTATTTTAATACTCTTTCCTAACACAAAACAGATCATTCTCTATCAACCCTATGGCAAATCGGTAGATTGGTGGGCCTATGGTGTTTTACTCTACGAAATGCTTGTCGGCCAACCACCTTTTGACGGTGAAGATGAAGAGGAATTATTTGCAGCTATCACTGATCACAATGTCTCCTATCCGAAGAGTTTAAGCAAGGAGGCCAAAGAGGCGTGCAAAGGGGTGAGTCACATGAATATACAATTTATGCCCTTATTTAATATTAATTGCTTCTATACTGTGCCTATACCCAATATTTTTATTTTATTTTTAATTTTTTCAACGGTAGCTTTAAGCCTTAAGCTATCAACTACTCTTTTGTTTGTATTATTATTTATGCAGGTTTTTATTCTTATTTTTTTTTTACTGCTACTGTCGCTTTCTACTGAACATCATTAATTATGCACACATGTATTGTTGGGCATAAATTAACTTTAAATGTCCGGCTCATAAAGTGGCATAGTGGAGATGCAAACGTTACAGTAAAAATCCAAAAGTTTACTTAAGCCATAATTCAAAATAGAAATGTGATTATGGCAGATTTGGACATGAATATTTTTAATATGTTAGATTTTATATGAATTTGCATTTCGGTCTAATTTTAACTTGCTCTTAATCGTAATATTTTTTGACATTTAAGTCCTTTTCTTAAATAGTATCGTTGTTGTTAATTAAATAAGAAGTAAAATAAAGGCTTATCAAAACCATCCTTTCAGTAAATTTAAGTATGAGAAATATTCTTAATATGCGTAGACATAGGTTGCATGGTTATAGCTGCATCAGTAATAGTGCGCCAGTCGTTTTTTGCGCCACCACGATACTTGCTCCTTCCCCAACTGAGTGGAGGTCTTCTTTTTACTCTGCTACCATCAGCGGGTATAGCTTCAAATTGTTTTGCAACTGGATTGTTTTCTTTCATCCAGACGACATGCCTGGGCAGCCAGTACAGTTGGCATTTTTAAATAATATATTTACGATAGTAAAACCCTTCTAATGAAAAACTCCAAGTACGAACTTTAAGAAAAACAGAAATTATGTGGAACATATGGAGGTTGGTTCCGGTTCGTCGAGAGACTACTATACTTTCCAGTTGCCTACTCAATCTATAGCAACATCTATTAGAGAAGCGTATCTTTATTAAATTTTGATTCTGACGTTTTTACTTTAATTGGTTTAATGATCGCTCATGAAAGGGAACTTGAAGAATCTCTTAGTTAATCTGTAACCTCCCGGCAAAACACGAGTTAAATATTCCACTTCTGGACTATACGAAATGCATTATTTCAACTATAACAAATAATTATTTACTGACTTTGTGTTCCATTAATTAAAAATACATATTGCATCTTATTTTATAGCTTGCTATAGTATTTTCCTTGTACACTTTTGAATACTTTTGTTGTAGCAGCGTTTCTCTCATCCGAGATTTGACACATGGTGAATATCTGTTCAATGGTGGATATACTGGATCTAAAGCCACTCTAGAAAGGTCCGATCCGTTCGTTGATAGTGGGGAGTGACCTTATATGCCCTATTGAGGGGGCTTAACCCATGATAATTAGCGCAAGCTGTGTGGTCACACTGCTTATGAATTGATTGGCACTTCGGTTGCTCTCATCCAACCACTTTTTAGAAAGAAGTAGTTGTATTTTATTATTTTTATTTACATTATTATTTATCGGTCTCCTCACATAGTTTTATTGCAAAAATGTATAAAATATATTTTATGTTTTTCCTTTAAAGGTTGATTTCTGAAAATATCATAAAATAAGTAAACAAAAAACTTATTATCTTCCCCTTGTAGTTCCTTACCAAACAGCCTAACAAACGGCTCGGTTGCGGAGCTACCGGTGAAGCAGATGTGCGTATACATCCATTCTTCCGACGCATTGATTGGGAGAAAATCGAGAATCGTGAAGTGCAGCCACCTTTTAAGCCGAAAATTGTAAGTGAAGGGTTAAAGCAAAGAAATGTTAAAAATTACCTAGAAAGAAAAACATATTTAAATTATTTATTTTTTCTTAATATTGCTTTTCATTTCCTTTCTTTCATATATTTTGTGCTACCGACAATGACTGGCGAATATTTCTACGAAAAAAAATTAATATGCAAATACCTTCGACCTACTCTACAAATACGCAGAAACATCGCAAAGATGTCTCGAATTTCGATAAGCAATTCACATCGGAGAAAACGGATCTGACACCAACGGATAAAGTATTTATGATGAATTTGGATCAAACGGAATTTGTGGGCTTCTCCTACGTAAATCCAGAATATACAGTGCCCGTTTAAGTATAGTGAATATAAACACACCTACACAGAAGTCATATGTGTGAGTGAAGGCGGTGTGCTAGGAAAAGGTTGGTTCTTAGTTGGGTTGTAAGTAGACAATGGCAGCAAGTAAACGAAGTGGGAAATCAGGTACCAACGTATTGTAATGTGGTTAGTTGTATGTGTACAATATATGCACGTGTGAACGTGTCGATGGTGTGACTTTTTTGCGAACACACTGTACAAAGGTCTGAAGAGCGTGTCATTATAAGAATTTTAAGTAGAAATTCCAACACACATATGCACAAATTCAAATAACAGGTACTTGTATATTCAACTGCAACTGTGTGTGTGTGTGTGTGTGCGAGCATAAGTATTAATTTGTAAAGTTTGCGTATCTCGCTGCCGGTGTTTAAGTTAATAAATTGTACTAACTGTACATTTTATGCTCTGAAAATGCTGGAATTGTGTAGAGAAAAAGACAAAAATAATGTGCGATTATTCTTTAGTTTCAAATTGTTAATTACTTTTATTATTATTATTTTTTAAATAATTTTTATTACTTATAATTTTTAAGTTCACTTGAAAATAAAAACAAAAAACGTTAAGCAATACTTTTTATGAAAGCTAATGTATTTTATATATACATTTGTATATGTAAGTAATGTTGTTATTATTTGTTGACATCTCTGCGTATTACTTTAGCTTAAAGAAATATTATTGTTAAAAAGTGTAGATTTAGTAAAATAAGTTAAAAAAAGATTCCAATTTATTTTTAAGTAAACTATGCTTACGCTTAGTCATAATTCCTCTTAAGAAAATCAAATGTATTTGTTTTAATAAAAGTGATTATTACTAGCCTATGAAACTAATTATTTAAAAAGAAAAATTATAATTAAATCAATAAAAAATGTTATTTAAGACACAGCATTTAACAACAGTTCGTTTTCTTTCATTTCAATGTGTTTTAATTTTTTTTTTTTAATTTCAGTTAGAAAAGAGAAGTCTAAATACATTATTTAAAAAAAAAAATAAATAAAATTCTACCACTATACGTCTTGATAATCGATTTTTTATTTTAAGCAGTAAACATTATGCGAAATTTTTCCAAAATCAAATAAAATTAATTTTTTTTTCTAAAAAAATTTATAATGATTTTAGAAAATAAATATATACGACTAATAATTCGCTTTTTTAAATAAATACATACATAAAATATTAAAAAACAAACAAAAAAAACACATTTGACAAAAAAATCTTAACTATTATCAAAGAATTTCACTCCGTCATTAAAAATTTAATGAAATTTTCCATTCAAAAACAAAAAAACTATGCAATTATCACCATTTCATACTTTCTGTTTTAAATTTCTATTAGAGTTTAAGATTTTGTTCGAGCATTTTGGAGTAGCGGTTGAGCAACGAGTACTCAGACACTCGTTTATTGCTCATTGCAACAATAACTTTGTCGAGCATTCTTGAGCATTTGGAACAAAAAATTTGACATTTTTCACAGGATTTTTTTCTATAATTTTAAATTTGTTTATGCAAAATACAAAACTCAAAGAAATATTAAAGAAATTTTGGCAGACAAAATTGGAAATTGAAAAAATTCAAATAAACATTTGAGCGGTTGAGCAACGAACGAGTATCGTGCTGTTCGCACTGCTCTATATCCGAGTATCTAGTGCTTTAATTCTATAACAATTTTCAAACTCACCGATTATCTAAAACTTTCAGGCGGCTTTCCAAATTTAACACTCCAAGCTTATTTTCTTACATGTTTTTATTAAATCTGATTATCGATAAATCGATAACTCCATGTGAGCATATTTCTAGTGTAAATCATGAATCAATAAAGGATTAAATACGCAAAGGTGCACAATTGCTCAATTCACATATCTAATCAAGTACGATTTTGCTTAAAGAATCTTTTATTACTGTTTTTAACACTTTTCTTAACTTTTCTTAAATAGAATATGACATGTATTTGTTTTAGCTTGCCTATCGACTTTTGTACTGTTTTTTAATTCTTATCAATATGCTTTGGAAGCTTTATCCCTTTCCGACTAAATTCTTTAGTGATGCTACAAGTATAGTTTCACCATAGCATTTTTATCGAGTTTATCGATAGTATTCTATTCTATGGCTTTTCCCAACTAAATTTAATATTTCTCTGTGGGATTAACATTTTCTCTTTCTTGTAATATTACTTCAATACTACCTCCTAAATATTTCAACTCCATTGTAAACCTTTATCAAATTTTCTCAAATCTGAGAAGATACAAAACGTATCAAAACATTTACTTCAAAAGGAATTCTATAAAAAAATACAAATATAAGTATGTATCTCTAAAAAATAGAGGATTTAAAGAAAAGAGAGTATGCAGCAATTGAAGAAAACTAAAATTTGTGTGAAAAAATGTCTGGGAAGCATAAAATACAATTTAATAAAAAAAGAAATTCTATGCAGATATTTTACGAATAAATGTATACAAATGTTTGACGATTGTAATGTTTGCCCCTGCATTAAACAATCGGATACAAACGTTTAGACAAGTAAAATACAAGTGCAAGTGCTGAAAATGAGTAATAACAACAAATATTATTGCCAAATATTTAAAATGAAATAAAAAAATTATGATTACATAAAAAATTTCAAGTAAAAAATATTGAATGTTAAATCGAAATTTTCAAATTTTATTTTTTAGAATATTACACAATTTAATGTTTTTACTCTTTCATTTTTTCGGCAGTATTTTTTACATAAGCGATAATGTCTTACCTTGATAAATAAGTAGTCGTATTTATTAATAAAATTAAACTATTAATAATACTCACAGTGTATCTAAATGTATTTTATTAAAGAAGTGCGGCGTACTCAAGAAGTCTGAAAATCTATGACAACTAATTGGCTCAAATTAAGGTGGAAAATAACTAGTTAACTTCAGTACTTTCGAATTCTTTTTAAAATTTTTCCAAGCACAAATAATTTAATCACAAGTTATTGATTTATTTCACAATATTTGAAATTAGAAAAAAAAAAAACAAAAAAGAGATTTCTTTCATTAACTAGAATTCTTCCAGGCACCTCCACGAAAAAAAGTTTTATTAGATACTTTCCGAAATTTCTGTTTTCCCACGAAATATACCCTATTTAAACAGTTTTTATCAAAAAGTTTACGTAAATAAATCTGGGTGTTATATTTAGAAAATATATTTGTAGCTAACTTTATTACATTCTAAGTATTATTTTTATATTAAATAAATTTTAGGGATTTTAGTAGAAATATTGCAAAAAAATCAAGTATGTAGTGTATAAAAAAAATTAAAATAAGTTTAAGATAAATACAATAAACAGTGCTGACACAGCTTGTTGGAAAAGTAGAAAATCTACAAACAAAAAATATTCACTCGGATAAATAAATATTTAAAATTTAAATAGAAAAAAGTTTAAGACAATCTTTTTAACAACTAAAAGCTGCAGAACAGGTTTTTTTTGTTCAGCACATACGAGTATTGTACTTTACGTTGCAGCACGAAAGAGATAGCAAATGTGATGACAAAAACTTTTTTGAGTATGTTGTTCGAATATGAAAAACATATATACGTGTACTAGTTTGAAGGCATTAGTACTTTGACAACTTTCAATACGCCTCATGAATTTGACTGCTGAATTAAAAAGCACAGTTTATTTGCCAAATGAACTTGAAGAATAAAAGTAAAAGTAAATTAGCAGCGTTTTTGCTTAAGTAAATTATTCCACTTCCGAATTAAGCGATAATGCATAATCTCTGATAGTATAGGATGTGCTATTTATACATATTAATTAGAAATCATCTGTTGACTTCATAATTTATAAATTAATTATACTTATTTGTACAATTTTACATGAAAATGATTTGTAGTTAGCCTTCCACTTCTAGTCTAAATCTTTTGAGAAAGAAAAAAATTTACTTAAGCAAAATAAAAATTTAAAAACAAATATACACGTTAAAAAATAAATAAATTCATATACACATATAAGAAAATTTACATATTTAAGTAAGGAAGAAAAAACTCTTTATAACTATACTATCTTTATAGGCTGTAGCGAAGCTAAAATTTAGTTAATCATACGCGAAATTCAAAAATGAATTAATACCTATATATGTACATGTATATTTATATTACAACTAAAAATATATCAAAATATATCTGAGCAGAGAATTAGTACCTAAACAGTTGAAATATATTTCACAGAAAGCATTTGAAGCATTTACTCTAAAAAGTAAATATTAAATTAAACTAAAGTAGAAGGCATAAATATTAAGTGAATACTACTTTAAAATAGGAAAAATCTACTACTATAAAATTTTTTTTGAAACATAATTATATGTATGAAAGCTGCTTGTAATTCAACCAGCGTTGTTAAGCAAATAAGGTAAATATTGAATGTTTCTGGCTAAACTAGTTATTTCTTAAACAATAGCGATTTGATGGAAATCAAAAATAGCTTAAGTAAGTACATGTTAATGAAGTTTGTTCCATCTAAGGACGAGAAAATATTCACGAATATAAAAACTGAAGAATGTGGGAAACTTTAAAAACTAAATATAAAAGGTATTTGTGTAATCAAAAAAAAAATAATAATAATAAAACAATAGCTCATGAAAAACTATATAATATTACGTACGTACAATAAAATATATTACCAAACAAAAATATTGAATTTAAAATATATTTAAACGTACCATGTATAAGAACACAATATTTAAGAAATGAGACTACTTTAAACTTAACAAAGTTACAAACTCCTAACTATTGAAGATATTTGCCTATGCATACAATTTATAAATTTAAATAAATGTCTTGAAATTTAGACGAGATACCTTATTTTAAAAGTTTAAGAACAAGAATATATGTATATTAATGAAATATAGAGTTTAGTTCATGTTAACAATATAAATTAAAAAGAGAAAAGAAATCCGGTTGCATTATATTATTTGTAAGTTGCATATTAACATTTACCATACAAATTAATATCCTTATTATACATTTAACAACAAAACAAAATGTATAATTATTGTTAGGTTATAGTTTAACAATTAATAAAATGTTTTTGAATTTTTTAATTAACAAAGTTCATAGTAAGAGTGTTTTGAAATTCATATTAAATTTAGGTAAAAAGATATATACGTATACATACATACATTTGAAATAGAAAATAAAAAACTAAAAACTTATTTAAAATTTTCTATCCATAAACATATTCATCAAATTCAAAAATTTATAAATTTTAAAGTTTTGCGAAAATCGCTGTGCATACTTAGTCATATTCTAGAAATCAATATAACTTAGAAGTATTAAATGGAAAAATGAAATATATAGCAATGTCATTGTGTTAAAAAAAATACCAAATAACAAATAAATATTCTACAATAGCACAGAACTATTAAAAACATCAGAAAAATTAATATTACGAGAAATCTTAAAAAAAAAAATATAATATGTATGTATACTGATTCAATAAATCATACATATTTTCTAAAACGCTAAGCACTCATTAATACAAAGAAGTAAATTTTAGAGCAGCGGCAGAAATAGCCAACGGAAAATATTTAGCCTTTTAAAGCAAACTACTTTCATGAGATACTTATTAATGAAAAAAAAAAACACTCTACTATTAAAATCATTAAAAAGATCTTATGCACAACACAGACATACTGAAATATAAAGAATTGCTAAAAAGTACTTAGCAGAGTTTTCTCCGCAAATTCAATTGTGGTAATAATTTTCTTACAACACTCTATGTATACATATATAAATACTATAACTGCATTTTGCATAATAAAAATATATTTAGAATGAAACTCAAATTAAGAAATCATCGTGAACTTACAAACATATTATTCCGATAATAAAAAATGAACTCTACAAAAAAAATACTACTTGTTTTTATTAATTAAATGGCATCGAATAGAAAACCGAAGTGGCAGCTGCCTGCTTCTTACTGTGGCTTTAAACATGTGAGTATTAGTGTGCTTTTTTATTTTCAACGAAATAAATTCTTTTTCCGTGATAATTAAAGATTGTTATATATGTTTCTGTTTGTGTGTAACATATCCCAACAGCGAATGCAAATATGTATGTATGTATGTCTTGTTAAAAAAGACAAAATGAACTGTGTCTTTATTAAAACTTAGGATTTTTCACTTTCAAATAAAAATATTACACTGTGTTTCATTTTTCACAACAAACACTAGGAAAGTAACAAATATTTCGTTTATTCTCAATTTTACCGGCATTTACTGCGTAGTCCGTCGAATTTCACAATTTACGACAAATCAAAATTTTAATACCATTGCAACTGTCAAAAAATTACGGAAAAGGAAAAGAGCGTTTTCTTTGCATAAATTGCATTCTAAGCTCACACAAAGATGGCGCTGTAAGCAATTGATGCTTATATGTTGAATAAACAGCTGATTAGAAACTTTTATGTTCTCTACTTTTATATCAGCTGGGAAAATTAAGCAATCGTTTCGGAAGCAAAACTCGCGCAAAGGTAATAATATAAAAAAAGAAAACATTTACAAAAAAGATATGAATAAAAATTGTTTAAAAACTTCATCACACAGATGTCTTTCATCTCGAAAATTGGCGCACATATGTACAAAGGTAGTTTGCGTTTGTTGAATGCCGCATCATCTACTGTGCAAACACCAACCGTCAGCGCAAATAATCGAACATATCACATAATGGCCAATTGCCGCACGCTGGCAGCAAGTGGACAGATTGCGGCAAATAGTTGTACAACAACAGCTCCTGCTGGAGTTGAGAGCGGGTTGCAACGTCTGCTTACGCCATTCAACTCATTATTAACACAAGTGGCCGGTTTTAAGGTTAAGGGTCGTTTGAAACGCCGCTGCAAGGATTGCTATTTCGTAGTGCGTGAAGAACGTTTATACGTTATTTGTCCAACACATCCGCGTCATAAACAAATGGCTATGAAGAAACGTCCAAAGAATACATGGATACTAACACATGCTACACAATCGAAAATTAGACCGTACTAAGGGGAAGATTTAAGTGGAAAGTGCAATGTAGTATGTACATATTTGCATTATTTCGTGTTGTTACAAGTTTTTAAGACTTTAAAAATAAAATTGCCGAAAAACAAGTTTTTATGACATTTAGATATTGAAAGTTATCACAGATGCTTCGGGCAAACAGTTGAGAGCGGGAAATTCTTTGTCATCTAAGCATTCTTCGAAATTGAGAAAAAATTTATAATGTGTAAGTAACGTACATTAATTTATTAATATTTAAAAGCCTATAAAAACTAAATTGATATCCATATTTTTTGTAATTAATTTTTTAATTTTCATTTTTTCTTGGTATCACATTTACTACTATCTCCTTTTTTATCCGCCTTTTTATCCTCTTCCTGCACATATTTCACCAAATCGATCATACGCGACGAGTAACCATATTCGTTGTCATACCAAGAGATCAATTTGAAGAATGTATCTGTTAGACCAATACTCGCTTTGGCGTCAAAAATGGAGGAGCGTGAGTCAGTTGTGATATCTGTAGATACAATCTCATCTTCAGTATAACCGAGTACGCCTTTCATTGGTCCTTTTGAGGCCTCTTCAATTTTCTCCTTAATACAATCGAGTGAAGTTGATTTGCCGATACTCACAGTCAAATCTACTACAGAAACATCAGCTGTGGGCACACGAAAAGCCATACCCGTTAGTTTACCATTCAAGTCGGGTATAACTTTACCCACCGCCTTAGCAGCGCCCGTTGATGTGGGTATAATATTTTGCAGCGCACCACGACCACTACGCCACTTTTTCGGAGATGGGGCATCGACACATTTCTGCGATGAGGTAACCGCATGTACGGTGGTCATAAGGCCACTACATATTTCAAAATTGGTATGTATGACCTTTGCTAAAGGCGCCAGACAATTCGTTGTACACGATGCATTCGAAATTACTTTCATATCCGGTTTATAAGCATCCAAATTTACGCCCACCACGAACATGGGTGCATCAGCGACGGGTGCAGAGACAATAACCTTTTTAGCTCCACCTTTGAGATGCGCGCTGGCCTTTTCGGTGGAATTGAATTTACCTGTGCATTCTAGGACATATTTAGCGCCCACTTCACTCCAATTGATTTTAGCTGGATCCTTTTCGGCCAAAACAGCAATACTTTGATCATCAATTTTCAAATTTTTCCCATCCATGGCAATTTTACCTTTAAAACGACCATGCGTTGAATCGTATTTCAACATGTAAGCCATGTATTTGATATCGATGAAGGGTTCATTGATCGCCACGACTTGGGCCTTGCGACGTATTGCTTCGCGCAACACCAAACGTCCAATACGGCCGAAACCATTTATACCAAGACTTGTCATGGGTAAACTTTTTTATTACAACTTTTTACTACTAACAATTTTGGATTTAAATAAAAATAAGTTAAAAACTGGAAATTTTGAATAAAAAACAATTCAGTTTAAAATATGTGTAATTGCAAAAACATTCAGTTTATTTTGAAAAAGAATTCATGGCATACACAGTGTAAATTAATAAAATGCAAGTAAAGTAATAATGCAGAATCGATAAAGTTATGAAATGTTTCATATATACAAACTCACTGTCTGCAAAATTAAAAATGAAATAAACTTAAATTAAAACTAAAACTAGTTAATAAATAATCTGTACGTGTGTGTGTAGCTTATTTGCCCTGTAATTTGGACAGAAAATCCATGAGAAAATGATAACGTCCTTTAATTTCAGTCAAAGTACGCGATGGCAACTTATCAAGTATTCGCTCGAGCAGTCGTTCGCGTTCTATGCCCGCGCCAAGCTTCATTTCAATCAATATGAGTTTATCTTCCTCACGAGTCCAAGCAGCGACGGGTTCTTTGGGTTCTGCTATAGCAGTATTTGACGAGGAAGTGGTACACGTTGTCGCAGTGTTGTTTGACTCAGTGGCGGCGCTTAAGGTAGCAACAACTTCTAATTTGCAATCTTCAGTATAGTTTCCATTGCCAGTAGCTGAATGTGACTGTGCGTTCATCGCTGGCGTTGTTGTTGCTGAGTTTTTGGTTTCTTCCAAACTAGCATACTCAGAGACATTTCTTTCGAAACACGTATGCGTAAGTGAATGCGTCACCTCTGTGCTCTCCGGTATGAACTCCAAATCATCGGAATTATCGCTATGCTCTACTTTGGTCACTGTAAGTAGTGGTGGCGTATGCGGTGATGGCGCACGCTGCTCCTCCGCCTGTATTACAACACTGTCGTCTACATCTTGCTGCAGGTCTTCTGCCCTTGCACCACTTGAATCTTTGGCGCGAGCAACTATGGCAATACGTTCCTTATTGTCTATGTCATCTTCATTATCCTCTTCGGCTATTAGAGACTGCAGTTTCTTGGCACAAGCTATTGCTGCATTGTGCTCATAGATCACAACCATTGGTTGTGCATTACCGGCGCTGGAACGCAAACGTGTTGCAGCTAATGGTGATTTGACTTTTTTTGTAGGAGATGATTTACGCTTTTCACGTTGCTGTTGTTGCAATGTGACATTGTTATCATCACCATCGCCAGCATTATTATTAAGAGCGTTGACGTTGGTCGTTGTTGTTGTTGATGTTGTTGATGCGGTTGTACTTGTACTCGCACCCGTAATATTCGGCGAAAGGCACTGCATGGGCGTCATACTGGCGGGCACTGCATTACCGCTTGCACCCGGTGTAAGCTGTTTGCGTGGTGATACTATTTTGCCATCATCATTGAAATTCAACATTGACTTCTTAGCATTTGGATGATGTGGTACATAAGTGGTGGCTGCATTTGGTGTGCTGGTAACAGCTGCAAAACATGTATTGCCGTAAAACGCAGGATTGAGGCGCATAGCATGCGCACGTAAAGCAGCATCGTCACAGGTTTCAATAGATGAAGTAGTATCCTCATCGTTTTCTGTATCAATCAATAGTGCTAAAGTGAAATAAAGCATAAAAATAATAAAAATAAATGTGAATATTAAGAAAAAACAAACGGAAGAAAAACTAAAAAGTAATACATACTTTTAGTTACATCTTCTTCTTCGGATTTCTCATTGTCATCGATGTTACAATCAGCTGCAGCCGCTTTGTCCACAACAGCAGCTAAACGCCGCTCACCGTGCTCACGTATACCATGCACGCATTCCGGCATTGCTTGCTCCGACAATTCATCAGCATCACATTCATTATCATTATCCGCTTGGGCATTACTTGCCATAAAGGACAGTTTGGCTGGCAATGTTATTTTGTTGCCATAAAATATGCGTCCGTTAATGTACTAGAAGAATCAATTAAATGGGTAAAAATTTAAATTAATATATCTTTTTGTTGGTTCAAATTTCAATGCGCACCCTCAGCTGGCACTGAAGTGCCTGATTTTGTTGCTGTTGCTGTTGTTGTTGCTGCAATTCACAACATGGTGTTATAGCTTCTGATGGATCATTTAATGTTTCGTGTGAATTCGGCCTAATTTCTGCTTCCTTCAAATTAACTTGTTCCACCGTTGAGAGTAATCTTTAAAAAAAAAAAATATAATTTTAAATATTCTTTTGGAATTCTCTTTCGAATTATTTTTGCTTACCTTTCAGGTGGTTTAGCTTCTGGAAATTGTTGCAAGAACCATTCAATGAGAAACTGATTGCCTTTTAATAATGGCAAAATCTTCGCTTCAACTTTCTTCATCGTAACTTCCGGCTCTTCAGCCAATTCTGCTAGACAATTGTAGATTTTACGTATTTGCGCTGGTTGTTTATTAAAGTAAATATTCAATTTGTTGATAAATGTAGTCATATTGTTTATCATGAAATACTCGAAGAATTTGCCAATTTCCGCTGCCTCAGACGGTAATAAGAATGTGAGAAATACCTGCGCCAGCTCGGGAAATTCGGGCAAAAAAAGGCGCTCCATTTTCTGCACACAAAACAAAAAATAGATAAAAAATTTAAAAAATAAATTTTACGTTTTAAATTTTGCAACATACTCACATTATATAAATCTGATACTTTCTCCCGACGCGGATCGAAAGTTTTTAGTATGTGATTAAATCTTTTGCAGTCTTCTGGACGATTTGAGGCTTTGAAAACTTCTTCTACCTTTTCATAGAAGTTGAACGCATAAACTAAGTAGGAAATAAATATTAGCCACATATCGGATACATGTGTAAGTTTTAAACAATAATGTCTACTCACTTGCATCTTTGCGATTTGCATCTTCTGCCGTGTCAGGTAACAGCATATGCTTAAAATTTTCCTCCTGCCGACTTGCTTTTTTACTGCGCGAACCTACAAACGAATCGTCATCTAGCGCTTGCTGTTGTGCCAATTGAGTACGTGAACGTTTACCATATTGTATCGAACCGTGTATAAAAAACTTAGCTGTTGGCGAATGCTGTGATGTTGCAGTGGTGCTGGTTGTATTAGATACCAGTTGTTCCGTGTTATCAGCTGGAACGCTAGGTGAATTAGCAGCCATCGCGTTACGACAAGCCATTTTGAGATCTCTTAATAAATTTGTATACAATTCTAAAGCCTTAAAATGTCTATAGACATTACGCACAAATATTGAACGCTTAAAAGGTTTTTCTTTCCGTGTTAAATATAAGCGGTAAGATTTCAATATAATAATAAAACGTTTCCTCCACAGTCTCTTGTTTCTCTTACTTAGTGCCGGTGGGCGGCGTACACGTCTCAAAGTGCGACTACGTTTGTATTGCAATAACTTACGCGGTCTGATTGGCACTTTCTTTTCACTTTTCTTCTTTATAGTGTCTGAATGCGGAAAGGATCTATTTAGCTTCGGCTCAATAATCGGTCGCAGAGTTTTTGAATTCCAGTCATAATTGAATGATATATTACTTGTCTCCCCTTGTGGAGACGCGTTTGAAAGCGGCGTACAAGCTAATTCAGAAGCACTGACAGGCTCCCCATTGTGAGTTTCGGGAGCCGGTAATGCAAGTGTTGCATTAGCATTGGTTTGGGTCCCGCCGTATGTTGGTGTTGTACCAATATAATAATTTACATTTATTGTTACACTATTTGCAAAACTTTTTTTCGAATGGCTTCTGTTAAAAAATGTCTTATTTCCTGATTGCGTATATGATCGCGAAGTATTCGCACCACTGTCGTTTGGCGTTGCAGCTTCAGTTGAACTATCAGGCAGTTGTATGTCTTCTCCTAAAGCCTCACGAACGAATTGCAAGTAAGAAGCTCCAGCTGTTTCAGATGCCCTCACTCCACGTTTTCTTCTTGCTGAGCGTTTCTAAGAAATTAAATTTGTTTGTTTACAAATTGAACAATAAAGATTTATTGCGATAAAAAAATTTGCTATGTTTTAACAAATTTCAATGCACTGCGTTACAAATGACAATAAATCTATAAACAAAGCAATTTCCCCCCGAATTGACAGTACTATTGTGAATAGCTCACGAATTAATCAAGCATTGTTCGCAAAAATATCGACAGTAAAAAATCGATTTGGCATCGTCTATGCGCGGCCAATATTTTCAATTCGGGTTCAAAATTAAACATGATTGGTGTTTTCTTAAATCAGAAATTAAGTTAAATTAATTTTGACAACTAAAAATTTCCCTTACTAAGCCCATCACGTCATTAAAATGTTATCGATAATTATTGGAAAATCGTCCATACCATCGATATTTTCAAAGGTGAATATCTCTAATATCCAAGTGGAAAGTAATTTTCTTAACAGACGGATCTACAATTTGGCAAAACAAATAAAACATTATTAAACAAAGTTATAAAACGAGGACTTAAACCATTCCTTTGTCAAGGTCATTCCTTTGAATTAACCTATATTAAATAAACTGCTAGTGGGTTATCAGTGACAACCGAATTTGGATAGTTAGAAAGTGACCACGTCACAACCATAGCAAATTGCGCACAGCTTTACCAAAACCTGTAAAACCACAGAAATCAGCTAAACATGAGTTCGAAAGTAACCTTCAAAATAACGCTAACATCCGATCCCAAGCTGCCATTTAAAGTGCTCAGCGTTCCAGAGGGTACACCATTCACAGCTGTGCTGAAATTCGCAGCTGAAGAATTTAAAGTGCCAGCAGCAACTAGCGCTATTATCACTGATGACGGCATTGGTATTAGCCCTCAACAGACAGCAGGCAATGTATTTCTGAAACATGGCTCAGAGTTGCGACTGATTCCCAGAGATCGTGTCGGAGGTAGTCAGTAAAAGTGATTTGCGGATATAGTTTTGTTTCTAATATTAGCTTACAGTAATTACGGATATTTTTATATAATAAATACCCAGCCGATATAAAAGATAATCAATTTAAGAGAATTTCTAAATAAAAAGTAATTTTTTTCAAAAAAAAATATAAGAAATGGGGCTTCTTATTAGTTCGAGTGTATCAAAGTAAATTGAAATCAAATATGAGCTTACCTCGTCTATGTAAGTTTGCCAAGCTAATGGCAGATCTTCGTAACAGTCCTTTGGCGCTAATACTTTGCTATTTTCAAATGTGATAAGCTTGTGTTCTAATGGCGGAGCACGTTTATGCTCAAAGTAAAACTGAAATTGCAAATGAATTTAAATGAATTAACTCAAAACAACAACGTTTAGTTTATAGCGTACCTTTACGGGGTTATAAAAGTTAGCATGGCGTAAATCTCTGACTTGAGCCCATACACGGCGAACGGATTTTCCGTATACAGTGTCTTTAATCAAACGCCGCACAGCTGCTCTTACTTCATTAGTTTTATTTGGTAAGCGTTCACCCGTTTTACGTATCTTATTTATATGTCGCTCTAGGCCCATGGCAATAAGTTGCATCTCAGCCGGTGCAAAACATTCATACGAGCGTGGTCGTGATCTAAAAGGTATGCGAGGCAAATATTGTGGGTACATGAATACCGTGCTATTCAACATCAATTCCATAATGCGTGGAGGAAAACGTGGAACTTGGCGGCAATTGCTTCTGCTGTAATGGTTGTATTAGTTTTTACATACATATATAAGTAGAATATGAAAAATATAATTTCAATAGTAATAACTTACGTGCACTGTACTTCGCTGTTTATAAATCTGTAAAAATTGATAACCGATTAAGCTACATTCTTCATAATTATATTGTAAGCGAAATACACTTACTTCATCATCTCTTTATTTTCAGGTGTATCTTCTATTAAATCCTCCTCCCATTGCCTTATAAGCTTCATTGCCGGCCGTAGGTTCCACGCTCGGAATGAAGCATCATCTTCCGCTTTTTGTTCCAATTCCATTAGCATATCTTTTGCTTTAGGCGCAAGCTTCCAATAGGTCGGATGTGAATAACTTTGAACAAATGTTTGTGTTAACATTTGTACGTGTAAGCGTAGTTGCTGTTGCAGTATGTCGTGCTGAAATCTGGTAAACCCTTTTCCATCAGTTGGTAGTTCCTCGGCAGGCATTCGATTGTTAAGCATTTTTACGACATTCTCAAATTTTGATATATATTCTGAATAGACATGCTTCTTTATCGATATATATTCATACGTAAAATTCGTGTCGTAAGGTTCACTGTAGCGTGGATCTTTGGGTGTAGGTTGAGGAGTTCTTTGCTCTGACGGGTTTAGTGCAAGCGATCTCTGTGGCTGTATTCTCACTAGTGGTGGTGGTCCGAATGCATTTGCTGCAGGTACAACACGCGCTAATTGATAAGAATTATTTAGACCAGGTATTTTAACAGCTATCCAATCTGGTTCTGCATTTAAGCCAGTTGCAGGAAGTGTAACTACTTGACTGACACTCTCCTCGCCATTGTTTGAGTAAGCTACTGGCGCTTGTAATTGTAGTGTAGTGGAAGCGGTAAGACGATTATTTGCATTAATTGCTGCTGGTGTGGACATGACGTCCGGATGGAATGAGTATTCATTTTGTGTTACATTAGCTATGTTACTGATGGGTACTAAAGGTGGCACGTCAGTAACGAAATTTTGTTCCTGTGGGAGTGAATTGTAAGGTTCTTGTTCAAAGTTGAGCTGTCGTGTTACACGATGGCGCTCATCGTCTTGTGCGTGTGTGGTAGCAGGTGTTAATATTTTTCCTGCCGATATGCTACCGTTATTATTTTCAACAATAGTTGGCTGCTCAGAAGTGTTCAGCAAAAACTTTTGTGGTGTGTCCAATTCAACACTCTCAAGCGAAACACCTTCATTGATCAAACCTTCAAATAATTCGGCCACCAACTCGGTAAGTTCCTTACGTGGTATATTAATGTCGCGTAGCTCCTCCGCATCCTCTAAAAGTATTTTTTTTTTTGTTTGTTTCGTTAATTAAAAATTGGTTATGGTTCTAAAAAGTGTATTTCATTATACCTAGTATCTTTTCCGCAGCTATGTACTCCGGATCATTGACTGGATCGTCATCATCTGCTATAAAACTTGAATCTGTAATTTAATGAACTTTTTTAGTATTTATTTGAACATTTGTAAAAAATATAACTACTTAAGGGTTTCGTAAAATCATTTAAAAACTGCATCCAGTCCTCGTCATTCGCGGTCATATCTATATCTTGCAAATCTATTTGTTCCACGTCAGGTGGCACAAATTCAGATTCTATATCCTCAATAGCCGTCTGCTCCAAGCAAAGTTTGGAGCGCGTTCGTGCTGCAATGCGCACATCTTCACTCGTATTTCTGGGTTTCTCAAATGGTATTTTGAAGCAGCCATCCGATGTAAACTTTACAGGCGAATCTTCAGCTTCAGCTTGAGATAGCGGAGTTTGTGGTGTTCGTGGATTTGAATCCAAATCCGAAGCTGTTGTATTTGGATCCTCATCGGACTATATCGTGAATTAATGATAAAGCTTGCAGCAATATAATAACATTTTAAAACTTACAACAAAGTCGTCTTCTTTAAAAACATACTCTCCATCATCTTCGTCGGAGTTTAATTCTTCTTGTATGAGGGCGGCAATTTCAGGTTCTTTACTTTCAGTTAATGATGGCAAACTAATACCAGGTATTTTATTTAATTCGCGTGCTTTGGCTCGCGTCAATTTAGGTATAGATGGTGTGTCGGTTATTATAATGGCTGGTTGTTCTGACTCCTGACGTTCACGTGCTATTTCATCTTCCGCTTTAAGTGTTACCAAAGCAAGTATATGTTCATTTTTAACAAATTTCTATAAATGCAAGGGTAGTATAAATTTAATTTATTTTTATTTATTTAGTAGGTAGGTAGGTAGGTAGGTTCACATACCTGTAATAATTGTCGCATCTCTCCGTCACTTAAATGATTGTCTTCCGCCACTTTACGTAGCTTTCGTTCTATAGCAACTGCATCTTCTAAATTACACTCTTCTAATTCAGATTCTAAGTCACTGTCGCTCACTCTTTTAACTACACATCGTTTTCTGCAACATATAATGGAAATTGAGTTTACAAGATCAAAAAGGTACAATTTACGAAACTCAACGATCACCCTGTATCCTTATAAAAATTCCAAACAAACCTTTTTCGCGCCCTACTGCTCCCCGATGAGCCCGATGAACTATTTCGCAATGAGCTATTGCTGGTGTTTTTCTGTGCGGAATTACTGCCAGCGCATTGCTTCTTTACGCTACTACCTGGCATTTTATTTTTCTATTAAAATATAATGTTTGATGTTATAAAAACCAGTTAAAATACACAATTTGTTAAAAAGACTCACTTTCTCGAGCAGCAATTTTTAGCGGCGAACGCTCACAATGAATTGTCTTTGTTATTAGTAAGCAATAGACAATTTTCTATGATCGTTCACAATGAGGAATTTTTCTAATTAATCTGTCTTTACATAGAAAATCAGTGACAAATTGTTCATTCGGAGACATGGATCAATATTACACATTAAAAATTTCAAAATTTTCTCGTTTTTTACATGCAAATAAAGTTTGGAGTTTTGTAATAAGCACGGAAATTGAGAATGAATTACAAACATTTGGCGTAATTCGCTTTCAAAAATTTGTATGGCGAATTAAGTAATTCAATATATTGTTGGAGTGTGAATTACTATGAAGAGGGCGAACAACGCCATTGGGATGCCATATTAGATTTATTAGATTAGTTAACGGCATTTCAAAAAAATTTTTTTTTCAATAATCTGGCATTGCTATCTTCCCTGACAACCGTGGCAGCTGGCAGCTGCTGTTCACAATTGCGGCGTCGCTTATCTATCATTAACGTTTTTATTGGTAAAATTGTGAGTTTTTGTTTCTTCTATAATTAATTACAGTTTCAATATTGAAATATTAAAGATATATATACAATTTTTCATTCCTCAGAAATTAATAATTTGGCATCTTTTAGTTCAAGAAAGAAATAATCAGGGAATTCGGAAAATGGATTTGCCAGCGGCAGACGTGGTGCTCTATAGTGTTCTAGGGGTGATCCTATTGGAAAATATATTTGATATTTACATTTCTTATCGTCAGGTAACAAAACTTAAATAAACTAATAATATATATAAATGAATGACATATTTACGAATATTATTTGCTATACCATTTTAATCACATTTTACAATAAAATGACGGGGATGGACCTACCACATTGATGCGTCATGTTGACTGACTCCTCACTTTTAAGCAAAATCTAAATTATCATAAAAATTATTTATGAACTATAAATTTAAACAGAATGAACTTCTCATTTTGCGACATCACGAACTGTATAATTATAGTACTGTAACCGATACTTGTCACTCATCTATATATTTATAGCCGCTACAACAACAACAACAACAACTCATCTATATAAAAAATTTAAATACATTTTAATTTTTAGATACAAGTATACAAAACTGCTTTGAAAGTACCCAAAGAACTGAAGGATTGCATGAGCGACGAGACATTCCAGAAAGCCCGTCTTTATGGCCTCGATCGTGCCAATTTCGGAGTATTCTGTGCCATTATAAAGGATGTTATCCTAATGTGCATCGAACTCTATACCGGGTTTATTGCTGTACAATGGACATGGGCTATCGATTTAGCAAAATTAATGCATTTAAATAGTGAAAACGAAATCATCGTAAGTTGTTTGTTTGCATTTGTCACCAGCATAATTGGCACATTCAAAGATATGCCATTTAAAATCTACAGCACATTTGTGCTTGAGGAGAAACATGGCTTCAATAAACAAACCAGCGGCTTTTTCGCCTGGGATCAAGTAAAAGGATTCCTTGTCACACAAATACTAATGGTTCCTATTATCTCTGCCACTGTTTGGATTGTGAAGAACGGCGGCGACCAATTCTTCATTTGGCTTTGGTTATTCACTGGCATTACTTCACTGGTTTTACTTACAATATATCCCATATTTATTGCACCACTATTTGACAAGTATACACCGCTTGAAGACGGACCACTTCGTAAATCCATTGAAGATTTGGCTGCTACCTTGAAATTTCCACTTACTAAACTGTATGTTGTTGAGGGCTCTAAACGTTCATCACACAGTAATGCATATTTCTATGGACTCTGGAATTCCAAACGCATTGTTCTCTTCGACACATTGCTCTTGAATAAAGGTAAACCGGATGATTCTGAACTGAAGGAGGAAGATAAAGGCAAAGGTTGCACAAATGAAGAAGTACTCGCCGTATTGGGTCACGAGTTGGGCCACTGGAAATGCGGTCACGTAACTAAGAATATTATTATCGCACAAGTACATCTACTCCTCCTATTTGTTGTCTTCGGTTATTGCTTCAGCTATGGACCATTCTATGAAGCGGTCGGCTTCAAATCCGGTACACGCCCCATTGTTGTGGGTTTGTTGGTTGTATTTACATATGTCATGGCACCCTATAATGCGATTGTTAATTTCGCTATGACGACGCTTTCACGTTACTACGAATATCAGGCTGATGAATTTGCACATGGCCTGGGCTTCTCCAAGCAATTGGGCCAATCTTTGATCAAATTGAATTTGGACAATTTGGGCTTCCCAGTTTACGATTGGCTTTATTCTGCCTGTAATCATTCACATCCAACACTTTTACAGCGTCTGGATCGTCTTAAACAGTTAGATATCGAAGATAAAGAGACAAAGAAGGAGAAATAAAGAGGTGCTGCTGGTGCAATAATAGAGTGTTATCGAAGAAAAAGCCTAATGGCTGCCGCCAGGGTTATTACAAAACTGCACGGTTAAAATATCTCACTGCTGTACTAGTCTCACACCGATTTCAATTAATAAAAATCTTTTATATTGTTTATTATTTTTAATATTTGTATTTTCAAGTTTGATGTACAAATTGTAGTTTTATTCAAGAAATAAATTAGAGAATAACAGCTTTTAAATAAGTGTTTTGCATTGTTTATTGGGGATCTCAATATACATACATTCTTACATACATACATGCATATAACGCAAATAAATTAAAGTTTTTATTTTCACAACTGCTGCGGAAAAATATTGAAGTGCTAAATACTGTGTACTGCCAGTGAATAAGTATGTATGTCCATATACACAATATATGGTTGAAATAAGCACATTTGTCGTAATAGAAACACTTGTGTTTACTTTTCAATTATTTTTCGAATGTTAAAACAGCTATTCCATTAAAGTAGTCCAAATTAGTAGTGCAAGTGTTAAACTTGTCGCATCGCATCGCAATCGTGTCCGAAATTCTAGAGATGAAAGGTATCAAAATTTCGCTAACCATTTACAGCTATATTATATTACTCGGAACTAATGGGAATGCGTGGATTTTGCCCATGGTAAAGTATAGTGACAATGTACCGCAGTCGGCAGAACAACTTAATACAGATGAATCTACCATGATGGAAGATCCAAATGCTGTAATTGGTATAAAATTAGTGAAATTCACCAGTCATGATCCGGCAATGGGAATTTTCGATTTCGATATGGATTTGGCACGTAGATTCGCCTACAAACAGTGGCAAAATTTACTCAGTGTTTATTTTCCTGTGCCAACGGAGCAAATAGAGGAGATAACTGTGCGTCTACCAGTACGGGAAATGCAAAGTGAAAATGTAACGCAAGTTCAAATGCAAAGTAAGTTAATGGAGGCGAAAAAGGAATATGATGAAGATGCACCACAGCGGGTAGCGCAGGCCTTGGCAGATATTTACGAAAAGAAAGATCTACACAAAAGCTTACAATAAAAAGTTATACTAAATTTATATCTGTTAAACTTTCTTTTATTTGACAATACTAACAGTGTATGTATTTAATAAATACTCTTTTGACTAATTTCAGTTTATTTAAAAAGCCAATGAATGCCTTTTTTGTTTTGACGACGGTATTGTTCCTCGATAATCACTACTCTCAGTTGTTTCCACCTGTTCCTGCAACATTTTACCACCTATTGCACCTACTTCTAGCGCTAGATTATCGCAGCCACAATTACCGAATGAACTAGAACGCTTCCAAACTGTATTCGTAGTCCAAACTTGATCATGCTTATCTTTCCGATACTCATTGCTACATCGATAACGGTTCGGTGTACCCGGCGTATTTACATTATTCCGCCAATAACGATACAAGTCAAATCCAAGTACACCATCATCTTCTTCTGGCTCTGTATCCCAATTGCCATTTGCACTAACGCTACTGGTGACACTGCAACGTGCACTATTCTGATGAACAGTTCTCCCTTCATGTACACACAACGTTGAAAAATCAAATTCATTGCGTGCAATTGCAGTTTCATGCTCAATGGCTGATGGTACATTGATGTTTACATTCATTTGTGTTTTATTTTGCGCCTTACAACAATTGCTATTCATCCATCTTACCAGTTGTGTCACACAAAATACGCCACAACAGAAATCGGATGCACTGCGTAGACAACCAAAAAATTCAGGCATAAATGATGGATTAATCACAGCATAAACGATTATATTTATGCTAAGCTGCAGCGCATTTAGCGTTAGGCAAATCATATCGAGTTGTTCCATTAATTGAAAATTTACACGACTTATATCGCCACCGAAAAGCAAATTAAGTGCATTTTTTCTCGAAGTCAAAGCAGCAGGCAATTCACCAATCATATAAAGTACAATAAGTATAATTATGGTAATTGTTAATTTAAGTTGATGCTGCAAGCAGGAAATTAAATGTTTGGGAAACGGAAAAAGCGATTATTAGAACATGCCTCATAAGGATAAAAAAGAAATCGATATCAAAACATCGGTATCGCCCTGTACTCACACGATAGCGTTTCCGCATTGTTTTTGCATTAACATTTCCATTCCTTTGATGACATTTTTTGCTTTTCCTTGTCCAACGCCGGAAAACTACAACTATAGTTATATTGCCTATAGTAAGGAACAATGCCGGCAGAATTGTTAGCAGTATGAAGGTGCACCAATTATGTATTTTGTAATAACTGAAACAAAGTAAACCGTATATAAACAGAAGGATAAAGAAAGAGTTGTTTAAGGAATTTTTCACCGTCATAACTGCAATTATAATTAAATGTAAACGATGTTAAAATATGGAGGTGTTTTCTATGCGTACATATTTACATATAGACATAAGTTTGCATGTGTGACCACGTGCATACATATGTACATACATACATACATATGCACATACATATATGGTATATGTACATGATATTGCGAAAATTGTATAAATGATAAATTGTGTGATAACAATTGTTGATGGCGTGTTTATCACATAATTTAATTACAGTTTATCATAACTCCACTTCAAATCAGACAAAAACAACAAAATTGTTATTATCAAAGGCAGTTCAATGCTCATGAATTCTGACAGCCAACATGCAAATAAGCCAGTATGGCGGAAATGCGTGTAAAACGGAAGTAAATTGGTAATTGTCAAATTATTTTAAGACAATTTCAACTGCTAAATACAGTGCAAAATATTTAAATATTCGATTTAACTTACGTGGTGTAGTATAATTTGTGTGTTATGAAAGTGCCATCATCATTGACCTCAAAAATATAGAAATATGGCAAATTTAATATCACCGATATAATAATAACCGCAATAATAACACGCCGCGCTATTTTGCGTCGACAAAAACGCGGCGGCACATTACCATTTTTTATGCCATAACGCAAGTATATAAAACGATCACAACTAACGCTACCCAACAAAAGATTCGCTGCTCCAGTGCTAATTCCAAACAATGGAGTTTGCCATTGAAAATCGTACGCCATCCAGTTGTGACTGTTGAAGAATATACTACGCGAGAGTGCGGTTAGCAATATGAGCAAGCACGAGAGACAGTCAAGCCAGGCGAGCGCAGCAAGGTAGGAAAACGCTGATGGCGTCATTTTGGGACGCATAAAAACAATGGCATTTATGAAATTTGCACATAATCCAAAACACGAAAGTACTGGCACAATGAAAGCATAAATCATAAAAGCCGTCACTGTTGGTTCATTACGCTTCCAAACACAATTCTCTTCTGTTATAGACAATTCACGCGTTGTTGTGTGGGTAATATCATTTGTACTTCTTGATAATAATAACTGTGCACTTGCTATGCTACTATTGATACCAACAATGCATTGCATACTTTGCAGCGAAGTGCAATATGTTACTTAAAAAAAAATGTTTTTTCCGGCGTCGCTATATGCACATGAGTGTATGAAATTCCGTGTAAGTGATCTGGATTGTTAGTTTTGTTTTCGGTCACCCGTAAAAAGTATGCGCACAATAGACAATTCGTAAATCTACTGATTTCCAGGACTGAAGAATGGCAATGAGCGAGAGTATTTATCGGCAAAATAGAGTAAATTGTTATCAGCTCGATATTGTGTATTGATAAAGTGGTGCGGGCGCCTTCTGATATGCTAATTTGACGTTAATGATAAGCTATTTGTGTGGCGGTTGGACTGGTTGGACGCCAAAGCTCCTATAAGTATGCTGTATTTTTTTTTGTTATCTCTGATATATGTATCAATGCATTCTGCTTCGATTTTTCTTTTAATTATGAAGAACAAGCAAATAATGTAGTTAATGGGCACTCATAATATTAACCAGTTACCTACCGTGGTATAAAAGGTGTTTTTTTAAAGTGTTTTGAAATAAGAAAAAAGTCTCAGGCATACTGGAAACATTGACATTTATTTTCTTTTCTTGTCAGTTTTTACTATTTATATATGTATGTATATATGAGATAAATTTAAATACATTTTCTACCACTAATCGGATATCTTTAGAATTAACTATGTCTTAGCAATAAACACTTATTTAGCGAAATGATTCAAGGATTATACTAAACGCATGCATAATTAGTATTTAAATATTAAATATGTAAATATTAGACTAATTTACTGTTTATTTCTAAATATTTTCTTAATAAATTAGAACTTTGCTTCAAGCCACTGAAGTGCTATACAGCGTTTATTCCAACACAAAGGCTCTCCATAAACTACCCTTTTTCAGTCCAGAAAGATTATAGTCCAAATAAGCAAATTTATGCTTTACTGGCATTTCATTTTGGAAGCAGGCGTCTCAATGCACTTGTTAAGTGACGTGCACGCGCCGCATACTCAATCAATCAAACAACACTTGAATTAGGTTGGAATTGTACTGAGGAAATGCTCATTATTTCATTATCTTCACCGTCAATATCTTCAATACGTACGGCAGCATTGCCGCCTACGTCGCCACCGCCTAGGCTCTCAATTCCATCAACATCGTCATCATGATCATCCAATGTTGGTGTTTTAATACGATTACGTATTATAATATCACGTTCAGCTGGTGGTTGCAAATGCAATGGATTAGGTGCTATATCTATAGCTTCCATATCACGTCCATGGAGACCTAATGTTAAGTTCACTTTCGATTGTTGACCAAGAGATGAACCGGTATTCGTGGGTAATTTAGGTGTTGTTGTAGGTGGTCGTAAACGTGCCGGATCGAGTAGTGAATGCATTTTAGTTTGCTTTTTAGGCGTGCGTGCCGGTGATGTTTTGCGTGAGCTAATCAAGGATTTCAGTTGTTTTGCACTGGCAAAAGAATTAAACTAATTATATATCGTACATTATATAGCAGTATTATATATACTAACGCCTCAATTAGTTTGAGTAGCAGACGATGATATGATTCATACTCCTCACTACCAAACTCATTGGGATCGTGTCGTGCATGCTCGTACATATCACAAAATTGATGTATCATACGTTGCTGGCCCGAGCCATTGAGGGTTGTTGCGGCAAGTGTTGTCAACAGGAAAGCGCGTAAGCTATCATACGGATGACGCATGCTACCATCGCTACGCATAATTTCAGTTTCTAAAATGTATTTAATTTGCTAAAATAAAATGCGTTTACAAAAATTTTAAGGTTTACCCAAAATTTTCACATCATCCACAGCTTTCATGCGATAATAGTAGGGTGGTAATGGCTGATCCGGGCGCAATATGTACTTGTCATCTGCCCATAATAGTCTTGGTTCTTGTGCAATTTTCTGTATGCAATCCAAACGTCGCTCAATCTCCCTGCGAAGTGTCTACGGAGTATACAAAACACCATATTAAATTGTTATATGTTTGTACATATTTACACATGAATATTGTCAAAAGATACATACTTTCTTTGCATCATTACCCACTGGTACATGTGGTCCGCGTCGACTTCTTAGTGTAAATCGCATTATTTGTCGTTTTGCGAAGATAAACAACATTACAAAGGTCAACACCCCTCCACCAATTATGATGATAATCATAACACCAGACAATTGTTCCATTTTGCTTTGTATAATTTTTATGTAATTCAGTTAGAATTTTCAACTGTCCCAAGTTATTGCTTTCAAGTGCACTAATATTTTTGGAGTGTAATTTTTTTATTTATAATATTTCACAAAATATGTTTATTTGTGAAATACTTTTTTGTGGAATCAAAACAACAATCTGCCAATTGGTTCAATAAAACAGCTGTTAATTATCAAAACAAAAAGCGATAGCGTCTATTGTGAATTGCTATTCTTATTTTCGTACAGGGAGCACTTATGACGGGTATGTTGGAACATTTTCTTCTTCGAATCACTCTGTGTTTCAAATATAAAAAAATTTTGTAAAGCGTTAAAATATTAATATAAATTACACAAAAATTATCTTATTTCTTTTACTTTATCAATCTGTTGGGTGTTCATGCATACTTTAGTCATACAATTTTTTAGGCTTCCTTTTTTATTAATAATTTTGAGACTGATTTGGAATTAGCAGAGGACTTAGAATATTCTAATAATATTCCTAGTTCTCTGGAGTTAGTAAAATGTGCCCCAGAGTATGAGAAGTACATTGCTGGTTCCCAGTCTACAAATCAGATGTTCTTTTTTTCGTTCGTGTGAACAGCCGTTGAGATGTGGTTTAAAAACGTAGATTCTGCCATAATCACCAATAACTAGAATTTTTGTACAGTTAATATACAAAAACCAACAGCCGAACGTCTTCATCGGGGCTTTATCGTAACGATAAATTTCACGATAAACAAATAATTTCAATCGTTTGTTTCGTTAGCTGAGCATCTCTGGTCTGAACACATGAAATTTGTGAGTAATCCCGTTTCATAAGTTCATACACAACTTCACCTTTAAGGTTGCAAATAAAAACACACTTTTCGTTTTGGTCTGTTTTATTTTTATTTTCCATATTAATTGTTTACATACATTTTATATATTTGTTTATTAGTTGTGGCATATTTGTTTTTTTTTATTACATTCACAACATATCATCAGCAAATTTATTTAGCGTTTAGATTTCATATATTATTTGTGTAAATGTGATTTGTTGTTATTATATTATTTGTTTCATAGTTTATAGCATACACATTTACATTTGCATTTAATTATGTCTGAATACACTATTATTATAATTTTTCTTTGTTTAGAGATTAAAATATTTCCAGCAGCGTTTGTTTGGCCTTTTTGCGTGTATTAAGTATTTTAAATAATTATTCTTATTAGGGCATTTTTTCTAACAAATTTATACTATGTATTTATTATTTTAGTTAAAAATGGATTGTTGTTTTTTTTTTTGTTTTAATCAATTATAAAGCAATATTTTTTTAAAAGGTGCAAAGCTAGTTGCTTGAGTTGCATTAAAATTGAACTTTTAATTTTAGATTTAATTACTCTTAGTCAAACGAATAAAAAAATAAGTTATAGATAGCAAAACCTTTGGTGTATAGAGCAAACTTTTTGTTATAAAATTAAATTGAATGTAAAATTTCATGATATGATTTAGAAAAAGTGCATAAAAATTTGCGAAAAAATATTTATATAATATCTACAGGATTAGTATAAAAAGTGTGACTACATTTTCAATTTAGCTATAATATTGGCAACAACACTAGTTTAACATAAAACGTTATGCCGATTTTATGCTTACAATTTCGCACATGAAGAAAGAAACTCCATCGCTTATGTGTTATCATTTCACATCAGTAGTGAGGTGAGCACACGTGCTCTCTGCTACCAGTGCTAATTAAAAGTGTAAGTTGCACGCGGTACACGCATAATTTCCGCTTCCTGTCGTTTGCGAACAATTTCAATTGCGGTTAGCTTCAATTTGCGTAGTTCAAGCCAGTTTCATAACAATTAAATTAACGCGCAAGTTTTCAGTGCACACACACACACTGCATGTTATGGGGTAGTACATAGGTATGTATGTGCGAGTAGCTGCATAAAACCAACATAACGGCTAGTGTCAACGTATTGTTTATAAGCTGGTAAGTTAAGGCTAAATCAGACGTTCGTATATTAGTCAGCAAGAATATATAATTTTGTGTAACAGATTTACTTTTTTTACTGTTAAGACGATAGATAGATAGCACCGTTAGAGATATAATTTCAGTTTACTTTTACATATGTTAATTTAAATATTTGTTAGTTGAAATGTTTTCTTTTTCTTTGCATTTCTAAAATTCAAAAACAAAAAAAAAAAAAAAAATTCCACCTAACAAATATATAAATTAACAGTTCAATTGTGTGTACAATTATAACTAGTAATTTTATTTGTTTATAGGTTTATAGTAGTCATTTTCTTTTCTTTTAAATTTACTTAAATGCCCTAATTGCCTTAAAAATTGTGTGTTGTTAAATATTTATATATTATAACTTACTACATTAAGTTCATAGCATCAGTAGTAGTTGTAGTAATAGCTAAAGTATCATATATTAGCTTCAAAATTTATAAATTTCTGGAGTTGTTAATATTGTTTTGCGTGTTTGGAGGCATTAGTTTAGTTTTGGAAAGTTTTTTTTTTAATTTATTTTCAACATAGTCAGTTTTGCTTTATTTTTCTTTTTAAGTGTTAGTCTACTTTTCAAAATTCATAATGTAACTCTTTTGCTGTAGTATATTTTTGTTTTTTTATAAATTTTTGTTAAAAAGTAAACAACATTATAAGTTTAAAATTGTGTGTTTCTTCCATTACGCTCTTTCCATATAATTATATATCAATTTATGTATATGTATCTATCAACATTTATAGATTCGCTAAAATTTTTGGAGAATTTTTTTTTTTATATTTATAATAATAAATTTTTACTAACTTTGTAAATTGTAGGTATTTCTTTTTTTATTTTATATTACTTCAAGGTAGCTTTCTCTCGCTCAATAGTTTACTTAATAGCAAATGTTAGCATGAAATACTTATGTGGCATGTATGAGAGGAACAATGGACTTGTTAAGCCAACAGCAGGCGTCTCTAAATGTTCAACATTTCTTATTTAGATTCAGCGTTATGGCCGTTATGTTAATTCGGTAATTAGTGTACGGAAGCTTTGTTTTCACTTTCAAATATTTATTTTTTTACTACGTTGATCTTCACCTTTAATTGTCATGCTACGTTTTGTTTTTTGACATTCTCCAAGCACATAACTACAATTTTAACTATCTACTTTAACGTTGCAACCCTTTTTACGGTTATCCTTTAGGCCTGTACTATTTAAATTTGTAGAGTTACATAAGTGCATAATATTTGTCTAACTGCTTATATGGATATTATGCACAAAGAATATATAATTGAAAACGCTATCAAGTACTATAATCGCTCATCACATGCATTTAATACCACATTTTACTTAACTATGGTAATGACAACCATGACATGCTTGCTTGTATATACGAGTATGTCACTTAAGATGAGAAACCGCGACACCGTTTAACCATTCAGTCAGCCAGTAAACAGTTATTGCATAAATTTTCTACTTTTTTTTTTTAACAACTGCAAAAATGTCTACGCTTTCTCAACTGCTAATGCTGATGATGATTGAGTGGCCACTAACCGTTGGCTGCTGCATAGTTTAACATTAAGCCGTATTAGCTTGGTAAAATGAGGCCACCACAAATACTGTCGCTTGCATCACTCAAAGTACGATGGTGGTTCTCTGTTTGTCTTTGTCGGCAATCCTTTCGTTTGCCTCATTAAAAATCTATTTACTCAATCTTGCTGTCGATTTGACAACGGTTTTTGTTTTTTTTGTTTTTGAAATTTGCTCAAGTATTGATTTGCATTTAAGGTTAGCATATCGATAATGGTTGGTTTCAACTAAGTGGAAAGTGAAAGCACACATCAGTGCTGACAGCTCGTATCGTTTCTGCTCTTCTTCATCGCTTGTTGTTTCTGCCAATTTTTCGTTCACTCTATGCAATCACTCATCGCTTTGTCGAGCGCTCACTACTGAGGGCGAAACATTGCCGTAATGTATATATGTTTGGATGTTGTATGTCATTTTGCTTGTTAAAAGTTATTTTAATACTAGCAGCTTCCTTCCATCACAAAGTGATGTTTCATGGGCTAGATTTGCGATGTGATACTAACAACTTGATTTGGCTTAATGGTTGACATCAAAAAGCAAAAATAATGTGAAATGTTTAATCGCAGAAGTTCTTGAAAGCATGCCATATATATGGAAGAGAATATTTTCATTTGGAAAAGCTTGTAACCCGTATAATGTAAATTTTCATATATTATGAGATTTTTGATTTTTTGTTTTTGTAAAAGAAATTTGTCAAATTTGTTTTGTCTAACATTTTTTGAAAAGCTCTTCTAAAAGCTGAAACTTTTTTTATATCATTTGATACATGCTGTGGTAATGAACTGTCATACTCCTACCTCAACAGGCTAAAAACCTTGCTATGCAGAATTATTGAAGTAGTTCGAGATATCGTGTGTACACGCTGTAATTTATGCTATTAATATGAAAGTTTGTTATGATAATGACAGGTACACAATAGAAAATGTAAGCACATTTAAGTAATCGTATGTAATTAATTGTTGAAAATATGATTGATAATTTTTATAGGCCAATAAAAATTTTCATAAATAAAAGTGTTTAGTTTTGAAAACTGTAAATTTTTAATACATATATTTTTTTCGTTTTTTTTTCGCCATGTGCTCTTTTTCTTTCATCTAGTCGTTGAAAAATGTGCTGTTACAAGGAAATAAGTGAAAATTACATAAATTTGAAAATTTAATTTTTTTTTTACTTCTGACGTTGTTATTATTTGTAATTTTATTTATTTTCTCTTTCTTTTTTAACAAAGTAACATATATGTATATCTAAAAAAATTCGTTACTCATATGCCACATAGGAAAATACATATAAATATATTATTTTCTGTATGATTTACAAAAAAATGTATAATATAAACTAATACACATTAAAATACATACATACGATACATATAAATATATTATTTTATTTTATGTTATTTCTTTTTGTTTTGTTTTTTTTTTTTGCAAATACTATATAAGTTTTCTTCTTGCACATATAATATTTTAATAATAAAATCGATGTTTATATATTTTCTCGCTAGGACATACACATTTATTGGCTGGTTTTTAAATTTTCATAAACTCATACGGCGGTTTTTATATGCATGTATACACATTATTTTTTTGTTTTGTTTGGAGTAGACTGCAGGGTTTTTGTAATTTTTATTTATTTTTTTTCATGCTGCAATATTCTAGAATTTTTTGCTTAAATAATATATAAATAAGTAGTAACATATAAAGGCTAGACATTTATGTTTATAAGTAAGTAGGGAATAATTTATTTTTTTTTACTTTTAATAGTTTGGAAACTAACTTTGAAACATACACATTTTGAGGTTATTTGCAAGTCGAAGAGTTGGAATATATAGTTGAATACTGTCATAAAAGTGCAGTTGTTTTTGTTTTTACAGTCCTGCTCATAACAAGAACTATATAAAACGAAATACCGCAGGGTGGTGTTGCCATTATACACTTTCAAAAAATGTCATTTAATTTTAACTTTTTTTATAATGTATACGTTTTTGCTTAAACCTTCGAATCTTATTATTTTTTGTTTTGTTTACTGAAAACTTAATAACTTTAAATGAAACATCCACGTGTCTCGCTTTAGTGTCTCTTAATATGCATTTAAATTATGCTTTTCTGGCTTTGATTTTGATATTCTATATTTCATTGACTGCTTTACATTGGCAGCATTTTAAAGTAATTAATTTCCCTCGATGAATGTTTTATTGTTGTATTCTTGTGTTTGTGTTTGGTTCATTTTTGCTTTGTCGCTTAAAATTTATACTCTTTCGCGCATTACATTATTATATTTTCGCGCTACGACATGCAAGGCTTTAATTTAATTTTAATTCTTGTAATATTTCAATAATTCTTTTGTGTTTTGTTTTTTTTTTTGTTGTTTCAAATATAGCAATAATTTACGTTTAATTGCACTAGCATTTTTTTAATTTTTATTTTTAAATACTTTTTTATAATTTTTATTTTACGTTTTCCTTGTTTTATGTTGCCATACCACACATTATAAACTGTCAAAAAAATGTGGTTATGTTTGCATTTTGTTTGTCTATTTTTGTTTTCCTGCTGTTTAATACTTTTTTCATTCTTCATATATAGATATATTTTAATTTCGCTTAAACTACAAAATTTCTGCATTTCGCTTTAAATAATTCGCACATGCTGCTTACATTCATATGATACTTAAATACTTTAGGAGTAAAAGTACAATTTTTAATTTTTTTATTTATTTTTTTTTTTTATGTGCAATACCAACAACAGCTTATTGCTCATCCTCTGGTGGCATTTTAGCCAATGTCAGCAATATCATTGTCAGTTCTTTGCGTGAGATTTTACCATCCTTGTCGTAACCGACGCCACGCAATATGGTTTCTTCGAAAGCTTTTAAATCCTGTGCATCATAGTCATCCTATGTTTGATGTGAAAAGAAAATAAAAGCAGAAAATTAACTCATCATTATAAAGCAACAATTACTACTGACAGATGGGGAAAAATTTATGTATTTCTACATTTGTACAAATGTGGAAATTCATATATACATATATACATACCTTCTTCACTAATTCCAGCAGATCCTTAAGAAATCCTTTTAGCTCTTCGTTTTCTATTGAGCCACTGTTATCCTGTTGGTGTGAAAAAAATATAAAGTATGTATAAGTATGTGTATATAAATAAAAACATACGTACATAGATATGTATCTACAATTATGTAAGGTGCTTATATTTTTGCGCGCAATGAACACTAGAAGCCGGCTTTGGCACTCTCACAAATCTACTAAAGGATATCGTCGAAAGAATGTATAAAAATTTAATAGAGCTTGGCATGCTCGCCTTCGATATAAGTACTTACATAATGAAATGTGAACCTCAAAATACATACTTTTTATGCAGTATTACAAAATTCCACTGCTCTATTTTAACTACAGTGTTTCCCAATGTGAGAAAAAATTTAAAATTTAAAGAAAAACTACTTTTTTTGACCAAATCCCAAAACTATGAAGTCTTGAATCGACGTTGGTTTGTTGGCGTAGACCTTATCTTTCATGTGGCTCCAAAGAAAAAAGATGAAATATGTTAAATTACAAGATCCTGGTGGCCTACAATTTATACAAAGCCGCCTCCGAACGGCTGATGGTTTTTTATGAGGAGCTTTTTTTTTTGGACGACCGACCTTTAGTTCCAACCAAACGGCGCTACATGCCATAGAGGCAACGAAACAATCCATTCATTGAAGGAAACTCTTGGTGAGCGCTTTAGTTCGTGTCGTGAGATAACACCACTGTGCTATATTTGTGAGGTTATGTAAAGTCTTTTGTCGAGTGGAAACTATTCGAGCCAGCCGCGGTGTTTTCCATGTCCGAATTAATTTTTAAAACATATTGGCAAACCCTTATCTTTACAATGAAGCTAACTTCCTGGCCATAACATTATGTTATGCGCATTTTATTTCTTCTTGAAAACCAAATGTCTTAAAAAACATTCTCTATTTAAGCAAAATTAAAAGATAATAAAAATTTGCTAATACACTTTAAAGAGGTTCTTCTAAGTTCCCAATGACTTGAATAAATGAAATGATGTAATTAAAGCGCTTTCGATAATTTTGTGTAAAGCTATGATATCGAAAGTCGATGACTATTGCTAATACCACCCTTGCGCAAAATATCATTTTGATGTTTGATTTTATTGTGATATTAAATTAAATTTTGTGAAAAGCAATGTTTAAAGAATTTGTTTCTCATGTGCTGCCTTAAGCCATAGGTATAACACGCCAGTTAAGTTCATGTTGCAGCAATTTCGTGGAATAGCGAATGAGATTCTAATACACCCACTTGAGCGTATTGCATGGAGATTTCAAACAGAATGCTATAACTCAACTTTACACATACCTACATATGTACATGTATACATACATAAGTGTGTTGCAGATTTGTTTGATTGCCTCTGTTGTGCCTGCGTAGGTTTTAAGGAAATCACAGCTACCTAATCCAATAAAAAGTGGCTTGCCTATGCGCACAGATATTCTTTTGCTGGTATAACAATCAGCATACATATATATGTATGTATACAACACTAATCAAATCCTGGTGTGACTATGGCTGTGGCCTCCACTGCGGTACTGGCTCTAGCGTTCAATGCGCCATTCAGTTTGTTTGAATGGCAAAACAATTGACCGCACTCAATCCAACACAAAGTGAAGTGTAAGCTAGCAATGAGTGACCACAGTGGCCAAACTAACAATTGTAATCAAATCACACAATAAAGCATATAATAGCTCACTGCAAGGCGCATTCCACTCAACACAATTCTGGGCAGTAAATATATTTGTACAAGTGTGTATCAAAGTATTGCCGCTGAGTGTTGGCGGCGTGATAGAGAGAAAAAAAAAGAACTCAGTTGTGCCAGTTTCTCTTTTCTTTCTTTTTTTTTGGCTTTACTCGTAATTCAGTTTGTTTGCGGATATGTTGTGTTTTGACTTTAAATTGCACTCATACATTAAAATCGGTATTTTCAAGCGTTTTTGTTTGTATTCCCAGTTAACCTTGCGTGTAGTGTGTGGATTTTGTGGCTTTCCATTTTAGATTGAAAATACAAGCTAGGAAATTAAATTGGTTTTGAATCTATATAATTTTAGCTATAACAATAAATATTTATTATTTCATATTTGGATAGGTTATTCAAGATAAAGAAATGTAGGATGCTGTATTTAATTTGAATTTTTATACGTTAGGTTGCTCAAAGCAGGACAACAGTCATATAAGGGATGGGTGAACGTCTTCTCCACCTCATCTTCCTTGTAGCTTCTTTAGTATCTCTTATGGGGGCCCCTAGTATTTCTGCATGCCGTCATATCAGACAGTGGACTGTCAGCATTCCTATTACTTTGGACATGTCTTCTCTTTTTAAGGAGTAGTTAATTAGTTAGTTGACTAGGTAATTAGGTTTGCTCAATAATGTGGTTCCTTGATCGAGCACACTTAGACCTATTGGCCCGTCTTATCCTTTTATCTGTCTATATGCTGAAACCACTTGGTTTGTTTAATGAGACACACAAGATTTTTGGCGACGTTTGCTGATGTCGGGCTTCACTTAGCGCGCGGCAGAGGCAGTGATAGTGCTCCACCGACTCCACTTCGTCTATGACTCTGCACCCGTGACAGAAGGCATTAGAATAATAAGTTACCCTTCTTCTATGCACCGCCACTAAACAGTGTTGTACCTCCGTTGTTATGCCCTTGGAGGTTCTATTTAGAAGACGTAGATACTTGTTTCTCTTTGTATCGATTAATGACCATATCTACCTGGTCACACTGCATATCACTACATCCTGCCATCTGTTATTGGCCTTGCTGATGAAGGAGGATCTTAGCAAGTATTTAGCAGAGGAAAGAGGTATGCCTACATCGTGTTATTTAATTTATTCTTTTTAGGATTGTACCCTTTCTTTTACTATGTCCGGGGACCTAAACCACGGTCTTTTCGCATTCTGCTGAGAGTTTGGGTTCATGCAATACCAAGTCTGAATAATTTACGTAGAAATATGCTGATTGTGTTATTGTATTTTTTTAACACGAATCTGCTTCTTGTCTTCGCTATTTATTTAAGTGGCAATGTTTTGATTACCAGCGCCATTACGAGTGTTTGCCATTATTTGAACACTCTACTAACCCATGCAGCTGGCTTTTCACAGAAACACTTTTTACAACTTATCCATTAAGAGCCTACAAGTGATAAGTGTTTTGAATTTTTATTGATACTGACAGCTAAAATTTATGCAAAGTTTTAAGTACTTCTTTATTTATTTATTTTTTTCAAAAACCTTCCATTTAGCCTTTCTTCTCAATCACTTTACATTACATACATTAATATTTATTACTAAAACAGAATACGTGTTACCATAACACACTTGTGGCTTTTCAATTTTACTTATTCATTTGGTTATTTCTTTATTTATTTATTTTTGCTTATGGTCTGTGAGCAGCTTAGTGAAATAAGCTTCATTGAAGTGCGAAATTTCATGAATGTGTTGTGATTGCTTGTTTACGCATGTGTGTGTTTGTGTGTATGTGTGTATTAGTATGGCAATGAAAATAAATTTTAGAGAGGATTTCAAGTAACCAATAATAGTAGATCGAATAAATGGAGCTTTTTTGTTTCCATAATTTATGCTGTCAATGAAACTTTTATAATTTAAAATTCAAATGACTCAAGCAAATATGCTTTGAAATGGTCACATTTGTGGCGTTAAAATACCATAAATGGCTTTTATATAAAATATTCATTTCAACTCGCTGATTTACTGACTTTTAAGTTATTGTTAGTGTTTTTAAGAATATTTAATTTATTTATAATATTTATTTTAAGTAATTAATGTATATTGTTTTGTTCATTGCAGATATGAGAATTGCCTGGACTTATTGTGGAAAATCAATTATTTGCCGATTTCAAAGGAAACGTATCCAAAAACTGCAGCAGGTAATCGAAAAAAAAAATTTAAACAGAGCTAGGAGAATAAATCTTTTTTCTATTTTCAGATATTTGTGGGCAAAAAAATGAAGAGATATGAAACACTTTCGTCATGTTTGGCATAGAAACATATCTAAATTTTTTAAACTAAAATTCAGAAGTGGAATATAAAAATTTAATCAGCCGTAACTGAGAAAGAAGAATATCACTAAAAACGGTTTCATTTTGCTGTGAACTACATGGTATTTTTTGATTTCTATAAATCTGTATAAAAAATATTTTTATTTTTATATAAAATCTTTGCAGATGTTTAAATCTTCACGCACTCTGGTTAAAGTGAATTATAACGAAAAATATAACTTGAAACCACCAGCCATTACCATTGGGTATTAATTTTATAAAGAAATAAATTAATTCTTATTTTCCTCACACCAAGAAAAAAAGGAAATACTTTTTTACATCCTTTCCATCCTGCTTTGCAAAAAAAAATAATATATCTTTCAACAATAGTTCAGAAGTGGAATACAAAACACACATTTGATTAGCATGAAGTGTGAACCAACTAGATACTATAATAAAAAGTAAAACAATAAAGATTGAAAAAAATTCGTTTGCTTCTTTGGTTTTACAGTCAATCCCTCTCCCTCCCTCTCTCTCTCACGTTCGAAAAATGCACAAAAATGTAAAATAAATAGTTGAACAAAGAGGAAAAGTTCAAACAGCTTCAGATGTTGCCACATAAATGTTGAAGAAAAATTATTTCTACGCAATTTTTCTTTCGCAACTTTCTTGAAAAAGTTTTAAAAATACGCAACTTACCCGATCGTAGAGGGAGAAAACTTTTTCGATGTCCTCCTTTGTCAGCTTAGCGGCACCCTATTGTAAGCCATTAGATTTGGGTTATGTTTTGTAAATGCAACGAAGGCGAAGGCAAACGAGATTTGCATAAAGTTGAGTACAATTGTTGAAGGGCACGAATAACAATGGTATAAAGTTGGCATTGAGTTATGAAGTGTGGTATGGTGATAAAGGGGACACGTAATGCGTCAGCAAGTTGGCATATAAAAAAAGAGAAAAATAGCAATTGTAATTAGTATATATTTAAGATTATGGTTTTGAAGATTTTTTTAACAAATCTTATATTATTATATAATAAACTTGTAACAAAACTGTAAAATTTAATTAACTTTATAATTTGTATTTGAAAAGTATTTATAACATTAAATTATTAAGTAGGCTAAAAATAAAATAGAAAATCTTTAATGTTAAAATATATGAAGACTTAAAATTTTTTGGTTCCAAAAATAATGTGTAGTATGCGTTTAAAACTTGCTTATGTACAAATCTACTTATATCTTAGGGAATTAACTGCAAAATGTAACCAAAATTTTAATTTAAAATATTTCCTAGAAAACTTTTATGAGAGCCAAAATAAGATAAACATTTAATTTATAAATTTACACATAAACAAAAATTCAGAAGTGGAATATGTGAATATGTGTATGTAATGATTATTTCTACTCAACTTCATTGCGTCTTTTGCATCGACTTATTCCCTAGTGTGTGACACAGAATGCCTACGAATTGACAGTCTACTTATTATACTTTCATTATACTATGTGGGTAAATATGTATATAGATGTTAATAAACATGTTAATAAAATTTGATAGTAAAAACGAAAGAAAGAAAGTGTAACTTTTATTTTTTTTATTAACTTTAAGGTTTTAACTTTGAGCTACGAGTTAAGGTGGAGATATTTAATAAACACAAGCACATATCTACATACATATAAAAGTAAATATATATATATTTAAAAAAATTTATTTTATCTAAGATTATTATACTGAAATATGACACAAAACTTTTGTAAGCAACATGGAAGCCACAAACTTTGCATATTTCTATCTAAACAACTCAGCAAGCTTTCAACCACAAAAATACATACATACCTATGTACTAAAATGACTAAAAGTGCAAAATAATATTGTATTTGTGCTTTGAGTGCAAATTTGAGAGAACTATAGGTATGTGGGAATGTGGGTAGTGCGAGTAAGAAGTGTATTGGGTGCTGCGTTTGTATGAATTCTTGAATATTTCGTATCATTTCCATATTTACAAGCACTATACATATGTACATATCCATACATCTACAACCTGTATTATGTATGTATTTGTTTTTGAATTTCACTACTAACAATATGCAAATTTACAATTTTAAATCAAAAGCACTTTGTTGAGTTAGCAAGGAAAAAAGGTAAACATTTGTAATTATTGTGTAGCACAAAATCTTTCTCCCACTTTCGTCACGCACTCTCATTCATTTCAATTATTTTTTGTAGTTGCTCTTTGTAGTCACATTCATGTATGTAAGTCAACATCATCATTTCATGTCAACTAAATCTCACATTTTGTATTTAATAATACACTTTTTTTTCGTAAACCTTTAATTATATGAAACGTACTTTATGCATATTTAAATTTATCATACGCGGCGTATACGTAATTAATGATGGCGGATTAAGTGGCAGCATTGAGTGTGAAATGTTAGTGAAGTTCAAATGGAATTATGCATTTCATTGATGGTGGTGTAGATGCGGATTATGATTTGAATGCTAATAATTAAAACGGAATTAATTATAGTTTTGTGAAAGATTTCCGTGATTTATTATTGCGGAGATTAAAGGGAATAATTTTCTTGCGTGGAAGAATATATTTCCTTCATGTAAACGATGAGAATATAAATTAAATGGTTAGAAATGTTGCTCATAGTCGATGTAAAAAATCGATTATAAATTTTCCGTATCTATTTTCCGTGAAAATAATTACGACTGTTGAAAGGGGCGTACATAGAAAATTTGAAATTTTCCAAATATGTACAGTCAGCACAAAATAATTATCTTTATAAATTACAATAAAAAATATTTGAAAATGAAAGAAAGAGCAAAGTATTTAAAATGTATAATTATTCATCACAAATTATCTAGGCGTAAGAATATTTATACGGGGTTATATATTTTGTGTTAAACGTAAATAAAATGCATTTAAAAACATTTCGTTTTTATTATAAAGTTTAAACCTTGGCATTATATAATTCAAATGACCACCTCGCGTATTTTTGCAAACTTCGATCCGTTTCGTATCCCAGCCATAACTTGACGAATGTTGATATCCAAGTGCTCAAGAGTTAAAGGTTTATGCGCATAAACATGGTCTTTCGCGTAGCCCCACAAGAAGTAAGATCCACTCACATCTCCGGACCAAAAAGCGGACCGGACAGTATATATATTTTTTTTTGGGTATAATGAGAGAGATTGAGAAAGGTACCTTGTCGATTCGAAAAATCGCCGTCCACTGCTTGTTGTTCAAGCACCCAATCGACGTATATATGGCGTGGTGAATGTTCTGCTGACTTCATTTGTTGTCTGAGCTGAACTTTATATTGTAAAATTGAAACGAAATTTTGTGAACTAATTTCTAAACGAATTCGAAGCCGAAAATTTATGAAAAGCGTTATTACAAGCACTCCCGGAAGCTATAGATTAAGCAAAAGAAATACACAGGCTCTGATCGAAATATGTTCAGACAGGTTAGTTAGAAAACACCTGTCTACACGAATTTTTGTTTTGACGGAAAGGATTTAAATGTTTTGGAAACTTATTAGTCTCCTACTGAAATAAAAAAAAATCATATTTACAATAAAAAATATAATAAAATGGCAAAATTGTGTTCTCTATTGGATGAGCTTCGCGGCATGCAGCTCACAGAGTGCAAAATTGAATCTGAAATAAAATAAAATTGTTTTCTTAATCTACATAAAATAGCGTAAGAAATTTAAAAAATATTGATTTGTGTGTAATTTGCAAGCATTTGAAGAAAAACTCATATTTTGACAAAAAAATCGGCACTTAATTGTTTTTTTTAAATGGTAACTTAATCGAAACTCCTCTACCGGATTTTCTTTGAAATATTATTAGAAAGATGTAGGAAAAATCCGACTAAGAAATTTGAAATATATTTAAGTTAAACTGTTTGCTGATTTCAAAGAACGCATTTTGAGAAAAAACCCATTCAAAGTTAAGTAAAAAGTAAAGGTAAAAGAGCTCAATATTTCAATGAAATCAATTTTAAATTTGCTTAAAACCTTTTGAGCCTTATTCTACAAGGTTCAAAGAACTCTTTAAGTTAATAAAAAAAATTGATTTTTTGAAACCCTCGTAACTGAATATCTCCCTCAACGCACAACGTCGCAACATGAAACATTCCGAGCGCGTTCTTTTCGCTTCTTCATTTATTGACTTCACAAGTTTCAATGGTTATAGTTTTCAAAAAATTTCTGAACAACCAACTGCAGTCATCGTAATTAAAATTAATATTTACAAGACAGTTGTAAATTGAAATTCTATTCGGGTGCTAAAACTTAAATCCAAATTAATAAAAAAGAGAAAAACTATTGTGAATGGTTACCTAAATGCTCAACAGCTGTTTGACTCTTTATTTACGTGTGTTTTCTATCAATCAATTATTTCAGCTGTAAAAATCATTTGGAGTTCGTCGTAAAACATTAAATCGAAATCAAATATTTGGTGTATTATTTTATACGAATCCTTTCTCTGTGTTAAATGAATTTGAAATGAAATCTTTTCTAATTATATGCTTTATAAAATGTATATTTCCGCATCGCTTCCAACACAAACTTAATGCAAACGTTCATCTCTCGGACAAAAGGTATAGCAATTACTTTTAGTGTCACCGAACAAGCATACATTTATCGATATTGAGCATCAGCCAAACAACGAACCAACCAAACCAACCAATGCAACCAATATGTCGCCACAATTAATGTGCTTCATTATTGTCCCACTGCTACTTGCGCGCCAACCCCCTCCTCCACACATTATGTCCATTTAAAAAAAAACTCAATGAGTAAATGTGTAAGTCTCTTGGCGCGAATTAAAAAAAAGAAAAGCGTACATTGGCATTAAAATGTGTGTTTTTTTGGAGCTCCGCTGTGCTCATGTAATTGGAAATTTGATAAAAGTTGTGTGCGCTACATTTATATCCGAACGTTGTAAATACTATTTTTTGGAATAAAGTTTTTTTCTTACTTTGTCCTTCGCTCTTTGTACATATGTATACCCCAAAAACAATTCGTAAACCTTAGTGGCCTTATTTTCTGTTCGGCTATCTTTACTTTGTCCTGCTGTGTCGCAATATGTACGTGTAAGCGCATTGTCCTGCCACCGCCGGACTGTGTTGTAACCGCAGTTGGTTGTTGTTTGTGTGTTTGTAATTTCCCTTTAATACGTTATATGTATATATGTATGTATGTGTAAAAATAGATAATCGCTAAATAATGGTGTGCCACACACTGGCTTTCATGGCATAGTGTCCGCTGAGGCGACAGAAGAGACAAGTAAAAAAAAAAATTGCTTTTAATTAAAGCAATGCAAAAGAAAAAGAGCGGGTGAAAAGCATATTTGTAGAATATCATATATAAGAGAAAAGTTAAATCTTAGTAGACAAAAGTTAAACAAATAGAGAATTTTGAAATTTTGAAACTCCAACCCCAATGCACCCTAACCCACAGAGAATATCAGAGCGACGTTTAAATTAATTCTTGAAAACTGCCTCATCTTGGTAATTACAAAGTTCTAGAGTTTTTTGAGTCCAATGCCTATCTAACTTCTTCTTCTTCTTTACTGATGTAGACACCGCTTACGCGTTTATAGCCGAGTTGACATCAGCGCGCCTTTTATTCATTTTCTTCGCTGTTTGGTGCCTATTAGAAATGCCAAGTACAGTCCGCTCCGCCTCTGTCTGGTCTTACCAATGGATCCACCTATCTGTCTGGTCTTACCAATGGATCCACCTCTTCCTCTGGTTCCACTGGCGGGTTCTGCAACGAAAACTTATCCATCCGAACTACAAGACCTAGCGAGCGCAGCTGCTTTTTCTTGATTCGCTCAACTAGGTATGTTAATGTCACCGGATATCTCGTACAGCTCATCGTTCAATTGGCTGCGTTATACGCGCTGAGGACCATAAATCTTACGCAAAACTTTTTTCTCGAAAACTCCAAACGCCGGCCCGTCGGATGTTGTCATCGTCCATACCTCCGCAGCATATAGCAGTGCGGGAATGATGATTAACTTGAGGAATTAGCTCTTTGTTCTTCGAGAGAGGCTGTATTTTTGCAAAAGTGATTCTGCGTGGAATTTCAAGGGTGACATTGTTGTGGGTGCTAATGCCGGTTCAAAAATAGACAAAATTATCTACTACGGGAGATGGGGTCATGTATAGAAGTTCAGGCAAGTCAGGAAAGTTTTTGACTGCCGTTCACCTGGGAGTGGCCAGAAACGATTCTTTTGCATATGGTTCAAGCAGCTAACGATATCCGGTTTTAGACTAAGAATCCTCTGGGTAGCCAAAAAACATCTGTTTGGGGGAGGGCTAAAGTAAGAAGGCGGTTCCCATGCGATTGTGCGTAGAGTTTGGGACCCACCACATACAAAACAACTCCAATGAAAAAATCAAAAAAGCCTCGGATGAGAGATCCCCTTTTGACGGCGACACAAGCAAATGTTACTATTTGAAGGTATGCACCTGGAATGTCCGGTCCCTCAATTGGGAAGGTGCCGCTGCCCAGCTGAAGTGCGATGGGAGGGACAAAGACGGTGGACAGCGCAAATCTGGTGTCGGATTTGTGGTGGGAGAGAGACTCCGTTACCGAGTACTAGCATTCCCTCCGGTGAATGAACGTTTCGCCACAATCCGCGTCAATCTGAATCAAAACTTTTTAACATATCGTTGATTTGCGCCCACACCCCGATGGAAGAGAAGGACGATGTTGGGTGGGAAAGAAGGTATCTTCGTATACCTATCTTTTGCGGGAACATCAAGTGGCGTCGAGGCAGCTTTCATTCGTGTTGTCGAAGGTTGCTGTAAAATCGACGAACAGGTGATGTTTAGCGATCCTCTTTTCAGTGGTCTTTTCCAAGATGTGGCGCATGGTGAATAACTGGTTAATGCTGGATTTATCAGGCCTAAGGCCGCACTGATAACGCTCAAAATCTGGTAGGCTTTAGTCTTTCACACAATACGCTTGTTAAGATCTTATATGCGAAAGTGAGGAGGCTTTTCTCACAGTAATTGGCACAGACTGTTGATTTTGTGGATTGTACAGAGAAGCCTTTGGGGTACAATCGTTGGTCAAGCTTTCATTCGACCATATTTTGCAATAAAGTTGCGACATGCATCTTATCAGTTCTTCTCCACGGTATTTGAATAGTGAATGGCTCGGTCGGCAATCCATCAGTCCCCGCCGCTTTGTTGTTGTTCAAGCGGGCAATTGCTATTCGAACTTCTTTATAGTCATATGTTCCATCGCCATCGATTGAGGAAACAAGTTCGCCATCTCTTGGTGTTCCATTTTCACTGACATTCAGCAGGCTGGAGCAGTATACCCTCAATAAATTCTGCATGCTCTGAACAACAGTGACTAGATCACCTATCTGGGTTCTACAAGATTTAATAGGCTTCTTACAAGAGCTTCTAGTTCGAGACTAAGTGTACGATAGTTTTTCCTGTGGCCAAAAATTGCTTGAAGCATGACAAGTTTTCTCACCTTTCATGTACTGCTATACACTCAAAACTTATCTCAAGTATCTACATAAATAGTTTGTGTTGCCGATTGTAACCTTCATAGAAGATGCAGAAGTTCTCTAATTAAGCTTGAAAAAGTCCAAAAATGTAATTTCGAACAGCTGCATATTCCTACAACTCAAAACTTCGTTTACCAAACTAATTAGTCTCATTCTAAGCCAATTCAAATTCCCACCTGACGTCAGCCAAGGAGATAATCCCCAACGCCAATTTCCGAAAAGAAGGCAATTAACACATTACTGCCTATTAGTCTCTGACATTGGGCAAAAAAGTGAGACATATTGCAATATTTCGAACTTATGTATGGATATGTAAGAAGAGAGTGCCAAAGCAAATAGGAATTTTTTTTTGTATTAATAAAAGTAACATTTTAGCTTGTCGCAAAATAATTATTTGGGTTTGTATCAAACCAAAAAAAAAAGAAACTTTTTTGATTTCTACAAAATTTGCATAATTAATTGTGATCCCTTGGCTCGGCGCTGCTATTAAAAACTTAGTCATTCAACACAAATCGTGTGCGGGGCACACCGCTTATCACCTTGTCTTCCGTTCGCTGTCAGCTCTATTGAACAGCCTAATTTGATTATGCAAATATGTTGGTGAATTGATAGGTGGCAAGATTGTTGGAAAGCGTAATTTTGTTGACAAAACGCAAGCGATAGGCATTTTACCTTAATTTGTGTTAAATTTTCGTTTTCTTGATGGGTTTTCGTGAAATTTTAATTGAGACCGCATGTGGTTTTGTTTTTTTTTATTTTGGGTAGACGCAAAAGTTTAGGCAATTAGGTTGGTTATTAGCTTTTTTGAAGTTTTGCCTTATTTTTCTAAATGAATTTTATGCTGGGAGATGAAAAAGACAAGGAGGTTTTTAAATGTTAATTTTTGGCTTAAATATTCGGCCGAGTAAAAAGTTATCCATTATCTTTTGTACTAGATAGCTTTAGTTATCTGTATCTCGCACTGTATAAGAGCGGTTGGATTACTCTACATTGCTTTAAAAAGCTGATATTTTGTACCAGAAAAGATGATGGAAGAAGTGCTGATCATTTAACTCAGTCGTGTTGGAGCACATGTCAAATATGGACACCAGCAAAGATATATACGCTATACTATTCTAGAATTTTTCTACGAAAAAGGCGAAAACGCATGTCAGACAGCTGACAATTTGAGTAGTGTTTATGGTACTGACACTGTAACAGTCAATCAAACACAATTTTGGTTTCGTCTATTTCATTCCGTTAATTTCGATGTAAAATTGCCGAAAATGTCATTCATGCGAGCACTATTTCGATTGCCCAGGAGCTCAACATTGCACTTAAAACAGTTTGGAACCACTTGAAAAAGGCGGGATACACAAAGAAGCTCGAAGTATGGGTGCCACGTGAGTTAACGCGAAAAAAATCGAACTTCCCTCTGCGAATCGCTGAAGAAACGTAACAAAATCGACACATTTATGATGGGGAGACTGACTGAGGATGCGAAGTGAGTCACTTACAGCGACGTCAAGCAGAAATGGTTGTAGTCGAAGGGTAGTGAGCCAACAAAAATAGTCTACCAGCCAGGATTGAAGACCAGGAAGGTTTTATTGTGCGTTTGGTGTGATTGGCAAGGCATTTGGATTTCCAATATCAGCAAATGAAGTGTATGAAGTAGGCAATCGCCCAGATGTGCCCTACTATGGCCAATAGGAGGGGGAATTGTGTTTCATCAGTGCAACTCCAGACCACACACATTGATTGCGACTCATCAGAAGCTCCGCGAGATCAGTTGGGAGATTCTTATGCGAACCTCGCACCAAGTGTTTATCATTCGTTCCTGTCCATGGTGAATGATTTTCCTGGTGAAGAAGTGACCTTAAGAGAAGATGTGTGAATTGATTGTCCCAATTTTTTTGCCAATAGGAATAAGGGTTTCTATGAGTGGATCATGATATTACTGTCAAAATGGCAGAAAGTAATCGGTGCATATTTGTCATGAATCGGATAATTCTAACTATGGTAAATAAAGTATTAAATTTAATGCAAAAAAATACTTAGTAAACCTAACCTCACTTTTCAAATAGTGGACTTACTTTATTTAACAATTATTTAAAAAAAAAAAAAAGAATAAATCACCAAAATCTAAAGTGTTTGTTTTCACACCTTCAAAAAAAAAATATAAAAAATAAAAATAGTTCCACCCAAATGTACTTCAAATAAATTACGATAGTTAGAATGCCAAAATATAAATTCCCATCTTCACAAATAATTTGATATTCCGTCACTAACGTAAGTGAGCAATTATCTGCGTAATTTAGTTGTCAACTGCATAAAATCATCGGATTTGCGTTTTTACTGCTGCCAAAAACAAATGACAAATAAGCCAGACAACAATAAAATCGCCGCTCAGCTGCTGCTATTTTTGGCACACATTTTTACTTCAACCATTGTGAACTACTAGCAATGCCAACCAGCTACCTAATTAGTCATTCACAGCATTGGAATTTGTGAAATTTATTGCAACGCATTGCCGACAGTACGTAAACACAATCAATTATGCGTATTTTTGTATGTGCGTTCGTATAAAATGCCAAAGGAAATGTGAATTGCTGTTAGAGAGACAGTATTTTTATTTGGCAAAAATTTTCAATGCAAAAAGGTTGAATGAGAACCCAATTTTAATTGATGGCTTTTAATGTTTCCGAAGAGAAGCTAATTTGTGTCTTTTTTATACGCATTTATGTAAAAAAAAAACAGCAGAAAATTACCGATATATACTTTAAATTATGCGTCAAAAAATTCACTTAATGGCTGTCAGCTCATTTTATATACGCTCTTTTGCACGGCAAGCGTGTAATTGCGGCCAAAGTAATAATGTTAATGGTTACTCATACGCCATGGCGTCGTGGTTTCATTGCTTTTTCTTTACTTTGTGGCGTTGAAACAGATTGAATTGATTTTGTTATTGTTTTTAAAGTGATTAAATATTATTAATATGAGTATGCGTAATATAATATAATAACTTTCATGTATTTTTTTGCAGGTCGCAGGTAAAATCAATTTTTTTCGCTTTATTAAAATTATGTGCGCAATTAAGTTTTATTGGTGCTGCCAACTTATTGTAAAAATTATAAAATTTTATTAAGCAATTGAGCTGATGAGAAGTGATTTTGTTGCACATTTTTTTAAGTATTTATTAATTTTATTTACTAAAAATAACACAGACATTTTAGGTCTAGTAAAAAGTAGTCCATTATTTTTCCATTAAATTGAAGATTTTATTTATAGTTAGAATTAACCGATTTATGTCCAACATACACTGGTTTGCTCGATAACTTTTTGCCGTTTTCAAGGTAATATCATTATAGTTCTGTCATAAAAACCCTTGATCCTATTGGCAAAAAAATAGAGAAAAGATATTCAATATTCAGTCAAATCATACGCCATAGACAGGAACAGTTGGTAATCATTTGGTGTGAATTCGGGACTATAGCATAGAAACATAAGAACTTCCCAACCAAGCGCTCACTATCTGTGGTCTGGCATTGTCTTGATGAAACACAGTTTGACCTTAGGGGTGCATCTCATAGGTCAAACTATTAGCTCGGACCCACCAAAACACCCTGTGGAACTGCTCTGTGCACATTCTGCGTCACCATATACCTATAATCTCCACTGTGCTTGGATCTTCCTGTAATATGTTTCCAATTCCAAAACCCAATACATCCAATCCCTAAGGATCGCATTGACTTATACGGAGTCTAACGCAGCCATTAAGGAATATTTAAAATCGTATTTGAACGCTCCAGATATGTCGAGGAGGATAAATATTTTTATATTATATTATTATTTTAGGAATATTTTAATTTTTTTTTACTAAAAAATCTAGCAAAAATATGGAAAGCAATATTGCAAGATTTTTATTAAAAAATTATGTTTTTAAAAACAATCGTGAAGAATATTTTAATTATTTTCTTTATTTATATTATTTTTTATATTAAATGTTAAGCAATCGAGGCGTGCGACAATGCACTGCTGTTTAGTTTTTTATAATAAAAATTTATAATATATATGTTTTCTAAGCGCTTTCCATTTCTGTAGATCTTTATTAAAAAAAATATTAAATCATTAAATTTAATTTTCATTATATTTTTAATTTTATTGGCAATTTTTTCCCTTCTGCTTCTTAATTTATGTAATTTTATGGCTGTGTAATTCAAAAGACTTATAATTATTGAGGGTAACTCCTTGCCAGATGCACACATTTGCATATACGCATTTATTTCTAAATATTAATAACTAAAAAAAAAAAAAAAGAAATTCATTATAAAGCAATTAAAAGATAATTAAATCTGATTGTACTCATAATGCGTGACTGAATTTTATTGGCGTAACCGCCTTCTGTGCGACGCAAAACAGTCAAAAGCACATCAGTCTACTGAAACATATGTATGAGTATGTGCATATGTATGCTATTACGCCACTTTGAGTTTAATATATTTATTATGGCTTTATGGCAGCTGTTATGGTTAATTTTATGGTCATATATGTGCTCAAAATGGATATCAAATTTAATAAAAAAATGCCTTATGAGCACATGAGGCTCTTGTGACAGAACAGAGGTCAATTTTCTCATCAGAAATTTTCAAAAATTATTTAACCATATTTTTTAAGAATTCATTGAGTGTTCTATTCCGAAATGGCTAACACTTCAACGTAAAAGTTCTTTGAATACTAGATAAAGAACCTGGATCAGGGCAACAATAGAATTTGTATCTGTCCTACATCTCTTTCAATGACCATTTTACATAATTCCAATACTGTGAGTTAGGTTCGAACAGTGGTTGCTCGCTTGAAAAGTTTCCCGCATGCTTTTGGTTTCGTTCCGGATCGACAGCATCGATTGGAAATCTCTTTACACTATTGAAACTCCATCGAATAACTCACCGAAGGTCAGATCACACTCGAAGCAATGAATCTCAAGTTCAATGAGAAATCAAGCTAATATACGATTAAGCTTTCCGCAGTAATACTAGTTTGGGTTTTAAGTCCAATAAGACCAGTTTGTTCTAGCCCTAGAACTATGTCAATATCGCTGTACATATCATAGGGCTCACCGGACTTTTCATACTACTGCCTACGGGTTTCGACATCGCTGGTACGCAAAAGTACGAAAATTTTTCCCATCCCACCGAATAGGAGGAGAAGAATAGACAATTTGTATGGTTCGATTTTGATTCAGTCTAAAGTATTACATATTGACGAGAGTGATTCGGCGATGGATCTCATAGCTGACATTGTTGCTGGTGTTAATGCCGCTTGTTAGATTACAGTAGATCGTTCGTCTCGTCTCCTGCTTTACACCACTGGGTAGCGTAGTGTTATTTTTATCGTGTTTTTCGTGAATATCTTGACACCGCGTCGGCTAATTTGATTGAGTTAAAGTGCCTTGATTTAAGCCGAGCCGAGTCGACCTGTACACCTTTCTCAACATTTACAGGGACTCCCACCCACTAGTGCCTCGCTTCTTCAAAGGATTTCTACAGGGCGAGTGGAATTATTTAAACAAATTTTATTTCATTAACCAAGGATTTAAGGGATTTTTTGGTGCATACTGGAGCCAGCGAACAAAGCACTCTTTGAAAAATTTACTAATGCTGTTCACAGAGCACTCTAAAATAGGTGCTAACACTTCTCAAAAAGGTTTGCAATATTCTGGAGAGAGGCATCAACTCACAACCTCTGCTCTCCCCTACATCAGCTATATATAGAAAGCAAGATATATTCCTTTCTTGGGCTTTAGCAATAGCATATTGTATTTGTAGAGTCGAGCAAGATCCAGAGACATTTTGGAGCTAAGAATATTTTATACCTATAAAGGGTATGTTTTTAGACGTGTGGTTTCCAATAAGGCAATACTTTATTTGGAGTTGGTCTTTTTGACAGAAACAATAAATTTATTGAAGAAAACTATTGTTGAGGGCATTATATCGCATCGTGGACCTCCTAGATCGTGAGATATATCACAGCTGGACTATTTTTTGTGAGGTTATGTAAAGTCGCAAGTCGCAAGACGATTGACGTCTTGGAAGAGAATACTCGGTGGGTTATTGCTGGCATACGACGTCGATTGCTGCAAGAAGTGGTCGAAAATTGGACCTATCGACTGGATTTTCTAAAAATCATGTTTAAAACCTAAAGGCAAACCCTTATCTTTATAAAAAAAAAGCTCTATTCTTGGTGGAAGATTTTAATTCTTCCCTTCTGTGTTAGATTTTTGGTGAGAAATTTCACTTAAAATTTTTTTTTTTTGGGTAAAAAATCGAAATTATTTTTCGAAATCGGTTAACAAAAATTAATAACAAATTAAAAAAAAAAAAAAAATTGAAAATATTCAAAAGTATTATTTCAGCTCATTCCTGTTAAATCTTTTGCTTTCTCAAGAGCTTTTGTTCTTCCTTTCATTTCATTTTAAATTTAAAACAAAGCCTTGTTAGAATTTTTTTTTGTTTTTGTTTTTTTTTTTGTTTGTTGGAACAAAAGCAAATTTGTATAGCATAATTTGTTCACACTTTTGCTCTCACTCATCATTGTTTGCCTCCTATTCAATTTTTATTTTTTTTTTGTTTTTCCTTTTCTTTTTGTATTGACGCACATTACGGTATTTCATTGTTTTCAACGCAATTGTGGAATTCACCAACACTCAGCGCACATTCCGCTTTTACTCCAGCAATGCCTGTACATTTTCCATTTCCGTTTAGCAAGGCATCTAAAGAAAGCCACACCATCGTTTATTTCACTTGTTGGCAGTTTATGGTGCCGCCTGCCGTCATTGCTATGTGGAAACGTGCTACCCATTATTTTAAATTCATTCTACACCACTCTATTAAATTCCAACATTTTCATTTCAACTCTTTTTATTCTCTTTTCGTCATACTTACTAAGCCATAATTTTGTTATGTCGTTTCTTTGTTTTTTTGTTTGTTTGTTTGTTTGTTTGTTTGTCTGTCGGTTTGTCACAGATAAATGTGGAGAATATGTGCTAATGATATTTTTATAACCTGGCATGTTAATGCTTGCTTGTATTTGAGTGTTTGTATGTATTTATGTATGTATATGTGTGTTGGTTAAATGTTTGCAAGACTGTGTTTGTATGTGGAAAATATGACTTTTTTACCCGTCTTCTTTTTGTCACTTTATATCGTAATAAAGAGTTGAGCGTAATTTGAGGGGTACACAATATACAGGGTGTGCTTTTTTAATGATTATTTTATTCACACAAAAAGGCATTAGGAGGCATTGAAGGAGGTTCCACTTTTTCACAAAAAGTTTCTTGAAATTTAAAATGACTGTCATTTACAGTGTATTTACCGTAGAATGTGTTCACATATGTTAATTAAATGAGACAATTAAGCTTTCTGTAGCATTCACACACATCCAACATGCTTATCGTTTCATTTTTTCCTTGACTACCCTTCTAAATTATTTTCAAAATAATTTTTTTTTTAAGTGAAAAGTTACTTCATATTCCGAGAAGGGAACTCAATACCATAAGTCATGTCGATAGCACTATTGCAGCAATTAAAAGCAACCCATGATTACTCTCCTCTATGCTCTTTTTCCACGACAGTTTTTCACATTATATTTCCATGATTGGTTTTGTCATAAAATTTACTGTTTTAATTAAGCATACTACACAGGGTTGCATAAGAAATTTGATAACATTTCGCTGCCAACTAGTCACTAATTGTCAACCAATTGCTTGAATTTTTTTTATAAGGCTAACTTTATTAAAACTAAATTTTTCATTTCATTAATACTCTAGACTAACCAATCTAATGTTTGTGTGAACACAACTTTCAGACTTTCTTTGTTAAAAAATTAAACACAGAATTAAACCTAAAATATTCCGTCATTAAGATAGACTATTTACAAGGAATTTTAAAACCAAATAATTACTAATTGCCCGATAATTTACAGCGTGTTCATAAAGCACAAATTATCACAATTAATTATTTAATTGCCTGTGTGAACAGGAACTAAAAATCTAACTTTTTGAGCTCCGTCATAAAACAATTAACCAAATAATTTCGTTTAAAAGTTTCAGTCATTCAAAATTCCGCCTTTATGTATACAAAAATTTATTCTTTCTTTAAACATTTAATTGCTTATATTCACTCAATTAGCTAATTGAATGTTTGTGTGAACAGCATCTCACACCCAGTTTTCTGAATTTTGTTATGATGAAATGAACAACAGAATTTAGCTAAACAATCTTCAATAGTTAATTTTTTTATATACATAAATATATACTTCTTATAGGACTGCATGAACACTTTTACGACAATTTGAAACCAACGATCTATTATTTGATCGCTAATGGCTGCGGTTCTTATAAGGCTAACTTTATTGCAATTAAATTCTTAATTGTTTAATTTACTCAATTAACTAACTGAGTGCCTGTGTGAACGGTATCCGAACTTTCGGACTTTTGTCGTCAATAATTGAATAACAGATTTAGCTAAACAAACTTCAGTCATTAAGAAGTCCTCCATAATATTTAAATACGTACTTATACACTTTGCAGGGTTGCATGAGCACGTTTACGACTATTTGAAACCAACTAAATAATATTTGACCATTAGCGGGCTGCAGTTTTTATAAGGTCAACATTATTGCAAATAAAGTATTAATTACTTAAATTCTCTAAATTAGCTAATTGAGTGCATGTGTGAACAGTATCTGAAAACTGAACTTACCGACTTTCGTCGTCAATAAATGATCAAAAGAATTTGGTTAAACAATCTGCAATCATTAAAATCATTCCGATAATAATTATATATATATATACTGATGCACGTTGCAGGGTTGCATGAGCACTTTTGCGGCAATTTGAAACCAAATCATTAATAATTGCTTTAAGTTTTATAAGGTTTATTTGATTACAATTAAGTTCTAAGTTGTTTAAGTTATAGCAATTACTTCAATGGATATCTGTGTGAACACTGTTTTAGAATGCAACTTACAATATTCACAGAATTCAACCAAAAAAAGTGTTCAGACAATAAAAATTCATCATTTATCTTGATAATCGCATATATACCCTTTTGTGGTTAGGTCAAGTTTAGGAGAATTTGGAAAGCAAGGAATCACCTAGTTTTGCCCGAGTTTTTATAAGACTTATTTCACTGCAATTAAACACTTAATTGTCTCTTAATTAACTAATTGAATGTCAGTGTGAACAGCTTTCTAGTACTCAAATGTCCAACTAATTTCGAAATTAACCAACGTATGTCACTTTCAAATGTTTCAAATTCATCAAATTAAATCACCCTTTTCACATGAAGGTATGTACTCCAACATTTAAAACTCGTATATTTTTTATTGACAGCAACTTTCATTGCTTGTCGCACATAATGAAGCTATTTGTTGGACAAAGTGGTTTATATGTAGGTACATATATAAATGTAAGTGTCAAAAGTTATGGCAAATAAAAAAGAAATAATTTCCTGAGAGGGTTATCCTTCGCTTGAAGCATATAAAATAAAATAACAGAGTGTTGGCGAAAATAATCAAATTGTACTTAGAGCTATAAGAGAGGGTCTGAGAAAAAAGATATATTTAAAAAATATGTTGCAGTAAGAAAACTTCATTTTGAATATGAATAAGTTAATTGTTTAAGTATTTAATATTTTTAATATTAAAGTTGGTAAGGAATTATCATTTTCCACTTGCTGACCAAACGATTAAGGCGCGCGCCTGAAGAATAAATTAAAAATTCAGCAGATCGGTGACGGAAAACCAGCGACATTTCTAAACCGATCGAGACTTAGTAGCACTTGCATTTTTAACAGAGTATCTACAGATTTATACGTATGCATCAGTTGCTGAAAATTCAAATTATGAATTTTTCAAGGAATCTATGCCCTCCTCTTTATTCTTAGAGCATATTTTTTTATTAAACTTTATTCCGAGATTAAGCATAGAAAGAAAGCCATTTGAGAAAAGAAAGTCAGTATAAATTCCATTGGAGTGAAAAATTATAGTCTAGTCTTCAAACTACAAAGGATACTGTAGTGTATAGAAAACTATAACAGAAGACTTCGGACAAATGAGAAATATTTAAGCTGACGAAAGCGCACTGGGAACTGGCGCACTGTTTCGGCTCATGTGGATAATGCGCTGCCTTAGAGACACGGTACAGTGTGTACCAAAATGAGCTATTGTTGCTATGGAATAGAGTATCGAAGAAGACCCAAATGAGTGCATCCGCCATTGCGTGCAATAATAAGATTTTGCGGAAGAGGCGCAGTTTCCGGGCTTACTAAATTTTATTCGTCTAAGAATGGAAGCCGAACGACCATCCAGCGCGTCGCACATTCGGGGAATGGTCCCAAAACGACAAAGCCACCGATTCTGATTTTCGCAAGAAAATTTTATTCAGCAATGAGGCCATTGTTGAGACACCATTAAATCCTCAAAAAGTCCCTGTTTGGTGAGCTCTATGAGCAGAGGTCCATATTTCTTCAAAAAATGAAGCCAAACATAATGTAAGAGCTATGATTAATGACACCTTCGTGCCTGATTTGGAAGAAGTTGATGTCGGTGACCTTTAGCTCCAACAAGATGGTGATACATGCCAAGCAATCAATTTATTAAGAGAAACTTTTGGAGAGCGCATTATCTCGCGACGTGGACCTGCGGCATGGCATCCAAGATTCTAAAATTTAGCGCCGCTGAACTATTTTTTGTAGAGTTTTGTGAAGTCGCTTGCCTACGCAGCTCAAAGCGAGATGATTACCGCCTTGGAAGAGAAAATATGCTGCTGCTGGTCGAAAATTAGGCTTCTCGGCTGGAATTTATTCGAGCCAGCTGAGGCAGTCATTTGCCGGAAATTATTTTGAAAACATAATGGCAAACCCTTATATGTATGTGTAATAAAGCCAGATTCTGGGACATAACATTAAATTATATACGTTTTATTTCTACTTCAAAACCACATGTCTATAAAAACACCCTTTATATCTTTTTAATATTTTTTTTTTCTTTAAAATATTAAAAAAAGCATATATTAAGCATACATAATGACTATTATTTACTATAATATGGCAAATATTTTTTTTTAATTATTGTGTAATCAAAAATCTCAAATAATAAAAAAATAGTTTTAAACATGCAAAATATATTTTATAATTTTAATTTGGTCTTATTATTATGTGTAAATCTGAGTGTTAGAATATATTTAGTCGTTAAAAAGTGTTATTTTATCTTTATTTTTTTTTTAAATTTCAGAATTTATTTTGTTTTGAGCACGTGTAAAATATTTAATTTTATTTTGCTGTTGTTTTTTCATAAACCTTATTAAATCCACATTTTTTGATAAACCACATTTTACAAAAGAAAACCTCAACAAGTTATTCTCCAACTGAAACAAAAGTTTTACTGAAGCTTAAGCAATTAATTAAGATATTACGAAACAATTTCAAAGATAAAGAACATCGTCGAACTGAAGTCAAGTTAAGCAACATAAAATTAACAAAGAACTTGAAACCAACAACAACAGCAACAGCAACAACAACAACAACACAATGAACAATATTACTGTACACAACGACGTACTGGGAGACAACGACGTTAGAGTTTAACGGTACTTACTTCAATACCTTCCTGTTTGTGGTTTGCCAAGTATAGTACATACGAGTATATACAGTGCAATAGCAGTTGTTGTTGTTGGCATACAAATTGTTGTGCAATATATGTTATGTACGAGTTGAGTTGTTGTTGTTATTATACAGCAGTATATACGGGTATTTAGTAGTTTTTGTTTTTTGATTATTTTAATTTTAATTATTTATTATTATTATGCATTAATCATACACAAGCCAGCGCAGTTATGTTGTTGTAGTTATAGTAGATTTTGTTGTTGTATTTGTTATACAAAGTGTTGGCATACAGTTAATTTGTTGTTGTTTTTTCACAAGTGTGTGCATTTTAATTGGTTTAGTATTTATTTATTTATTTAAAATTTTGGTTAAATATTTTTTTTACAATTTTTTTTATAATATTTTTAATTAATTTTATAATTAGTTTTAGTTGTTAGTTTGAGGATAATAGAATTTGTTGCGTGCAATTTGTGGTTTTTAAATTGGAAATTTTCAGTTTTAAGGCAAATTTAATTTTGATATTTATTTAAGTGTTATTTGTAACGGTAAAGGTAGTGTGTGGTTTTTATTTGAAATTTAAAATTTTTTTTTGTAATTATTCAGCATTAAAAAAGGGTAGTGACGTTAGACATACACATTTCGGTTGGGAAAGTTGTTGTGAGCGGGAAGATAGATAGAGAAAGAGAGAGAGAGAGAGAGAGGGAGAGAAATAGATAATAGTACAGTTAGAGTCTGCTAAGTTTGTATAAATGTCTAAAGTTTTGTCTAAATATAAATGTAGCTATGTGTGTGTAGCTTACTAAGCATTTAAAATGCTCACTAATTATAGTTTTATTAAAATAAATAAATTTATTTAAAAGAAAACTTAAAATACGACAAAATATTTTTATTTCTGAGTTTTTTATTTAATTTATTATTGTTTATATATACCTATATATATATGTATACATTATATTTGTTTAATATTATTTATATTATTTATTTATTATTTATTTTTTTATTTATTTCTATTATTATTTTTATAATTATTTTGTTACTTTAATTCTCATGGAAACTCTTATAAATTTTTTAATTCTGGTTTTAAGTTTTCCTTTAATAAATAAGTACATAATTTTAAAAATTGCTATAAAAATAATAAAATGTGCTTTGTTTTGCTCTATAAATGCTGCTAATACGAAGTACCCACTAAACACTAAATTCATAGCCTTGCAATTGCTAAAAAAATATTAAATATATATTAAATATTTTTTGTGAGCGATATTTTATTTTTGAGTAAAAAGAATATTTATGAATAAATTTAAAGTGCGGAAATCTTGCAGAGAAAATGAAGTGAATGCTGATAGTTTTTGAGAAAGAAACATGAAAAATGGCAGTGAGTGAAATGTTCAAAAATCATGTCAAAAAAGTGAAAGAAATATTAAAAATGATTTTTAAAAAAATTATAAAATATATAATAGGAATAAATTTTTTTTAATAAAATATAAAATAATTTAAAAAAATAAATTACTAAATACATGTAATGACAATTAAAGATAAAAAAATATCTTTTAATAATATTCAATTATATATTTGGACGAGTATATATTTATATTTAATATAGTTTTCGGTTAAAGAATTAAAAGACGGTTATTGAAACATTTTTAAAAAAATTTCAATTCTCATTTTTAATTTCCGAAAAGAATTATTTCCGCATTCTGATCATAACGGTATAAATTCCGACGAGTCTATCTTTTCTCCTTCTGATTCTTTTATACTTCAAATCAATTTTTTCAACTTAAAATTTCTATAAGTATTTGAGTTAATTTTTTTTTTGCGCCACACAAATTCCTTTGGAAACACTACTTTGACTTTCTTGTTAAGCTAACCTCAGCAAAATGGTTACCTCTTTGCGAAATGGCTCGAACACATGAGAAGATGAAGATAGTAGCCTCATAGCGGTACCAGAATGGGACAAAAACCACCTCAACTCAACTGAACTCAACTCACCTCAACTCATGGTATACCATTCACAATGAATATAATAGAGCCTTAAAGTTACCATTTACATTTGAGTTTCATTGAATTTATTAAAGCTAAAAAGCTAAAATATAGTAAAATATGTGTATAATTTAACAATAATTTAATTTAATTTAATTTATATTAACCCCCTTTGCATTATACATAAATATTCGCTCGTTATTATACATATAATATACGTATCTTTCATATATGATAGAATCTATTTTTTTTAATAAAGTTTTTTATAGTATTCCATTTTTTAATTATCGTATTATATTAAATACATACATATACTCGTATGTATGTTTATTTGCTTATCTTTTCCTGTTTCATGTTTACTTTTATCTCTTCTCATTATTATTACTATCATGCAATTTCCAAGCACATCCGGTAATAAAAAATAGACACATGTATATAGGGTTATCCATTTCGTGGTTTCAAAAGCACAGTGCTGTATTTTGACATCTCTCAAACTTAACAGTCAAACCACGCTCAAATAAATTACCCTCGTAACAAATGGAACGCTCACTTCACACCATCTCCAAATTTTGACCCCCGAGCTGCACCCAATGAATTTATAGCGTAAAAAGAGGAATGATCATCCCCCACCTTCTCTAATTTTTTAATATGGAGTTCAACCTCGAGCCATTGGGCTCGATGAATACATTTATGGGTATCATTTCTTATCATCTACCCTTACTCCTAAACATTCTCTCCATCCTAACCATAAAGCTTAGGCACCGTGTTTTCGCTGACATTCGTCAAGTTATGGCTGAGATACCGCCCAATATGTGCGAAATTACCTCAAACGTATCGAAGTATGCAAGAATTCCGAAGGCGGTCATTTGAGTGATGTATTTTCGATTTATTTTCGGAACCACAAAACGCATAACCCTGTATTATGTATTATATGTTATATTATATTTTGTGTTATAAAATCATACTAATTTGATATGTGTATATGTATATACCCCATGGATTCCATGTCTTCTTCTTCTGCATTTTGATTTTATTTTCCCCACTGAATTTTCTCTCACTATTAATCATAAAAAATATATAATTCAAGCAATAATAATATTTTTTTATATATATTTGGTATTCATTGCATTGTTTTCATTTCTGAAGAATGCACAGATACATATGTATATATGTATGTAACATATATTGTATGACTACGTGTCAACGAAAGAGACTGATTGACGTACGTGTGTCTCATAAATCCAGTGGCGACAACAGAATATTATATTCTTTATAATAAGGAATCAAGTAAATTTATATTTATGAGGAAGGAAACTTGTTTTTTATCACATCATATTGGATGTAAAAAAGTTTAGTTGCAATAGTTTGATGGAATTCCAATGCATTTGGAGGAAATAGATAGTAATGAATGGATAATGAGCTTCAATATATCGTATTGACGTCTTGGTGAAAATAAATCTCAACATCATTGTCATTCAAGTGATGCCACACTCTGTGTAACGAACACTACGACCTTAAGGGTTACCCCTCCACTCTAGAGGTTAAAAAATAAACTCATTTTTTTAAATTCATTGTAGGAATATGAGAAAAGGACTAGAATTTCGATTAAACATTTCATTGAACAAAAAAAATATTCTTTAATTATTATTTTGTTACAAAATGGCGGTGATAAAGTCCATTATTTAATGCACGGGAGGACCGATTTCTACTAAAGGATGAGACCTAGAATAGAGAAGCAAAAAGTTTTATGATCTACAAACTATGGTCTTTGGAAGTACGTACGAATTTATTTTTTAACTAATTTTTCTGAAAGCGACACACTTGCTTTTAAAATTATTGATTTTTTACTAAAAAATACCCACAAAATTATTAAAAAAATTTATTTATTCCAAAAAAAAAAATGTACTTGTCAAGCTAACATCAAAATTTCAGATAAATCGTTGCAATAGGGTCCGAATAAACCGCCCTACCAGTTTGAAAAATGTGATTTTGAGAAAAACACGTATAAAATTTTCATTGTACTCAGCGCATGCTCTGAGGAACTGCCGGAAAATGAAAAGTTCAGCTATTTGAAATATTTTTTTCACTTTAAAACCAAGGACATAAAGGTACTCTGTGAGCAAAAAAAAAAAATTGCGTTTTCCAAAATACCAGAGTGCCTCAACCCCTTGAACCCCTACTGTACGATAGAAGGTGTTTGGACAGCATTTTGATACGATCGTAGTCCAGAAGATCGGAAAATGAATAGACCATATTTGTATAGACGGTAGGGGAGCAACAGTGAGGTCTCTTTTGCTTAGCACCTTTAACAGCTTCGTTTGTTCGCTACTGCTATGCTTGTCTCGCATTTAGATACATCGGTTTAGAATTATCCTCCATAAAGCGTTTTTTGGAACTGCCGTAAGGTATCAGGACTGAACTTAAGGAGTTGAAACCAACCAAACGAGTTATAGATACCGCGGTGTCCTGTATAAGCTCACAGAAAGCATCTTCATGTAAATCGGACTAGATTATATTGGATTTCAATGATTGCTTACAGGCTTGGATACCTGATACCTGGCGTAAATGGAAGGAGAACTTCAAGGGGAGGAGGATACTATATGAATCTATACCGATGGGTTGGAAATTTACTGCGAAGTGGAGACGGAGGTACAACCCGTGGTATATGACATTTCTCTCTTTCCCTCTCTACCTCTCTACCTCTCTCTCCCTCTCTTTATCTCTTTTTCCTCTTTCTCTCTTATCTCTTTTCCTCTCTCTATCTCTATCTCTCTCTCTCTCTCTCTATCTCTCTCTCTCTCTCTCTCTATCTCTCTCTCTCTCTATCTCTCTCTCTATCTCTCTCTCTCTCTCTCTGTCTCGGCGAAAGCAATAAAAATAACAACCTTTTCCTATGACTTACCGAACTATCTGACCTGTCAAAATACCAATTCAAAGCTCTCCCGGATTTTACAAACATATCTACATACATACATACTAAAAGAAATGCACTTTAAATCAGTTATGAATTATTGCATATCTATATACTCGTACATATGTGAGTATGTATGTATGTAAACACTCATTAGTTGTCCTGCAAAGTAAGCAAATCTTTACAAGTTTGTTATGCTTTTGAGAGACCTCAAATAAAAATGATGTAAAGTACAATAGTAAAGCAAACAAAGTATAATAATAATAAAATAATAATAAAAAAAATTAAAACGAAAAAGAATGAATAAAATAAAAACAAAAAACATCTGTTAAGCTTAGCCAAGCAATGTAAATAACCCGAGGCCAAAATGTGAAGGAGGACAATCAAAAATGAGCCGGATAATCGAGAGAAGAGTGAGAGGAGGAAAAAGACTATCACACAAATAGTTATATATATATATGTATGTATGTATGTATGCATGTATGAAGTCCAAACACAATGTATGAATACAAAATAGCGCTTAGAAATACATACATATGTATGTATGCACTCATACAGCCAAGCAAAGCGCAAGAGGCTGCTTTGTGCAACAATAAAAAAGTAGGAAGCCAAACAGTTAACTATGTACGTGTGTGTGTGTGTGCCTGTAAAGGAATTGGGCAAGCTCCGAAGTGGCTAAGAGAGAGAGAGAGTATTGTGAGCATTTTCTGCATTTTCACTATGCATATGTAGGTGTATTCAAATAGGTGTGTGGAGCAATGAAAACTTGTAAAGCACCTTTATTTAAGTTTCTAGCATTTCGGCGTATTATATACATATATACACACGCATGCACATAAACATACAGACTTTTGATGTACGAGTATGTCTACAATATCAAATGCCCAAGTACATATCTATGTATGTATGTATGTATGTAGGTATGAATGGCTATGCCAGTTGCATTAGCTTGTGAAATTTATGTGTTTTCGGCTTCCGATTTACTGTGCGCTACTTTATTTTGTCGCACTCCACACCTGTGTCGACAACACAATATGTACATATACATATGTACATACATATATCGTAACATACCTACATACGGATGTTAGTAAAATTTGTATCCTTTGCTGATGGGTAATATCTCAATAGATGGGTATGTGTGTGTGTATGCACGCTTAGTTGGCAATTTCTTCCGCCATTTATCAATAGCTGATGGGTAATGTGGAAAATAGCTGCGCCGGCAGCAGAAATTTGTCCTCGTGATTACACTGAGGAAAGGGCGAAAATATTGATGTGTGTTTTAGGTTAAAAAATATCTCAGGTGACCACACAGGTTGTGTTAAAACAAGTGCTAAAGGATCGGAGTTCTCTATTCGACTTTCTTGGAAATTTGCTCTCCAAATCAGATTTTTGTAGTGCTTCTTCTTCTTCATTAGTGTGTTTGAGGCATTTTAGCTACGCTCACAGTTTCCCTGCAGGCGAATTGGATTTACCACATCAAGTTAAGTCTCTCTCCAAGTGATATTTCTTAAGGAATGGAGTCCTTCCTTTTTTCTTGCAAACAACAATTTTACCTATTTCTTCTCCAAAACTTCTTAGGCCAACTCCTTGTGTATTTTAATTTTCCCAGCTTCTGAAGTACGAGTGTGTATAAAATGGTTGGGATCTTTGCTCCAAAGACTTTGGTCTTCAACTGCCGCGAGAGGACGTCAATTTTTAATCTCTGCTCATTACGAAGACTCACCTTCGGCAGTTTTTGGGCGTTGAGGTTCGTTTTTGGTTCCGAAAAAACGTTGCCTTCGTAATTTAGCTCTTCCATCCTACTACATTGGACTAACAACTTGATTGGCACTGAAAAACACGGGGAGGTTATGACGAACTTCTAGTTAATGCAGAGTTTTGTTCGCTAGATGCCTTGGTCCTTCGCAAAATAATGAGTGCAATCAAAGTCAGTTTTTCTATGTAATGCACACTTCCGTCTTTGTATGGGCTTAAAGCCAGAGCCACAGGGCCTCGCCGTCAACTTTTCAGAAGAAAATAATAGTTACCCACCATTTTTATATAAGAATATGTAGCTATGCTGGGCTGGTCAGTCTTTCAAGTTTAAGCTACGTCCGGTTAGATGAAAGCACTACATATACATAGCGTTTTGTAACCGCTAAAGCGATTTTCGGCTGAGCTCCGCCTTCAATTTGATATTTTCCAACTAACGGAGGGACTTAAAGCTTATTCTAAGCCACCTTCGAACGGTCGATGGATTTTTACGAGGAGCTTTTTTTATTTTATGTCAGAAATATACTGGGAGTGCTTGACATTACCTGCCAAGGAGCGATCGAAAAAGAAGGAAAATTGGTTTTCTATAATTTTAGAGGTTGGTCGATCCCTGGCCTTAATTTTGAGAGCACATAACTCAGCTCGAATTCGACAGTTTTCAAACTAAAGATAGCGCTTCTTCTTTTACGACAGTAAAATCGATTTTTGGGTCTGGCTGAGCAAGGAAAATATCTTCATTACAACAGTCGAGAGATTCAGCCTCCAAAGGGGCTGAGTTGATCGTCCTCACTCACCAAGGCCGGAAATACGATTGTCTGAAGTACCAGATGCCGATACAAGAAAATTAATGAAGCTACATGGCTGTCGCGGGACCGAAAATCGCGCTACTAACTTGCCCATGTTGAGAAGGACATATCTCCAGTGTTCTAGTTAAGCGCACGTTGCGAGGACCTAACATCCTTTCGGATCGTTATTTTGTTGTGGAGAAAGGTACGAATTCGATTCTGTGCATCAAACCACGCTTGCCAACAAACACAAGGATGGTTCGAAGATGAAAAGCGGCAATCATAGTAAATTTCCAACTGGCTTTGTACTCGACTTGCACACCTGCTTTCTGAGAGCATTTATGTATCAGCAACTCGATATAAGGGAAATATGTGGTATGGCATTTCAGGCACTCTTTATCACTACAGCTGAGGAACCAAATGTTTTCTGTTGCCTCGACTCAGTATTAAGAGTTAGGAACGGTGTAAAAATAACTCTTTGTTGAAAGACTCTCTGGTCTAGAGTAATATCTCTTAGTTGCAAGACTCTCTGGTCTATAGAGGATCTTTATACTCAAGCCCACAAAGTCCTCGATCATGCTGATATACCAGACTGCGGTTGATACAGATATAGTAGAACTGATATGACTGCTGGAGCAAGGTTAGATAGAGTTATCGCAGAGTTATCAAATCAACGGGTAACTTTCCTTCCATATGAAATAAAATAACTTTGGTAAGAACACATGTAATGACCATTGGGGTGACGTCATCACTATTTTTTTTTTTTTTAATACAGAAACAGGGTCTTATTTACCTCTTTATTTACTTCTAACATCGACCGGCCTCTAAAAAATATCAGCACTGACTTCAACTAAACTCACTTCAGCTGTGCATCTATTGTGAACCATTCACTTAAGTAGAAGCTGCATGGCATTGGAGGCAATTTAGTTATAAGCGAATGTCAATTTGGAAGGAGCTCATTAAAAAGACAATGCTTTGTAGATTTAACACACTTACATAGGGGTTTCACTTCTATTCCGTTTTATTAAGCCAACGATGGCCTTTTGTTTAGACTGTTTGAATTTTCATAGTGAATTATATACTTTAGTACAGCTCCCTCGTGTCAAATCAGTTGTCTTTACTCCAACTTTGCATATATTACTCTGCTTCTATTTGTATAAATGCACTTAGTATAAATGTCACAACTCACATATGTAAGTATGTACATTTAGGTATACACATACATACATATGTATATCTTAGTTCATATCTAACGCGACCAAGTGTCAGGGATTTCGAGTTAAAATCTTTTACGAACTTTGCCATAACAGCGATAAAGTTAAAGGCGCTAAAGTGGCTATGATAGCGCGAGCAAATACCCAAGTGCATATACACACACATACACATTACATGCCGCGAGAGTTGAGGAAATAAAACCAAAATTGTATAAATGATATTATATGAAAGCGTGTGCTTCATTTCCAACTTCTACCACAAACGTGACTACACAAGTGATGGTATCAAGCACACAATGGTTCGCGTGTGTGTCGAAAGTGTCCTTGTGTGCTCGCCGCAGCGACAGCACCTTTAACAACGCGCCGCGTATTGTCTTTAACAATGTGTTCGCTTTTGCTTTTGTTGTCGCTCTTGGCATAGCGTTGGCACATTAGTAACTTTTGCCGCTTGGTTGAGCCCAAACAATTTGCGGATGCTAGTGTTTACGAGTATACGTGTATGTATTGTATTATACTCGCTATTTTGTGCTTTTTTGTGTGTGCGTGCGTGTTCCAGGCGAGGTCCTTTTGTTATGTCAACATTTGCTTGACCGAATTTAGTTGTGTTATAAAATATTTTCAGAACTAGTTAGTTTTGAACTAGTTTCAATACTCTTCTATTATGTACTAGATGGTAATTAGTACCCATGGAACTGTTTTTGTTACTAGTAACTAATAAAGACGGTTAACACCAGTTTAAAAGCTATTTTAAAATTAAAAAAAAAGAAAATTTAATGTGAAAATTCTATAACAACAGAGTATTTAATTTTTTTAATTTTTTTTTAACATTTCGAAAATCACAAACAGGTATCGATATCACTCTTTCTATCGCGGTCTAATACTCGTACTTAGGTACAATCTTAAATAGTAAGTTATTCTGGAACCGGAACACAGTTGAAAGCAGTAACGGAGCTATAACTACAGTTCACGCCTGCAAGGCGGCGATCGGTAAATGATCGGTAATAAAACCCATATTATTTACGGAGTCACTGTCCGGTGGCTGGTAATAGACAAAGCTTCGTACAAGTGCAAGCCGAACCAAAGTGCAGTGTACAGCTTCCATACTTATTACAGGCGGGAGCGCTGCTCTCAACCTCTACGACAGCACTTGAAATTCTACTTAATTTTCTACCGACAGACCAGTATTGGAAATTACAGACGAGCTGCTACGCCGTAAGGTTACAACCTTGGAGAAAAATACTCCACTTCTCCTCGGCTTACTCTTTTGACAACACTTTCGCAATAAAAAAAATCCCAGAGAGTAAGTACTGGCGGCCGCGGTGGCCGAATGTTTAGCATTGCGTACTGCCACTCGGAAGGCCGGGGTTCAAATCTGGTACGACCAACATCCAAAAGTTATAGAAAATTAATTTAAATAAAAAATTAAGTCAAATTTTCTAATTGCGGTCGCCCCTCGGCAGGGAATGTCCACCTCTCCAAGTGTATTTCTGACATGAAATAAAAGCTACTCATCAGCCGTTCGGATGCGGCTTAGTATAAATTGTAGGTCCCTCTATTTTGCTGGGAAAACATCAAGACGCAAAACCACAAATTGGAGGAGGAGCTCGGCCGAAAATCGCTTCAACGGTTACGAAGCGCCAATAATAAATAAATAAAGTACTGGGAAAAGGTAATAGTTCTGGGTCAAAGCTCCATATCTATCTACACTGATGCTTCAAAACTCGATGGCAGGATGGGCTGCTAGTTCACATGAGACCAATTACTTGATGTGAGTAAGAGACTTACAAGAGATGGCTGGTGGAAACCACATACAATGTGACCAGGCAGTTTTGGCAATTGATCACTGCGAAAAGAAGTCTCTACCAACCGTCGTAATTGCCGAACACTATTTGATGGGGTTGCTACTACTACTTCTCTAATGGCTTCTGTTGCGGCTGCAGAGTCGTATAAGAGGCGGAGTTGGGGAAACACTACCTCGAGCTAAGTGCAGCCCGACATCGTTTTCTAGGCAATTTCTATTATGAGTTTGCCTTGCAGATATTGCCTCAGTAGTGTCAATAAACTCGGATGTTTCATTAAACAAATCAAGTGGTCTAACCAAGCATCTAGAAAGGTTAGAGGAGTCTGTGCTATAGACCCCCTCCACCAAAGGTATTACAACTGGCTGGTGCGCTCAACCAAGGGACCCCGTGATTGAGCAACCTTATCAACTAACTAAAACTAACTGTACACTCAAACACTTGCATTCATATGTATATAAATTCCGTTCCTTGCTATCACTGTTTCATGTTTACATATAATTTTTCATTTTTAATATTAAGAAATTCTTTTATGAGTTTATTTATCACATACAGTAACTAATATGTATCTATTGCTCCATTGTATTTATCTATGTGTGTGCACGTATAAAGTTTTGCCAAAAACTGTCGTTGACAATAAATTGCAAGTCGCCACGCTTAACACATACACACATACTCGTACATATATAAGTTGGTGCATTAGTAGCGAGAGAGATAGTGGCAGCAGCTATTGAAATCCTTATTTGTTTCCCTTGCCATTCTACAATTTCTCACTCTTTCTCTTATATTTTTTTTCCTTCCACACATTCACTAGCACGCTTGCATGATTCTTGGCAGCATTTTCGCTTTTAATGAGCATTTTGCTTCCAGAAAACACCGCAATGCAACCAAAGCATAGCAAATCAAGTGTAAGGAGTGGCAGTGGCAGCTGTGGGGGAAGGTCACTAAATAGAGTTGCTTTTCGAAAAGTTTTTTTTTTTTTATTATATTTTATATGGAGTTTGGCTTTTAGCCAAATGTGCATTTGACGTTGGGAAAAATAGAGGGGCGGCGAAAAATAGAATAAGGAGTGACCTAGTGGTACTCATGTGCCATTAGAGAGATAAGTATGGCAGAGATGGTAGTTGCTGCAGTTTATGTAAAATACAGTTGTGGTTGCGATAAAAATTAAATTCTGGGAAGCTTAGCATAAAACTAGTTTTCAAACTAGTTTGCAACTGACTACATACACACTAGGTTTTAAGGAAGTAGTTGAAAAAACTATTAAGAAACTAAATGAAGTTGAGAAAGAAAATTATAAGGTGCTAGTTGAAAAATTAGATCATCAAAATCTAGTTATAAAACTAGTTTATTACGGACTAGTTAATGAACTAGTTTGTAATGCAATATAAAAAAAATTGTACGTTGTTTGCATACATATATCTATACACATAACAGTTACATATAACATATATTGCATGCATACATATGTATGTATGTTATGTATGTATGTATATGTGCATATGTGATTTTTGTGCTTATTTCTTCAGTGGGATGAAACAATCATGGTTATAGCATATTGCCAATTTTCATGCGCTCTTTGTGTGCATTCAATATTCAAATTTCAGTTTTCTGCTCTGCTTAAAATGTTATTTGCGGCTCTTTATTTCCGGGCATAAATCACGTTTGGCTATCAGAGCCAAAAGTCGCATGCAAAAAGGAACTTTCTTTTTGGAAATTTAAAAAAAATATTTTAATGAGCGTTATAGTCACCACAAAGGAGATAAAAAATAAATTAAATTAAATAAAAATAATAATAATAATAGTAGAGAATGAGTTCGTACGTAGAAATTAACGCAGATGAGGAAAGATTTTGAATGCCATTCACCTGAGAGTGACCGGAAATCAGATACTTGTTTAAGCAGCTCTCACGCCTACCGGTCTTAGATCAAGTGTTCTCTACGTAGCCAAAAAATGTCAGAGGAGTTAAAGTGGGTAGGCGAACCCCATGTGGTTATGCTTAGTTGTTTGAACTGATCATATAAAAATCGGATGCAAAAAAGTACAACAAAATGCCTCGAATGAGATAACCACTGCGTTCCTTCCAGCTGGTATTGTCTGATTTTCACGTGGCAAGGGTGGAAGAAGGTGGGTTCTTGTGAAATTTACTACTACGAACGCTTTCGTAACCGCTGAAGTGCTTAGCGGCAGAGCTACTCCTACAATTTGTGGTATACATATTGTTGTTTTTCCAACAAATAAAGCCACCTCTGAACGACCGATGAATATTTGGTGAGAAACTTTGATTTTCATGTACACTCGGAGGGCTTGACTTTTCCTGCCGATGGGCGAGCGCCACTAGAAAAAGTAATTGTGGATGTTGGACAAAACAGGACTCAAACTCTGCCCTTACCGCTACGATATTAAAATCATGCTTGGCGGACGAAACATCAATAAACAGATGGTGGGGTTGAGCGACTTCGCCGCGGCCCGAAATATGGTTGTCTGTAGTAGTAGTAATACTCAATTCAGACACAAGGAATTCATCAAGCTAAAGTTCGATAATGTTGCGATGGACGGAACATATGTCTCCAGTGTTCTAGAAGGTGATGAACACCGAGCTGTGGAGGAGAGAAAACAGTTTGCCTAGCTGGCAATGTTACTGTCAACAACAACAAGTGTCATATATAGATACCTAGAGGCAGAAAAAGAAGAAGCAAGACAAAAAGAGGCGGAAATGAATGTTGAAGTGCTTGGGAACTTAGCCTACAGAGGTAATGCTTGAAACTCTATTAAAAGAGTTAACGAGAAAAAACTCATAGACCGAAATTCCAGCTGCGAATCGAAACAAAATCGACCCATTTCTGGAGCATATGGTGACTGGGTGACAAAAACTGCAACACTTACAGCAACGCCAAATGAAAACGGTCGTGGTTGAAGAGCAGTGAGCCAGCACAATACGGCCACCAAGTTTGAATTGCCGGCGAGTAAAGTTTTGTTGTTTGTTTGGTGGAATTAAAGGAATCATCCACTATGAGCTGTTTCTCTATGGCCGAACTCTTAATTCGGATCTTTAATGTCAGCTTATGGACCATCGGAAGGAAACAATTGCCCTGAAATGCAGAGCTTTGGTCAACCGGAAAGTAATTGTCTTTTATTAGTAAAACTCCAGACCACACTCATCGATGGTGACTCACCAGAAGCTCCGAGAGCTTAGTTTGGAGATTTTAAAGCATTTGCCTTATTGACCAGACCTCCCAGCAAATGATTACCATCTGTTCCAGACCTAATACATACAAATTAAAAATCTGAAAGCCATTTTTCTCAAGCGTTAAACTTTAAATTTCCATTTGCTACACTTCTACTCAAAGTAAAGCAATCCATTTCTTTGAAATATTTTTAAAATCTGTGGAATCCACTGCACTGTATAAGCTATACAAAGCATTTTTAATGGATTTTTTGAAATTAACACAAAATTATGCTAAGAAGAAGACATATAAGATGTAATCAGTGGGCGAGTCAGCATTATTTTACATACATACATACTACATTTAAATACATATACTCGTATATGTGGTTGAGCATATGCATGAATATTTAATGTCTTTTTTTAGAATGACATTTGCCGACACAATGCCAAGAAATATGCATAATAAGGGTTTTTTTTATATTTTTTCACTTAAACATTACCTTTTTGATTGAAAAGTCATTCAGAGTTGCTTTAAAATTCATCATGATTTGCGGAAATGGCTTACATGAATAAAAAGTGAAAGCAATTTTGATATAAAAACGGATATGTGTTACATGTTGCTGCTTGTCTTGCCAAAAATAAAAAAAAAAATACATAAATAAATAAAAAAAATATTCAATGCCTTTTTGCATTTCTGGTTATTTACTTGTACTTTTATTCCACCCGCCAATATCAAGCTGAACCTCCACATACCACAAAAGAAAAAAAATCCCCACGACGCCATTTTGGCAAGCTTCTATGTATGCTTGTACCCGCCTTCAGTCACAACATTCATTTTCACTTCGCCACGAATGAATGACAATTACGAAGGTTGACAGCTGCAGCCAACATGCTGAGATACGAGTACATATTGTGTTATAATTTAAGGTCATATTTTACAAAAGATTGTTTTGCAGCCAAGAATGTAATTATGTGAATTCGTCGAGTTTATTACACGATTTTGTTAGGGGTAAAGTCAGTATGTGAGATTTGTGGCTAAAATACGAATATGCGAATGTGACTTGTTGAGCGGCAACCCTGCAGGGAAAAATACTTGACAACTAGTTTACATTTTTACACCAACTAGTTCATCTTCATCCATTCCACAACGTAAAGAACTGGTATTTTTAACATGGCGATGTTCTACGAGCTGACAATTGTCCTTTTATGCATCAGCTTCATACCAATTCTATACTAATTCATTTAGGCATATTCAACATGCTAATTCACCAAAAAATAAATATAAATAAAATAAAACTTGAATCGAGACCCTCACGCACAACAGTGAAGACCTCTAACCACTAGGCTATTGTTATGTTGTAAGAAGTAAAAAAATCTGCGCATTTCAACGGAACTTTTTAGGAAAATGAAACTCACTCGTGGCGTACTAAAAACAACAACAACATACAAATGATGGAGTGGTGAAAATTTCTGGTTCCCCAAAAATTAAAAAATATAAAAGTAAAAATAAAACAATAAATCCGGGAGCCTTACGCGTTACAGCTAGGAAATAGTGGGAGGAAGAGACAGAGTAAGTGTAAGATAAAGACAGAGAGTGAGGGAGAGAATGAAAAAGATAGAAAATAATAAGAGTGAATGTGGGAGTGAGAGTGAGAGAGAGAGCTGCGATAGCTGCCATAAGTTGATATCCGATATTGACCTTAGTTTGTTTCATATATATACTATAGTATTTAAATTATATGTTACGACATAATATAGAAGGAAGGTGAATGGTAGAATATGTATAAGGTAGTACAGGAATTTCTTTAGAAATCATATATATATTAAAATCTTATGTTCGTTTGTAAACATCCGGTAACCTCTAAAAGTCATTGGACGACTGACTTGAAATATTCTCAGATTGTTTCCATAGTTTCAGGGAAGGAAAAAGATTATAGATCACGGACTGACCTAACATGTTTCTTTGACTATAGGCATGTTTTCTGATGAAGCTCTTAAGGCCGAAAAAAATTCTAGCAAAAATACCATGGAAGACATGGACCATACCTTTTTTATTTCATCGGATTCTTTCATTACCATGCTATCAAAAGCCTACAAAAAAGAACGAACTTATGATAAAGAATGCAGAATGCCCATTCCTCTTTTTATGCTATGAAGTTATTGGGAGCATCTTGGGGGTGAACTTTGGGCGAGAATTTGTAGATGGTGTGAGGTGACCATTCATTTGTTCCGAGGGGTGTTTATTTGAGCGGCTCTGGAAAATATGTGAAGCGAGGTGGTGCTCCTTGGATACAATAATGCAGGCCTTCGAGTATGTATCGTTCACCTTGTTGCGTTGGGAATGTATTGTGCTCTTTGGTTCTTTTTGCTTGAATTTTTTTTACGAGCAGTTGATCGATCTATTTCAAAAAATAGACATTTTCATTGTACTTTTTTACTAAATTTTTGGTTCATATGCCCAATTGGAATATCTTTGTTTCCTAGAAATAGAAATCCCTGGTTCCTAGACCAAAGTTCGATTTGCTAGAAATATAAATAATAATTTCTTTAAGGGAAAGTGAGCACCGACATATTGACATAAATTATTTAGTATGATGTGGATAAAAGCATAGATCGTTCGCTTCGCATTTTTATTCTCTTGCAGCTACGGGTTCAACTCGAGTGTGAATGGGGCGTTTGGCTAACTTCGGGGCATTCATATTAATAATTTCGTGAAAGGCTTCTAACAACGAAAAAGTGACCAACACCTACAAATAAGTCAATAGACCAATCTATATATTCTTCTTATTTGCTGCCGTAGACATCGCTTACGCGATTATAGCAGAATTAACAACACTGTGCCATTCTCTTCACTGTTTGGCGCCAATTGGAAGCACCAAGTACAGTCAGGCCCTTCTCTACCTGATCTTCCACTTCCTCTGCTTCCACCGGCGGGCACTACATTGAAGACTTTCAAAGCTGGAGTATTCTTATCCGTTTGTTCGGACTACATTATTCGATAAGTTCTGTACTTCACTGACATCAAAAGACGAATTGATTCAAGGTGTATTTCCAAATATTCGAATCAATTATAGGGATTATCGATAGCTGTGTGAGCAATCTATACTCGCTGCAACAATGAAATTAACTAAAATTGTGCATTAAAGTGGTTGGTGGTGGTGAGGTTTTCATCTATTTTTGTATTTCGTTATTACTATTTTTAATTTAAATTAGTTTGAAATGAACTGGTTATCTATTAGTCCTGAATAAACTAGTTGAAAACTGGTAAGTGAAGTGTTAGTCATGTTATTCCTAGCTCTTATTTAAATTTGTATGAAAGCCTCGTTCTTACTAGTTTTAATGTAAACTAGTTGAAAATAGGGGGTTTTATACTAGTCCGAAGGAAACTAGTCTGACAATAAAAAAAAAAACAAATTACAAAATTCGTTACAAATTAAGGTTTTACTAATTTTCATCTAAACAAGTAACCAACTAACGAAATATATATATTTTAAATAAATTTGTTTGTTAAACTATTTACTACGTACAAATCCATTACAGAGTGAGCAGTTTCTTTCGTTTTTGTTAGTTTTCAATTACATTAATTCAAAAGTAACTGCTTTTTTACTAGTATTAAATATTCTAGGCACAAAATTCTTTACAAAGTGAGTAGGTACACTTCTTATTACTATTTCCTCACTAACTGGATTTATACTAGTTTTAAACAAACTAGTTGTCCAACTCATTTGATAATTTGAGTAATTTCTCTTGTTTTTACTACTTTTTATTTAAACTAATTTCAAACTAACTAATTTTGTATTATTTCTTAATGAATTGGTAACCATACTAATAACAAATAGACTAGTTACACACGTTATTAGCCGTATGAAGTATTTTTTGTTTGAGTTTGGCTGCTCTAACATCAGTATAGAACTTCTTATTGCCAGGAATTAGCTATTTCCAACGCCAACTTCTACTCAGAAACATACAAAATATTATTGTTTCTCAGTAGCACTCATCCATTTAGCACATATAACTATGTACATATGTATGCATAAACAACCTTTATGCTTATTGCTTCGCATAAATAATTAACGCTTCTAAATATAACTGCACATTTGTACAACTCATTTGCTAATCACTACAAAACCGTTAAGCACTTGACAAAAACAAATTATCAGGCATGCAATTGCACACACTTGACCTGCATGACTACATACATACATTGCTTATATGTATGTTTGTATGAGCATGCAAAGATTGTAAACAAGTTTTGAAATAAACTTTTGCACCACTTCAAGTTCGGCCTTCTTGTCCTTTTGACTGCCTGACGCGTGGCGAAATTTCACTAAAGTAGTACGCAAGCAGAAGGCGCAACTACTCAGAGTTGGAAAACAGCAAGACAAACAGAAAAATCAACAGAAATGTAGTGAAATTACTAGCATTTATGGCGCCTATTTCGGTTGACCTACGGAAACCGGAAAGCCACAACCGAATTGCGGAAGGACCAAATACAAGAGGAAGAAATGAAAACAAAAAAAAAGAAAATGTGAAAAAGTAGAAATGCAGGGACAAGCCACTCATAACTTTCGCATGTGTAAGGCATACAAATGCATTTAAAGCCACACAAGAGTGTGTAAGGATGTACGTACAAATCTTTGTGCACCTAGAGCTTTGCGCTTCAACTACTGCATGTGACATATTTATGAGTTTCATACCCATGCAGTGCTTTTTGTTTTATTTTTATCACCACGTCGTTGGCTGCAAGCACGTTTCTGCGCACGTTTTTTTTGGGTAAAAGCTAAAGTTGAGTCAGCATTTTTTTACGCTTCCACATGCAACAAGATACGAGACATGTTTATAAATGCAATTTGTTTTTTACCAACCGTAGGAAGTTCTTCTGACGCCTATTTATGTTTGTATCGGCGTTGTGCTCCGCACGTGATCGAATTATGTCTTACGATAAAAAAGGGCAAAAAAAGGCAGTAAATGCGTGAAATAATACACAAATGTATTGAAAATTCCACAAGCTTATTTAACTGTCTTCCGAATTATGTAATCAGATGCTATAGAGAGAGAGAGAGAGATAGAGAGAGAAAGAGAGAGATAAAGAGAGAAAGAAAGTGGGGTTTTTCTTAATTCGTCAAAGTACTCGTATGTAGACTAAAAGGCATACTTAAGTGTTCTGCTCAGTTTTTTGGAAGAGTGCTGGAAAACCTCTTTTTAAGTGTGAAAATCTGGCCGCTTGTCCAGCTTCTGTTTTCAAAATATAGCTTTAAGCAAGACAAACTGGCATTTCTCTCTTTCGAAATTTATTTGTGTTCTCGTGCTAGGCTCTGACAATACAGTGCGAGGGAGTTTAGTCTATCGGAGTCGTTTGTACCAAAACCTGAATGGAGTTAGAGTTATTAGATCTTCTTACTGCAGCAGTGTATCTTAGAGGCCACCTCATAAGCCCACGAGCCGAGATAAAGTGTTCAAAAAAAGTTTCCTTCAATAAATTGATTGTATCGTTGACTGAACGACAGGTAGCGTCAACTTGTTGGTACTAAAGATCGCCCAAATTAACATTTAACCGAAAGTGCGCTTCATCGCTGAATAAAAATTTCTTGTGAAAATTGGACCACTCACCGAACGTGCGACGTGCTTGATTGTCGTTTGACTACAATGTTTGCACGAGTTGGATTTTCTAAGCCCGCAAACCAAGCTCCAACTGTTGTGCACGATGACGGATGGACACAATTGGGCCTGCTTCGATACTATGCCAAGAGCACACATCAGCACCAAGTACACGAACCGCTGGTCAAGACGTTATACCGACCCGCTTTAAACGCCATTTACCGAGAGTCCGTTAACACCTTCTTGAGCTCTATTTCAGTGAACGATGTTTGCAGACGAAGAGCTTAAGTTATTGATGAAATTCGTACTTATCCAGACTTGACCTTGATATATTCAACGTCTCTGGTCCGAGCCCGTCGAAACAACTTTTCCTGAACCTCCGGTTAGTTGATCTCGATGACTTAGACTAATCTTGTTTGCTCCGCAATGCCGTCGGATAGCAGCTACAAGAACAACAACATGATCCCTTGCATTCCCATTCTCCATTTCTTATTGGTGTGTATATTCATGCGTCCTATTTCTCTTCTTTCTTTCTGTTTTTACGAACGTAGAATTTCCGTGTGCCTCGCCCGATCACACTGTTCATAGCGCCTACGTAGTACATTCACTAGTTTATTCATCTATACGCGCTGCACGCTTAAAGAAGTTATGTTGCAAAAATACTCGTCTCTATGCTTATAATTCACCCAATTTAATTTTCTTTATTCGATATTCTCTTGTTCACTCGTTGGCTGTCAGTGACACTCGTTTATTTATTTATTTTTTTTTGTGCATCGAGCGTGTTTTGTTCGCTTAAATCAGAAGCAGCGAGCGGATGTTGGCTCCAATAAAAAAGAAAACAACAAAAAACAGGAAAAATAATAAAAAGGATTAAAAAAAGTGGGTAGCAGTGCAAATGTCGTTACAAATAGCAATAAAGTGTCACAAACAGCAAAAAGCTGCTACTCAACCGCTACGGCGTTTGCCAACTATGAGCTCTACGATAGCCGCGGGTGAGACATAATCGTTAACTGGACTATTTTTTACTGTGCCTTACCAGAATATGCAATTATTTGCTTTTGCAGTATCGAAAACAGCAACCAGAATAACCTAATAATGACCACAATGGAGTAGCGAGTAAATGGCAGCGAGAAGGAATTAAATTTTCTTGCTATATTTTTTGTTGCAAGCGCAATTTTGAGCGGGGAAAATAAAGTCAAGACCAGTATTTCCAGTTCTTATTTGAGTTTTGACTATTTTTCCGGCATGAAACTTATATCAGTTTATTTAATTTAATTTTATTTATATTTACCTATTCTATTTTATTACATTTTACTGTATTTTATTATATTTGATTTTAACTTATATGACTGGTTTCATCAAATTTTTTATTAAATCTTATTTTTTTATTTAATTTTATTTTTCATTTAATTTTAATAATATATTTTGTTTTATTTTATTTTATTTGTTACAATATTTTATTTTATTTTATTTCTATTATTTTATTTCAGTTTATTTTATTTTATCATATTTTATTTTATTTCATATTGCGTTACTTTCTTTCACTTTACTTTATTTATTATTTCTTTTACTTTTTTTAATTAAATTAATTTATTTTATTTTATTGTATGTCTTTTTTTTATATTATTTCGATTTATTTTATTTCAATTTAATTTTACATTATTTTATTTTATTTTATTTTTTTAATTTTATTTTAATTTTTTTATTTCGTTTAATTAAAATTAATTTTACTCTATTTTTTATTCTTTTATTTTATTTTAATTTATTTTATTTTAATTTATTTTATTTTATTTTATTTTATTTTGTTCTATTTTTTACTCTTTTATTTTATTTTATTTTATTTTATTTTATATTTCTATATTTTATTCTATTTTTTTTTATTTTATTTTATTTATTTTTTTTTAAATGTAATTTAATTTGGTTTAATTAATTTAATTTTCTAAAATTGATTTAATATAAGTTTATTTATTTAATTTAATTTATTTTTATTTAATTTAATTTTATTTCACATTTTTACGTTTATTTTATTTTAATTTAGTTTGTTTTATTTTAGTTTAATTTATTTTATTATATTTTATTTATATTATTTTAATTTAATTCAATTTAATTTAGCTTAATTTAATTTACTCTTATTTAATTTAATTTTCTAAATTTGATTTAATATAAATTTATATATTTACTTTAATTTATTTTTATTTAATTCAATTTTATTTCACATTTTTTTCGTTCATTTTATTCTATTTTATTTTATTTTATTTAACTTAATTTTTTTGTTTAATTTTATTTTATTTTATTGTGTTTTATTTATTTTTATTTAATTTACATTTATTTCACATTTTTTCGTTTATTTTATTTTATTCTATTTTATTTTATTTTATTTCATTTTATTTTATTTTATTTTATTGTGTTTTATTTATTTTTATTTAATTTAATTTTATTTATTTAATTTTATACATTTTTTTTTTATTTTACTTTATTTGTTTTTATTTTGTTTGATTTTATTTCATTTTATCTTATTTTTTTTTAGTTTTTATTTATATTTTATTTTATTTTGTCACTCCGTAGGCATGCTCCTTTTCTCAGCATCATGCAGTTTCCTATATTGTAGTTGTGTTTTATTTTCGCCACTGACGTTGTTTGCTATTTATATCCGATACGTGCCTTAAGGGCCCTCAAAATGAACGTATGGCCATGAGACGACGACGACGAAGAGGGAAAATGTCAAAAAATTGCAATAGTACACATAACTTTATCCTGGCAGCCGGTGGTAACTGAGTTACAGCGTAAAATTGTTTACAGCTTTAGCTGCCACCAACGTTTGTACATAAAAATGTATGTTGTTGGCATTTATGTATCTGAATATTATATAAAAGTGCAAAAAATAACTGCTTAACCCTTCTTGTTTACGCAAATAGCAAAGTGGAAGAAACTTTCATCCGCCTGCATTTGTGCAAGAAAAAATAAGAAGAAGACTGTTGCAGCAACTTGAGCTGCAGGCAAGAGTTTACCCGTTGATTATAAGCGCCACTACGGTGGTTTTAAAGGAAGTAACAGCAGTAAAGTTAGGTTAGTGTGGCTCAGTTGGCGTACAGTAAAATAATTTATGAAAAATAATGTTAAAAGTTGCTGGAAGTGATGCTTTTGAGGGCTTTGAGATGCTATGTGCGCTTTATATCTGTTAATTCTATAGTCGTCGCCAAGCTATCAAAATTTTTTCGAAAGAAAAGAAAATTATTGGGATAAACGAAATTTTAAGACAATAATGTACTCTATTTGAGCTTCAAAAACAATTTTTAGAGTCATAAAAATTCATATTCTAAGACTTGTAGAAATGAAAACTCGAGATAACGTTCCATAGAGTTCTGCCCAAGCTTTCGAATCTGCTCGACGCATGAACGCTAAAATTCCTCTAGCTTCTAAAATATGTTGAATTGGTCACTGAAATTTTGAAGACATATTCTTGGATAGTTTTAGAATAGATTTAAGAAAATAAAATGCATTTTTTTAAGTCTCTAAAGCAGACAACTGCCTAAAAAAATGATTGATATCCAAAAAGCGCTTTTAAAAATATTAAAAAATATTCACAACTCTAAACATCTCAAAACACTGTACTACGACTAAAGAATCAAGTGCTTAGCATCTTATTTAATATTCTGCGCAACTAAGCCTCATATATCTTTAATACAATTCCACAAACCGTTATTGTTTCTTGTGCAGTTTTTCTAGCAGTGAACCGGCAAAAAAAAACTAAGTCAAGGTTTTTCGCTCATTTTCATGCTGTAAATTATGGCGAATGGAAATTTTAGACAGGTACGAAGGAGTGCAATATGTAATAATAATAATAAATGTAGCAACAAAAAAGTAACCACCAAAAAAAAATGTATCTTCCAAAAGATTACGCAGTGGCAAAATTATGAGTGTAAGCAGCAAAGGTGTACATACATATGTATACCTATATGCATGTAGCGGTACTATTGCAGCTTCCCTGCACAGCTGCTTAAATGTCTACGCTGACATTTATTGTTTTAGGTTTTGAATTATTTTGAGTTATTTTGTAATATTTTCTTATTTCCTTTTTTCATTGAATTTCTACGCCATTTATTTTTGCCATCATTCTTTATTATTCCTGCATTTATTTTTATTTTTTATTTAATTTAATTTTTGTAGCCGGTTTTGCAACTGGCGCCGCATAAATTAGAGTTGGTCATTTGCTTTTGTTTGTTTTTTGTTTAGTTTTTATTTTCTGATTTGCATTTTTTATTGAATTTTTATCCCATTTCAGATGGTTTGTAATATTTATATTTTTCTTTATTTGTAAATATTTATATTATTTATTATTATTTTTTCTTTTCAAATAAGCATGCATTGAATTTTGTAAATGAATGACAATATTTTTCTTTCAATTTAATTTTTATTATACATATATTTATGTGATTTATATAATTTCTATAGTGGCATGGCCGAGGCATTGAGCTGATGACCTTGTTGTGGCTTTGCATGAAAGCCATGTATGTACATATATATTTTCATAAATTTTATTTATATGTATTTTAGATTAATATATGTATGTATCACTCTTTAAAACATGCTTGAGTATTATTTTTTTTTAATTCAAGAACTCTTCTGATATCTTCACTTTTATACCCTTCAACGGAGCATCATCCGTGTAGCCAAACGAAGTAGTTTAAAGCTATTTATCAACTAGTCTGCCAATACCGAGATATACTATGAGTTGTTAATTGTTAGTTTTCGGTCAGAAATATCAGTTTCATACTAGTTTCATACTGTATAAAAACTGGACCAGTTGATTTTGGACCAAAATGGTGTTATCTTTGTTTTAAACAGAATAAGAGAGAAAATAAAGTGATAATTGTAATAAATAATTCAACAAATTATTTTATATTAAACGATTTTATCTGATATTGTCATAAACTTTCTAAAATGTATAATAAAAAAATTTAATAACACGAAGATGTGATATGAGCTTGCAATTGCCAGTTTTCAGTCAAAAGTATACCAGTTTCATACTAGTTTAACATGAACAAAAATACAAATAGTTTGTTTTGAACCAAAATAAAAGTAAATTATATAAAAAAATAAATATTCAACATAATATTATTTAGCAATCCATTGTTTTTAATTTTTATTTCTACAGCCAGTTTAGAATATTCATTCTTAATTTTATGATAAAAATTTTAAACGCGAATGTTAGTTGAAAGAATGAGTAAAATAATCTCATCAGGTGTGTATGTTCGTTTACGAGATCATTTCTTAAAGAGCTCACAAGGGCTGTATATGAGGAAACGGTGGGTATATATGAGCGAAGACAGACACAGTGGGAAGTTAAGTTGCATAGAACATTCGTTAATGAGGCGTGAAGTGAAAACAGTGAGCTGTGTATACAGCAGAATTGTATAATTAGTACGCTTGGCAATTAAGCAAAGTACGAGTTTTTGAAAAATATTGATTTAAAATAAATAAATTTGGTGACTTTTATTTATCAATTCAGTGAGTTAAACCGAAATATTAATATTAATTTGTTTTAATATTTCTGAGAGAATAATACAAAAAAGAAATATAAAATAAATTAAAATGAGTTTAATCAGTAGCTTTGTAATTAGTACCCGTCTGGTTCTTCCTTTGACTAGTAAGATATCAGTTAGAAAATTCTAGTAATAAACTTGTATTTTTCAGACTAGTTTCAGTTTACACTGCTGCTCAGATGCTGAAGTAGTTTATGTATTTACTTATATACATATATATATTAAAAAAGATATTTATGTATACATATGTAATTGTTTTTATATACATATAAAGATTAACATAAATTATATGGCTTCACAATTCCATAACTAAATCATAATTACACGCATGCAAGTAAAGTTAGATACAGAATTGCATTTGTATGACCGCAGACTAGTTTTTTCCCTCTCTCTCTCTCTCTCTCTCGCTTAATCCACATACTTGTGCGTATCAAATATGTATATGAAAAGTACTTAAGTTGGCTTGAGTTATGCTGAGTGCAGCCCTACTTGGCTTTGTATATGTTGTTTTTTTTTTACTTGTCTAACACAAGTACAGTAATAACACCCACACTAACATATCTGCAGGCATCTATGCAAATATAAAATTTCATTAGAAAAGATTTTCTATATTTATATACTCGTACTTTCAAAGTACTCACTATGTTTTGGCTTAGCTGTAGTTGAATGATAATAAAAACCCGACAAAAGTGTGTTGAGTATGCAAAAAGTGAAAGTAAAAAAGGAAGAGAAAAAAGTGTAGAAAATGTAATGAATGCTTGGCTATTGTAAAATATAAAAATATAGCTCGGTATGTGTGCTATTTTACAAGTTTATTACTATTTGTTAAGTATGGGCACGTGTCGTTTATATGTACGAATGTAGCTGTGGTAGTTGATGTGACTCTCCGGGAATTGTGAAGGTGAAAGGGAAGTTAGGAATATTACATACAGCATACATTTTTTAAGTAATTTCTTAAATTGAGGACGGATTACTGCATATCCTTCACTGATCTCGTGATTGATTTCAAAGTGGTTATTACCGAAAGGAACCATTGGAACAGAGTTGTTCCAACATATGCAGATCCGACCCATTTACATATGGATGGGTCGAAATTAGGCAGCAGGAGCAGTAGTGGAATCTTCTTAAAGTTCTTTTGTCTGCTGGCGATCATACATAAGGTCGTTAAGAGACCTATGGAGCAGCGTGGATAGTAGACATACTAAACTGTTTCTCGCATTGAGCGAGCATTTGTATTGTGTATTAACGGAGCTTCTACCCCTGAAATATTATCTCCATAAGCTTGGTAAATGGAAACTGCTCAGTTCATTTGGAGAGGTCTCGTCTGGACCCCGGGTCGAAGACATCTTTTTTGTCTACCCTGAAGTTAAAACCTCTTAACGAGTCCTCCTAACTTTTGATATGGTAGTGGAGGCAGTGTGCAATAGAAGCACTTGTAAAAGGGACCCGTTACCATGTGGACCTTTTCTTCCGTCTCAAGGAATCTCACATCGAAACTGATTTAACTTATTCAACGATGTGAACCATAGTACCGGTTCTAAGCAGCATAGTTGACACGAATTTTATCCGGCTAGGGGCTGTAATCCTGTTGGCGATGCCGCTACAACAGCAAAAAATAAAAAACGTAGTGCTCGACAATACTTTTCTCTCCTACCTACTAGCCTTAAACTTGTGCTCGATTTAGCGGAGACACTTCTTCACTTGTGTCGCAAGAACCTGTATTCTTAGTCCCTTTTGCCTCGGAAGGTAGTGTTACTAGCCTCAAAGGGTATATCAATCAAGTCTTGTAATGGGGGGTTTCCCCTTTTCTTTAATGAACCGGCAACTGCAATAAAACCTCAACATATTCTTACTCGGTATCCAAGTCTTCACGTCCACGTCCATCAAAATTTATATCGACCGGGTCAGAATGACGAGTTGAATTCACTTAGCCGCGTCCGTGTATTCGTCTGTAAGTCTGTACATTTTTGTGTACGCAAACCAGTCCCACAGTTTTTGGATTATTTCAACCAAGCATAGTACCCAAAACCGTCCAGTTCGTACCACTTTAGCATATACATATACGACCGATTTTTTAAATTTTCGATTTTTGACCATAAATTTATCGAAAAATAGCATCGGAGAGCGTGAAATTTGGTATTCTGCACACATATGATGAATTATACATTGATGCTGAGAATTGCCGAAATCGGAAGACTCTATATCACATAGCCCCCATACAACCGATTTTCTTCAGATATGTTGTTTTGGGTGAACAAATCCATCAAAAAAGCATATAGGAGTATGAAATTTGGCATTATAGATTCGTGTCTACAAATAATTATTGTCACCGAAAATCATAGAAATCGGAAGCCTATATCACATAGACCCCATACAACCGATTCGTTCAGATACGAGGTTTTTGGTAGAAATTCCGTCAAAAAAGCATTTAAGGTCATGATATTTGGTATACTGATCTGGTATTTACTAGTAATCACTGTCACCGAAAATCATCGAAATCGGAAGACTATATCATGAAGCTCCCATACAACCGATTCGTTCAGATATGAGATTTTTGGTCGAAATTCCGTCAAAAAAGTATCTAAGGTCATGATTTTAGGTATACTGCTCTGGTATTTACTAATAATTATTGTCACCAAAAATCATCGAAATCGGAAGACTATATCATATAGCTGCCATACAACCGATCCGTTCAGATACTAGGTTTTTGGTCGAAATTCCGTCAAAAAGGCATTTAAGGTAATTATATTTGGTATACTGCTCTGGTATTTACTAATAATTTTTATCACCGAAAATCCCCGAAATCGAAGAACTATATCATGTAGCCACTATACAATCGATCCGTTCAGATATGAGGCTTCTGGTCAGGACTTGGTATTCTAAAATGAATTAGCATAAATTTTATATTACCATGACTGTAGATAGTTTTTTTTTTGTTCAAATGACTCTCTCAGCTCTGTTATATAAAGATAAAACAGATGCAAGACAAACCGATTTTATCTACTTAAAATAATTAAGATTTATTTACACATGAACGAAACCATAAATAGCAGAGATTCAAAAGACTGAATATTTTTAGAATTTCCCAACATTTATTGCCTTGTATTCACCTAACAAAATCTTGCATTTTTATATTAAATCAACACTTTAGCACAGCTAAGCTGAGCTACATTCAAATGCAACACACAAGAGAGCTTTGGATCGTATGTATTTATATTATATAATGTAATGTAACCGTTAAGCACTAAGCATACAAAAAGAAGCATTCACATGGTCACCACCACCACCACCATCACCACCATATAACCGCAGGCGGGTTTATGTGTATTTGAGTCGCTGAAGATTCTTGTTTATATTTCATTAAAGACATCCTCACCATTTTAAGCTCAATTTAAAAGCAAAGTCTCAAGCGACTGTGACTGTGTGTGGGTTTATGGTAAGTTGATAGCTTACGGTGTGGGTGAGTGTGTGTGTTAAATGGAAGCAAGAGATCTAATACTTGTTGGTTGGCAAATATACAACACAAATATAAGTCGGCAAATATAGTTGTACATATATATGTAAATATATATATATGTATAGTTTGTTATTTCAATAGAATAAAAACTAAACACACTGTAGGTTTTTGCTTTTTTTTTAACTCAGCTCACCACAACAACTTTTGAAAACCTTGTAAAATAATAGCTACTAAAATACGCACAATGAAAGCTACAACAACAACAACATTGCTAACATCAACAATATAGTGCTAATAAAAGCGAAAGTTGTTGCAAAAGCTGATGATTTCACTGTGGCTGCTTCCTCGCCGCCGTGTATCCTTCATGGCCGTGGGGATTTGACAAAAAGCCACATCAGGCAGTCAACCGAATTCGCATGCTGTGCATATTCAAAGTACGTCGCACATGTGTATAGAGATAGTAAGCTAGTGATGTTAAGGACATGAGTTCACAACAACCGGAGCCGGTGTCTTAGTTTCGGAATTAGCTTCCAAAGTTCAGGACATTAGATGAACTATTTTGGAGTCATAAGTCTTTACATGCTTCTGTGTATAAAAAGACTGCTTGGAATAAAAGCCCACGGACAAATTGAAGGAAGAGCTTGACCGAAAAACGCTTCAGCGCTCATTATATAAATGAGAAGACAATACTTAGATAATAGTTTCGTTTCTAGCTGTTAGTCTCTTTGACCTTAGTGATACCTAGAAGTGGTTATCTCTACTCGGGGTAGGGTTCTAAGTTACAAAATTTGAAAAAGGAGCCACTTGTATCTGAGCAAACTGAATAAATTGAAATTAGTTTGTCTGAATTGAAGTACGGAACTTAAGTGGTCTAATTTGCTTAAGCTTTTACGGGGTCTGAGCTCTGTACATTGTACCTCCCTCTGAGAAAAGGTTATAAGATGAAACCAGTTGCAGTCATAAGTGGGGCACACGATGTATCGGCGTAGCATGTATAAAGGTAACGAGCAGTTGGATATTATAGAGTTCAAATATTTTCAATACACTTTGTCGCGGGAAGATATCCCTAATTAGATGTAGTCCCAAGTGGGGTGTAATATAAATTTTTAGAAATAATAGGGAAGATAGTTGTTTGAAGGATTAACACCCATCTCAATGGAACTAGGGTCAGTAAGGGGAAATCTCTTGGACGTATCGAAGCTTTGGAACCGAGCCCTTAACTGTTTTCAAGTCAAGGACGCATCAGCATATCAGTTACTGAGTCGGAATGAGGTCGAAGCCGATTTTTAAAGTTCATTTTAGCAGTAGCCAAGAAGTAACCCCACAGTCTGCACCAATTATGTGGGTTTAGCCCTCAAAATATCACTGTTTAGTTTGAGTGAAGGACTTACGAACTGACAACGAAATGTACGGACCTTATCAGTGTCGGCTTAGACCTGGTAGATCCACTACAGACCAGCTGTTCATAATGTGCCAAGTTCTGGAGCAGATCCGTCGATTTTTAATTTGCCTACCACAGCACAGAAACGATCTGTCTCTTTCCGCTATTTCTGCATCTTTTATTCCCACCAACAATAATTTCTCACAATAAGTGGTACTTTGGACTAAGCAGACAATTAAAGCCCTCTGTCGCCGAACAAAGTGCAAGTTTTACAACTCATTCATGCCTTCGTGCTGTTGCTGTATGGTGTAGAGATTTGGAAGATAACAATATTCCATGAGTCAGCTTTAGGTGTCTTCAAGGGAAAGGTCTTGCGGAAGATGTATGGTCCAGAAGCGTATAAATGAAGAGACTACTGCGGACTATGAAGACAACGAGCTGTACACAAGACATGGTACAGTAAAAGGAGGTCATTAACTCAGATGGACTGAGACCGGTCACTCTTGCCAACAGGTGCTACTTTGGACTGAGTAGGCAATTGAAAAGTAAAGTCCTCTCTCGGCGAACGAAAACCAAACTCTAGAAGTCGCTCATCATAACGGTCCTACTATATGGCGCAGAAGCGTGGACGATGACAACATCTGATGAGTCGGCTCTAGGAGTCGTCGAGAGAAAAGTTTTGCGAACGATTTATGCGAATGAAGAGACAGCGACTACGCTGGCTAGGCCATGTCGTCGGAATGGATGAAGGTACTCCAGCTTTGAAAGTATTCGTTGCAGTACCCGGTGGTGGAAGCAGAGGAAGAGGAAGACCTCCACTCCGTTGGAAGGATCAGGGGGAGAGTGATCTGGCCTCACTTGGTATTTCCAACTGGCGCCAGAAAGCGAAAAGAAGAGAAGAATGGCGCTCTTATAATGATTCGGCTATAATCGCGTAAGCGGTGCCAACGCCAATAAAGAAGAAGAAGAAGAGGTTACAAATAGCCAATTATATACATACATATAAGCCAAAGAAAGACGGCTTCAGCTGAAGAGACTCGAACATGAAGAACATTACCTCTGCTACTTCTCGGCCCGGTTTGGCTGCAGAAAATGTTTGTGTGTTTCATAAAGTCCACTTAATGGTTTGAGAAGCTAGTAAGAGGACAGAAATCTTCTTCCCCTGCCCAATAGTTATATCTCAGCGGGCCGGTGGACTAGCTGCCTACAGAGGTGTGATCAAGAAATCACAATGACTCAACACAATTCAAATCAACTTATGGAACCGAATTATTTACAACTTTTTCATCAAGACGTCAATAGAAACAAACTGCGATAGACCTATGCAAAGTGCTCTATCCGTCGAGCCTACATGACAGCAGGGTCAGCTCAGGTTTTTTTTTACTGAAATTGTAGCCCGAGCACTTTTTGCGGTTTGAGCTGGAAGTTTGTCATGAAGATTCGTTACATCAGTAACATATACATATGCATATATGTACACACATACGAGTACATATATAATATTTACCAAAAGCTTCGCTCATAATTGCTACTAAGCTGAAGTACATAAATACCACTAGATGCATAAGTCTATGCACATACATAGCATAGGTATATGTATGTACATATATATGTAAATATTCTGCTTTAGTTTCTAAATCCAGTGCCACCCTAAGCTGTGCTGTGCTATGCTGTGCTGAACTGAGCCGAGGGAGCTTATACACACTACACCAGCCTACTGATTTGTTGATCTTTGCTTGATGAAACTACTGGTTGTGAGGGTCTTTGTGGGTAGTTTCCACAGCGGTAACGTGTTGTTGTTCTTATTGTTCTGCCTACTACCTTTGGTTTTTGTGCTCTTATCCCCCAGTCCCATTCATGCATTTAACACATTTGCATATGGTAATACTTAGTTGAGTATCGTGTGTGACCAACGGAGAGCAGAACAAAACATAGCAGAGTTTTGCTTTAATTCTTAGTGTAAGAGTTGTTGTTGTTGTTGTACTTTATACTTTGATATTTCTAGGCTAATGAATGTCTAAATCATAGCGTCGGTTCGTGGTTACGTATACGCCATGGCATTGTGGCTTAGGCTGTTCTTGCGGTTCAGTGCATTTCATTACCGTCAATTAAGATGTTAGTTTAACTTGTAGTGTTGTTGCTGTTGTGTAGTGTGATGAAAAGGTGTACAGCTATTATCCGCACGACTTTACATTGTGCATTATATACGAGTATATATTGTTATTTTATTGGCTTTTTGTATGGTAATGAGACTTGGTGTGATGGACCGCAAGATTCATGCCACATTTAACAGGACATGAGTATGCAATTTTGAATTTTATTATAAGAAAGTCGATATCTTGGTATTTAAGAAAATCTTTGGCACAGAAGAGTGACCAAAATCTAATTATAGTCTTGTGCAAAGGGTTAAAAGAATCATTATAAAGCAGCCCAAGTTCAAAAAAAAGGACTAGCCTGACCCCAGAATTTATATACTTTCAGTCTAAAATCTCTGTAGAACAAAATTATGAAGAATTTCAAAAGTGAGTCAAAGCTAATTGCCTATCCGTACGCCTACAGCCACGCGCAAGTTCCTGGGAAGTACTATAAGTGATGGAGAACCCTCCAAAAGCCTTACACCGATCAGACAATTGGAGGTAAAAGCCACTGAAAACGGCATGGTATTTTTCATTTGAAGGCAACCGCCGATGCTGAACGGAGTGGAACTATCACTAATGGACACACCGCAAGCCTCGAAGTACTTCTGGACAGCAGATTGTTGTTGTTGTTCAATGTGGAACAGAGGGCCGGAATAGGTCAGTGGATAATGAGAACTAATTAAACGCTGCACTCGAAAGGCTACTCAATCTACGGCGAGTCGGTGGTAGCTAAACCCGTTACCAAATTAGCGGCATCAGGTGAATTCTCTGTCAAAACCTTTGGACGCAGCGCAAAAAGTAAGGATTAACACGCATAAAGCAAACATGCGGTCTACCAAGTGAACTTTTACACCGATCATCACCCTGCGGAATAGCATACCTGTCTACTGGCGAGGTTCCCACCACAGTCGTGTCTTTATACCGGAATGACCTGAATTTTTGTCCATCCAAGGACTGTCACTCCCGCAACATTCCCCAAAAACTACTTTTGGGGCATATTTTAGCAGCTACAACAACTACAGTGGATTAAAAATGGCTCACACAGTCGTCACTGAAATTCATTGCAGTGACTTGGACCTGAAGCAATACATTAGGCTGGCGAACTACTGTAGTGTTTTCCAGGTAGAAGTCTTCATTGGTTAGCAAAGATCTAATAAGACCGCCGAGTTCATGTGTAAAGGCAGCCAAGGAGGATAAACCAAATGGTTGCTCGCTCGATCTGGTTTGGGCTGCAGAGCGATTTATGGCATTTTCATTTGAGAGCTGGAACTAAAGTCGAATTAATCTATAAAGAACTCAGAAAAAAGTCACTATGTAGAAAAAAGGCGGGGCGCTGCAGCTTTTTACTAACTTGCAAAATTGTTTAATTCTAGTTATCATAATCCATTGGTGTATACACGTATATAACTGAATCTTTGTCTTTTTATAACAAGATTAATTCTCCAATCAAAGCAGGATCGTTTTGCAACCGAACCTGGAAAGACAGTAGTCAGTGGTAGACAGTGATACAATCTGTGTCTGAGACTACCGTGTATAATCGTATTCAGTGCCTGCTGAGCGATTCAAGGCTATGTTGTTCCTGTTGTAGTGGCATCAAACTTAGTTTAAGAACAAGCAAAATCAGTCTTAATAATCGATTTAACCTAACGGAAGGTTCAGTAAAGAGACGTTACGACGGGTTCAGACCATTTGGGAGAGGGGTGTTGATAAGCTAGTTTCGGAGGGCATGCAAAGAAGTGGTTAGTGTCGTGTGAGGACTCGTTGGATGCAGCTTATGCTTGCAGCCAACTCTAGATAGCTACGAATTAAGTCGACTACAATATTCAGATCTTAACTGTGTCATTATTACTTAGATCCATGGGCAATAGGTGGTGGTTGGATTCTGAGTGCGGCAATTAATGGGAAGAGAATTTATAAAGATCTTAACTCGATTAATGGCGCTTGAAGGGGGCCGGCATTACATCCTATTCAGTGGCTCAGTTGTAAAATGTTGTATGGATATCGATTTGAACTCATTCAACACCACGGTATATGAAAGAGTCGACTTTGGTTTTATATAGTACCTATATAAGGCTAGGGGTATATAATTGGTCTTGATTACAACCTGAGGTAATATTAATCCGAACTTCTACTTCAACTTGTGGTATTCGTCTCGATGTTTTCTAACAATTCAAGATATCTACAGTTTTTTCTCAAAACCTCTAAAGGGTGGTGGTTTATTATTTGAGATTAGCCAGGATGCTAATCGGTAATACCCCTGGTAAAGGTTGAGATCCATCGGCATTTAGTATATATTTTTTCAATAATTTGAATATTAGTTAGGTCAGGATTCGAATTCAGAACCCTTCGAGTCGCAATACTACTCAAAAAACTACAGCTTTTGCCTTAAAATTTAATATACTAGCTTTATCTCCTTGAATTTCATCCGCCCATTAAACTGCTTTTTACGAAAAACAAATTTGTTTTTAAAGTTTAAAAATAGTGAAAGAAATCTCAAGGTCATGAAAGTAGTACTATCAACTTTATAAGCATTTGGTAATGACTTCTGGATGTACTGCACCATGATAATCCAAAAGAGCACGAAGCAAAATTTCGACATTTGAACAAACTTGGAGAGCTATTTATGGTCTGGGCTCGTTTGGGTACTATCTATGTGGTTTGTGTCTTCAATAACTACGAGCTCTATATAACCTCAACATGTCAGAATTTTTAAGGAGATCGAACACTTTAAATAAATAGAATGAGGGCAAGTATTTCCTGGACGACAATCGAAGTACTCCCAACTTCGATAAGCGGAAATCTTGTGCTTTACTCACTAAACTCAGCCGATATTCACTACTGTGTTATATAGCCGATGTCGCTCTCTAACCAAAATTGTTACTCAACCCTTCGATAATGCCATACACGCATAATGCTTTATTCATATTCAAGTACATACATATATACTAGTATATGTACGAATATGTGTGCTTAAACTTTTATTAATGGCTTATTTATGTTGACTAAGCACTTGAGATTTCAGTCAGTGGTAATGTAACAGTATTTTGCTTTACCCTGCAAGCAATAATAAAAATAAATACTTTACAACACAAACTATGGTAATAAAGATACATAACCTCAAAAGTAAGCAGCAACGGCAACAACAACAGCCATAATAATAACAATAATAATAATGTTGTAACAACAATAACGAAGAGTAAGATAACATTTTAATTGCCAACAACAACAACAAAGTTTATATGTATTTTAACGGTGTTGAAGTGGCCATTAAAAATTATCTTCTGTAAAACAGTAGCAGGAGTTCGATACACAGGCAAAATACACAAACAAATGCACATATCTACATACCTATGTATGTATATAGGAGTTGACTTTAAAAAGTGTATATGAGTTAAATATGTAAATAGCATGTTAAATACAGACATTAACTCGTTGCCATACTCGTATGTCAGACATACAAATAAAAAGAGGTATGTACCTTCGAGCGTAATAAAGCAATTTACAGTTACTGAAGAAAAATTATTTACTTTCTTTCAAAAAATCGCCGGTTTTTTTTGGGCCAACCCAATACTTTTCTAATATAAATCTTACTTTGATTACCTGCGTCCACATTTAATTTAATACTCCACTACGCACGTACGGGGCTTTCAAAATTTTATTAGCTTGAATTTCATGACAAATGTCATAAAATCTTTATTAAATGTCTTTTATGACAAATGTGCGTCAGATAGCGTTTACTGATGCCAAGTTGTTTGAAATTGCCACTTACTAAAGACACTAGGCCCTGCATAACTCAATTAGAATGCATATAGTATACGCAGGAAACCAAGAAAAAAATATATGTATATATACATATGTATGTATTAAATTCGAAACGAAGAGAAAGGAAAAGTAATAAAATGCATTTTCCATTTCGTGAGTAAACAAGCATAGCAACAGGAAATACAAGTGAAAACAATAAAAAAAACAAAAGATTACGCGCAACATTTACACAAATACATATTCCTTTTTATCGGATAATACCGGAAAAGGAAGGTAATAAACTCAAATCATCTGCGTGTAATAAGATTTGCTGTCAAATCGTTTTCCACCTTTCCGTCAAGCAAGCAACACTCATTTATTACACAAAATTTTATTGCGCTCTATAAGGCGCATAAATATGCATAATTTTATTACCACTGTTGCACAACAAGAAATAAAAAATATGTATACATACGTATATATGAGTATAGGTATATGCGCTCACTTTTATGTGTTTTACTTATTCGTTTTTAATTCTCTTCGTTTTTGTTTTATTTTAAAATCTTTTTGTTATTTTTCCCCCAACATTATGCTTCAATATATTCATATTTGATTTTACACAATCTCAAGTGTCCATTTTACAATGTCATGAAAATTTTTTTTTTTTTCGTTGTTCCTGTTGCGCTCACTATTACGCATACTTTACCGTACTTCTCTGCCACGCTCTGCATTCTCAATGACATTTTATGACAATTCATTGTCATATAATAAATCATGTTATGACTTGCAGTTTTACAAATGCAGCTTGCAACAAATACTACAGTTGCCTGTAAACTCTGTAAACTGTGACGCGTGAGTTGTGTTTGGTGGGAGATGAGAGCGCGCCTAACTGGACGTGAATGAGTAGGCAATTTTATTTTCATATTTCATTCATTTTATTATATGCAAACTGTTGCACGTGGTTTTTAATAGAATTTTATGCGTTTATATTTGGCTTGTGAAAATATATATGTATTAAATATTAATAAAAAAAAAATTAAAAAATAAAATTACTTTAATTTAAGCCACGTGTAAAAAATTCAGCTGACATAGCATCACTTACATATAAATATTTAAAACAGCCATTACTTAATTAACGAACGCCAAACTGAATTTTAAATTAAATAAATCACGCTAGAATAAATGCTTGTATATTTGAACACGTGTTACGTATTGTGATTCATACGCATTAAAATTCAATGCATGAAATATTCATATTTGTTGCATGGAATGAAAACAAACTTTGCCAAGCAACATAAATATTTGTGCAGTGTGTTAAGTAGTGTGTAAAATGCAGTATAATTGTAATATTAAAGTATAATATTATAATAAAATATTTATAAAATATATAAATGAATGATAATAAGTAGCACAAAACTGGAACAAAAATATATGAAAATAATGCACAAAAAATAATAGAAATGCAAAAAAAAAAGAGAAATGAGTGAAAGTTAAAAAAAAACAGAGAGAAAAAATATTCGCTTTTAATAAATTTTGTGTCGAAATTATGGATTCAATCCAGGATTTATAAAATACAAGTTTACGACAACCGTTGACGTCACCGAACCTACTTCGTCATATACTATGTACAGTGGGCGAAACCTGATATATATATTACCAATGAAAGTAATTTTATCCTTTAAATAATATATATGTATGTATTTTATTCTAATAAAATAAATGTGGGAAAAATTGTCATATACAAAAGAAAATACAAATTATAAAATTATTTTCAGCATATGAAGAAAATATTTGAAAATCGGTTTTTATATTAAATACAATATTTTATAATAATTCGCGTTCGCTTGGAATTTTAATAATTTTTAACGCTTTTGATTTTATTTTCTCATGCCATTCGTATTACATGACACCAAAAATTAGTAATTATATAATAGTAATTTAAAAAAAAAATAGATAATATTAATTTTTATAATATAAAATTTTTTGAAAATTAAAATACGTTTGTTCGACATAAAACTATGCGGGACCTTTAATTGTGATTGTTATTAATTTTGAAAAATTTTAATGCAAGGCTTTAGAATTTTATAGTATAAATGTAACATTGTTTTATAGATAAAATTTTGCTAATTTAATTTAAAATCTTCGGCAACCCACAAAATTGAACCAACTTTGCTAATAAACATATGATTTCGCTATTGTCGTAATCTTCTATTCTATAAACCTTGGATTCAACTAGATAATAATTGTTTCATAGACGTAAAATAGCTAGCAAAGTGAAATTTTTCTATGAAAATATTTTTATCAACTTTTTCATACAAATATTCATACAAAAATTAGTTTGTTTATACAACCTACTAAACGCTCCAACTTTCCAATATCATTTTTTTTTCCATATTCACAAAAGTGCTTATAAACATTTACGCAAATTTTCAACCATTCACCGCCATTATATGGTGCATACATACAAACAAACATACATACAAATGTATATTTCACATTTATTTGCAAATTTTTCCCTTAAAACAACTGTTAGTTCGCTTACCACATTTCACTCCATTTCCATTTGCATATTTGCATTTTAGTTGTGCAAACAATTTGGACTATACAAACACTTAGGGATGCATACATACATATATGTATATGTAAGCTGTTCAAAGTGGAGTGTGTGGCTAACAAAAAAAAAAAAAAACAGAAAAAAACTTTTTTTTCTACTAAAGTTTTATGCCATTTTTTCATTTCCTCCACATTTATTCGTATTTTTACTGCTGCATTTTTTTTGTTTTTTTTTTTTTGTTTTTTGTTTTTTGGTGTTTGAATTATGTAATGCTGATTTTTTTTTCGTTTTGCGTATAAATACTTTTGTATGGTATATATGTAAGTATTTTGCAGCCTTCAGCTTGCATTTAACATTTTGTGAAGTTATGCCTGAGGAGACTATCTTCATAACAGATAAAAAGCCATGTGCAGTAGACATATTTATTTATTTATTTTACTATTTCATATTTTTGCCTTATTTATTTATCTTTCGTTGATGACAGATAAATAAGATGTCGGGCCAAGACGTTCATAAAAAATGGTACATAAATTATACAAATTTCCAAAAGTTTCTAGACATGTGTTTTCTAATGGAATCTCTTTACACATACACACGGTTAAAGACTCCTGTGCCATTTAATTTTTGGCAAAGGAGCTGGAAAAAGTGAGGTTAGACTGAGCTAAAGGTTGTTTGCATGGGATATGAAGTAAGAAAATGATGAAAATATATACATATGTATGTATTTAATATTTTTTTGAATTTTTTAGTAAATTTATATTTATTTATTTATTGAGATAAATTTTGTCTGCGCAAAAATTTAATGGCAATCTATGAAGGGTAGGCAGCTACTGATATACTTAGCTACTTTTACTGGAAAATATGACAATGCTGGACAACTGATATGAATATGTGGAAGATACCATTTATAGTGGCTCAGTATTTGACTACTATTTACCTGTAAGTCACCAAATACACGTATCTTTTGGACAGCAAACAAATGTCAAGCTAGAAAGAGATGCCGATCCCTCTGCGGGTTGTGTGTTGAGTTTGAGATCCATAACAGAAAAAAAACTCAATATAATCAGCGTAGGATGAGAGATAAACAACACACACAACTAGTTGATATACTCGAAACTATTAAGGCTGCTCAATCCATAAAAAAAGTGCGATACACGGGGTAACAGAGCAAGAAGGTGGGTCCCTTTGAAATATACTTCACGGATCACTTAAAGCAACTAAAATTTGGTGTAGAATTTGTGGTGGGCGTGAGAAGAATTCGCCATGGAGTACTAGCATTCATGCCTCTGGATGACCGTTTAGCCTTAATCCGCTTCAGATTAAAGTTCATTAACACATCGCAGACACATGAGCAGTACGATGTGCTAAAATATTTCTTCTATCAGCGCTTGGAATGCAGTTACGAGTAACGATATCAGCCACGATGTCAAAATCTAAGCGTATCAATACCAGGTTGGCCATAAAGGTGACATAGAAACAAGAGTCGAAAAATTTGGCCTCCATGACGAAACATCTTCAACTAGGGCGAGACTAATAATCTACGCCGGTACGCGAAATATGGTTATGGCGCAAGGAAATTCATCAAGCTATACACATGTCAGATATGGGATCGAAAATCTGGCATACACATCGATCATATTATGATTGACGGAAGACACGTTTCCAGTGTTCCAAATACTACGGAACGATGGCTCGGATGACTATTTTGTCCAAGCAAAGACGATTGTCTTGCCATCCATCAACAAACAGGGCCTGCAGCCAGCTGGTCTCGCTGGTTCTCTCTGCCAGCACTCATCAACAACTTGATATAGGACAATCGTGGGACGAGAAACACTTGCTTTTCGATAATGTGGAAAGGAGATTACAACACTCAAAGCAACACTGGCTAGGTCTTGCCATATCATTAGGTTGAAACATTCTAACTTTAAAATTTTTCGATGGCATACTTGCTGGTAGGAGCAAAATGAGAAGACAACCACCACACCATTGGAATAATCAAGTGAAGAGCGCCTAACTAATTGTTGTAGTTTCGGCTATAATTACTTAAGAAAGATATTTTATACATTTATTTTATTTATTTATTATATTTAAGTACAAAATCTTGGTTCTCAAAACTATTTGCTTATTTATTTTTTATAGCCAAACATAATTTTTTTTTCTATTAATTTGCTTAATTGTTTAGCCTTGTCTAATTCACACTCTCAGCTCTACATTTGCACTCATAAAATAAAATATTTTATTTATACACGTTATTTATTCCCTTGAGCTGCTTTCGGGGTACTTAAACACTTCACCCTAAATATTGTGTTTTCACGTATATATATATAAATATTTTATTAGCTAAGTATTCATATATACTTATTGCTATTATCTTTGTCATTGCATTTGTTTATTGTATTTACCATACCTAATTTATATAATCGCTTTGCGTCACTTTGTCGCATAATGAAATACATAGCAATTATTTATTTATTATGGTCGCGCTGCAGCAGTCAGTTTAATAGCTCATTAGCGTCGTCGCGTCTACATGTTCGTGCATTAATGCTTATTTGATATTTATTTATGGTAAATATTTTGTATCGAATTTTTTTTTTTGGTTATAACAACAGTCTCTTTAGAGAATAAAATGTGGATTATTATTTCGTAGTAGTATTAGTGTTCTGTATCACAGCAACCGAAGGCCACAAGGACAATTCTTCGTGCTCGGTAGCCTACATTTTCTTGCATATTCATAAATCGTAGCAAAATTATGATTTTTTTTGGTTATGCGATTTTCATATCATCGTGTTATTAACTCAAATAAGCGTATGTTTGTTTCACAACAGCTATATTAACATATTTTAAAATTCACATAACCTCACATACAGACGTTTAAAAACAAGTAATTGCTATTAAAAACGACTTAAGCTGCGAATTTGCTTACAAGACACGTACAGCAGGCAATATGTAAGTATGTAGGCAAGAAAGTCAACCCTCCAGTTCTCATTGTAAGCGTTGAGTATTGTTTTGTACCATGAAATATTTCACGCTTAAAAGACGACACAAATGTGAAAGTAAATGTCAGCTAGTCGCTTTAGCTGTATTTTTTTCAAACCGTGGCGCATTTGTGTCACATTAACGGCAATTGTTAGGCATTTACAGCAAATATGGCAGAAAATTTACGTAAGGAGATGCTGAGAGTTGGGGAGATAAAAATACTTTATTTTATTCTATTCTTTTTTATTTTATTTAAATTTAATTATATATTTTATTTTTTTACTTTTTTTTAATTTTATTATTATGTTATTTTATTTTTCTTTATTTTATTTTAATTTTATTGTATTTTGTGTTTGTTATTTTATTTTAGTTTATTTTATTTTTTTTTAAATTTATTTAGTTTTTCCTGTTCTTTAGGTTGTTTTATTTTCTTTTATTTTAAATTTGTTATATTTTATGATTTTTAATTTATTTTGCTCCATTTCTTTACTTTTAAATTTATTTTGTTTTATTTTTTTGTATTTTTTATTTTTTTTTACTTTTTTTTAGTTTATCTTATTTTATTTTATTTCGTTTTATTTTATTCTACTTTAATTTATTTTATTTTACTTAGTTTTAATTTATTGTAAGTTATTTTTGATATTTTTTTTTTAATTTTTTTATTTCATTTTTTTTTTAATTTTATTTAATTCATTTTATATAATTTTATTTTATTATGTTTAATTTTAGTTTAATTCGTTTTAGTTTGTTTGGTTTTGTTTCGTTTTATTTGGTTTTTTTTTATTTCGTTTTATTTTATTTCTTTTATTTTAATATTTCATTTTAATTTGTTTTATATTACTTCACTCTATAATATTTTTTTTATACATTTTATTTTATTTTAATTTAATTCATATCATTTTGTTTTATATTGTTCTATTTGAATTACTTTACTTAATTTTTTTATTTTATTTCATTTCGATTATTTTATTTTATTTAAATTTATTTTTTTTTATTTTATTTTTTTTTATTTTTTTTATATATTTTATTTTAATTTATCTCATTTTATTTTATTTTATTTCATTTTGACTTATTTCTTTTTAATTAAATTTAATTATTATTATTTATTTCATTTCATTTTATTTCATTTTCTTTATTTTAGCTTATTTTAATTTATTTCATTTTTATTTTTTACTTAATTTATTTTAATGAATTTTATTTTATTTCATTTTATTTTAAGGTATCTAATTCTATTTTATTTTATTTATATTTGTTTAAATTTAATTATTTATTTAATTTAATTTTATTCTATTTCATTTCATTTTACTTTATCTAATTTTATTTAAATTTATTTTGTTTTACTTAATTACATTTTAATTTAATTAGCTATTTTATTTTATTTTATTTTATTTCATTTCATTTCATTTCGCTGCATTTCATTTCATTTTATTTTATTTAAGTTTATTTTATTTTATTTATTGTTTTAGTTTATTTTATTTAATTAATATTATTTTTCATTTTATTCTAATGTATTAAATTTTATTAATTAAATTTTAATCATTTATTTTTGTATTTCATCTTATTTTATAAAGTTTATTTTATTTTATTTTAATTTAAGTTTAATTATTTATATCATTTTATTTTATTTATTCCATTTTATTTTATTTTTAATTTTATTTAAATTATTGTATTTCCTTTTATTTCATTTCATTTTTTTTTATTTTATTGTATTTTATATGAAAGTTTTTAATTTTCTTGTTTTTTATTTTATTTTGTTTTCCTCTATTGTATTTTATGTTAATTTATTTCGTTTTGTTTCATTTTATTTTACTTTACTTAATTTTGCTTTACTTTCATTTTATACTATTATTATATGTTAGGTATTTTATTACATTTTTATTTTGGTTTTTACTCTTTTTCATTAAATTTTAATTTTTAATTTTTAATTTTGGTAATGTCTTTTTGATTTAATTTAGTCATAAAATAACTATCACTCATTAGTTTTCCCATAAATTCATTTAATTCATATTTTAATGTATACATTTGTTAAAACATATTCTTTTTAAATTCCAAAGTTATTAAAAATACCAATTAAACTTGCCATTTCAGAAATGTCAAAAATATTTCACATTCCTAAAGTAATAATTTAGTTAAGTGTGTACGTATGGGTAGAAACCTAATTTGAAAGCCATCTCATAGTTCATATTCCGTTTATATTGCAGCTACACATAGCTTATGTGTGCTTTTATTCAGTTTATATATATGTCAATTAATGTCACATAATTTGCTAACTAAAAACTGATGTTTGACGATTTTAAGCTTGTTTTATTAGAAATATGTATAGTAAATTTTGGCCAACATAGCGTATGAGTGATTTAAGTGTATTAGTGGTGAAGTGTGTATTAAAATCAATACCAGCACATATCAACGTGTCAATTATTTAAAATATATTTTTTTAATAGAGTAATGTGGAATTTGAATAACATTGTGTTATTTTTTAATGCGCGTGTTTAGTTATTGTTTTGTTATGAAAAATACTTTTGGTTATTTTTACTACATACATATGTTTGTATACTATTTCGAAGACAACATATGATTTGTGTTTCAGAACGAAAATGTACTTTGGTATTTTATGAATTCCGGGGATTTTTATTACAACTCCATGCTGAATACGAATATACTAAGAAATTATGCTGGCATGTTCTGGGTAAAGTGTTAAATTGTACGTGGCGTATGAGTGATTTTTAACAGCAGGTTTTTTCAATGCCTTATTTCACAATTTTATTTTAATTGATTTTATGTTATTTTATTTTGTTTTGGTTTAATTGATTTTATGTTATTATTTTTGTATTTGATTGTATCTTATTTTATATTTTTTTGTTTAATTGAAAATTTTTTTATTAAACTTAATTTTTTTATTTTGTTTTTTATCTACTTTTCTTTTGTTTTATTTTGCTTTGTGTTTATTTTATTTTATTTTTTTTTCCTTTTTATATTATTTTGTTTTTTTTTTATTTCATTTTATTTTAAATTAGTTTTATTTTATTTTACTTATTATCCTTTATTTAATTTAATTTTATTTTATTTTATTTTACTTAATTTAAATATATTTTAAGTTCTTTTTGATAATTTTGTTTAATTCAATTTTCTATTTCATTTTATTTTAATTTATTTAACTTCATTTTATATAATTAATTTTATTATGTTTAATTTTATATTAATTCGTTTTATTTTGTTTTGTTTCATTTCGTCTAATTTTGTTTTATTTTATTTCTTTTATTTTAATATTTCCTTTAATTTTGTTTTATATTACTTTTTATTTTTATTATACATTTTATTTTATTTTAATTTAATTTATATCATTTTATTTTATATTGTTTTTTTCTATTTTAATTTCTTTTACTTAATTTCAAGTTATTTTTGATAATTTTTATTAAGTAAATCTTTTTATTTAATTTTATTTAACTTCATTTTATATAATTTTATTTTATTTTGTTTAATTTTATTTTAATTCGTTTATTTTGTTTTGTTTTATTTCGTTTTATTTTGTTTAATTTTATTTCTTTTATTTTATTATTTTATTTTTTTTGGCTTTATTTTATTTTATTTTAAATTACATATGATTTAATTAGTACTCCGGCTCATAGGTTTGCATGTACACTCATACTTTTCTAAACTTTATGCCTTTCCAGATTTCATCACACTCTCATACGTGAAATATCTAAAATCACCTGCTCACTATCAAATTCAAATTTCCCACATTTGAAGTGAGCGCCAGAAGAGTGGAAAAAAACGAAATCATAAAAAGTTTCACTGCCATAAAAAAAAACTTTCAAAAAGTAGCGCAAAAAAGTGTAAATTGTTTCAACACCTGTGCTCTCACGGTTCCACACATAAATTTCTTTTCAAAGGCACTTCGTTGGGCAATTAATTTCTTGTGCACCATGCACTTGTGCAGTTTGGCTGCTGTCGGCTGTTACTGGCTGACGATTTTGAGTAATGCACCGAAATGAAGATGAATTGTCGCTGTTGGCAATTTTCGCAGTTAACGGTTTGGCGAAGTTGTAACAGCTGCTGGATGTGAGAAATTTGCGCCAAATGGGCAGTGATCAATGATAAATGATGGCTGGTGTTACTACATTAAGCATGATGCATTTCTCCTTTATTTTCTTCTCAAAGTAGACATGCTTTACTTACTTTATGGTTTTCTTATTAAATGTATATAATAATAAAGAGTGATGAAATTAATTCCCTAATAAGAAAATACTGTCAAACTAATCACAATATAAAATTAATTTCATTTTTGTGTCATCAATGATAGATGTGTGGTTTATCATCGTATAGCAAAGTGTCGGTATATAATTATTTTTCTTTCTTTGCCTAAGCAATACTTTGGTTGATTTATTTTCTTGCCTGTCAAGGCTGTAATGTTTTATAAGTTTATTGTTTTTACGCTTTGTTTCCCTTAATTTTTTATTTTGTTTATAAATATATTTCTTTATGTTGTGAGGCATTCATTATTGAAGAGTTCAGTAATTTTGCCATAATTAATTACTGGTGTACATAATGAAAGTAGTTTGCTCTTGACTGCTATTGACAGTAAAATTCCAGAAAAATAAATGATTTTTTTTCACATATATACGAGTACATGTATGATGGATGCATATGTGAAAGCAGATTTCGAAATAATATTACATTAAGTTTGTTTTTGTCGAAGTAGTTCAATCCATCTCACCTACACGGCGGTCTGGTTTTTGTTTATTTTATGATAATGATAGACGACAATAAGCCGCAGAAATAATTTTTTGTTTTATATAAAAGAACATTTTTTAACAAAAATAATTTCACCAAAAACTTGGACAAATTTAAGCATTATTGTCAACGGAGTTTAGGAAAATCAAAGATGGTATTGGATGTGTAAGAAAAATGGCAACATGGCAACAACAGTTTTCCTAATAACATTCGCAAACAATAACTTTTTACTTTCATGAAAATTACCAGCACTAGCAAAGTTCAAAAGAGTAACTCGCACAGTACAACCAATTAAAAATATTTTTAATTAATTAGTAACCCCAGATAAAGAAAAGAAAAATGTATAATACAAAGTTTAAGTATTGATTTTCATATAACAGTAACATACAAATAAATTTGCAAGGCGAAAATTGGCAACATTGTCATAAAAAAGTTTCGAAATATTTTCAAACTATAATTTGCATTATGAAAATAAGCAAAAGTATTACAATCGGTAGCAAATTTTAAACTTTATGAAGAAGAAAATTGGCAACATTGCAACAAAAAATGTGAAAATCAGATTTTCTTTGCAAATAACTGCAAATAAGAATATCTCAGTGAAAATGTAGAAGTTTTCTTCAATGATTACGTGAAATTATTTCTATCTTTGAACAACACCGAAAATTGGCAACGTTGCTTAACATACCCAATGTCTATTGGTCCCACTGTCTGAGGCAAAGTTCTTATATTTTCTATTCTTTTTTGGTTATTAAATCTTTTCAGCACTTCAGGCTTATCATTGTCGCTTGGGAGAGATTTAAGGAAAATAAGGTATTGAAAATAATGACTCGAAACTTAATTCAACAGTTTTAAATGCAACAAAATGGACAGAGTTGCTATCGGACTATTGCAATTTTTTCAGGCGGAACCGGCTGCAAAACCAATCCAATGCCAAAGATGCCATCTCAGCACCTGATCAGAGGGATATCGATGTCAAGGCTATCTTTCTTGATGTTCTCTGACTGCGAAGGTCATGCTGATTGATCTTATGTATAACAGAGTATTAAAGTAATTAGATAGGGAAGCCTCGTAGTCGGGAATTTGTATTATTACAACTCGTCTTACTCTGTCCAAAGTGTTATCGATGTGTTTCGCCCATTTTCTTTACAACCTAATTTACTGACTATTCCATAAATAAAATTAAAAAATAAAAATAAAAAAACTATTGAATCGATTACTCTGATAATGAGTGTTTGAGGTTAAAACTTTGAAAAAAGTATTTAGAAACAGTGTTGCCACCCATGCTACAATTGTACTAAATTAAATAAGTTAGCCTATTGAAACGTAAAACGAGATAAGCACTAAGTAATCACTATTTTGTAATAGAATTACCAGAGAATACGAAATTGAAATTAATTAAATTTTTCGTGAGACTGTTTACTGTCTCTATACTCTCACCGCTGTTACTCTTTCCATGAAAAATGTATATAAATACAATTTAGTGAGTGATCCACTTACTTCGATTGCTTATTATTAACAAATACATACTTACATATATATTTATTTGCATGTCATAAACGAAAATTTTTTATTAAACTCTTTCCTACGTCTCAAATTTCATTTTTCACTCATTTTCACTGCTGACATTGGTCGTAATTTGACGACCATTTCGCCTTCACATTATTCAGCGTCAGCACCTATTTTACATACTCCGTCTAGCCAACATTCAGATCAGCCAACGACCGCTATGGTCGCGACGACGCCACAATTGACGACAGTGTCGCCGTCGCCATCGCCATTGCTGTTACCGCCCACAAAATCAGACAGGCGACAATTGAAGGCGAAAAAGGAAATGCTCATTATGACTTGATTGTTGTTGAACTGTATGAAATTTCAAGTATTTCCTTCCGTCCCACACACAATTTGAAAGAGAGAAATGAGAGAAGCGCACAAATGCCTACGGCCTCATTATCACACTGCTGTTGCTGCTACTACTGCTGTTACTGTTACTACTGCTGCTAACGCTGCTGCTACTACTCTTTTGCTCACATTTTACGCGCCATAAACATGCTTACTCATTGTATTGTATTTTTATAATTATGTTATAGTAATTTTGTTTCTTTTTTGTTTTGTTGCTTTTATTATTATTGTATACACAATGAATTGCTGTAATAAAAAGACAGCAGAGAACAACAACAACAGCTATAATTATCGCTCTTTCAACGCTACCGCGCTGACAATGTATTTTGTTATTTTATTCTCTTTCTTTAGTTTTTATTTTTTCTCATTTTTATTTATTTTTTTTTTGTTCTTTTATTTTTACTTTTATTTTTATTTCTTTTCTACTTTTTTTTCTGCATGAAAATTATATGCTACTTGTTGCTTTTGTTATACTTTTGCATCAACAAGTAAGCGTATAATGTCAACAACAAGTGATGGAAAATGAAATTTCTTCTGGTAAAGAAAGCAAAAAGCGAAAGGAAACAAAGTATAATTAACAGTAAGAATAATAAGAGGCGAGTATGTCTGCTTTTAGGCGCCAATGCTTTTGTATACAATTATTATATACACATATATATATATACATAAGAAAAATATGTTTTGTGCAAAAAAGAAAAAAAAGAGAAAAACAGTTATACGCTACAATGAGTTGCTCTTTGACTTGTTTATTTACTCTTTTATTTATTCATGCAACTTGACCTTATTGTGCCAGTGGCTGTTTCATGGAACTGTCGGTAACAATGCTGTTATTGTTTACTTTACTTGTTAATGCCCATGCACTTGACTATTTACTAAAGTGTTTATTTGTTTTGCTATTATCAAATTTCAATAATATTATTTTTCATAAACCACTTGGGTTGGCAGCTCTTGTGCTTGCGCGTACACGTATTTTGTGGTTGTTGTTTTCTCTAGTGTTTCCAAGAGCTTTTAGCATATACGTGTATATGTATATAATTGGCTCTCATAACCGACCGGGCTCCTTCTCTAATTTGTGGCGTGTGTTTTGATGTGTTCCCAATAAAATAGAGCGAACTATAGTCTATTCTAATTCTGCCCCTTCAGATGGATTATTGATTTATATTCGGAGCTTTTTATTTCATGTCAAAGTCACACTCGGTGCGGAGTGAAAAAGGTCTATATCGTACACCTTTGAAGCTAGAGTTGCCATCTATTTGAAATCAGCAGTAAATTCTGCCACCGACTGGCGCACAAGCACAGTTTACCAGCTGTGTTGTCAACGACCAATCCTGTACTGAGAAGGCAGCACTTCCAAGTCATTATTGCTACTGCCAAGCCAACACAAAGCTACAGCTCAGAGAAACCTGCCTATTCAATGCGTTAAATGTAAAGGGTGTTAAATTAAACATATCATTTAATATTATCGTCAAGAATTCAGCCTTATTAAAAGGTTAAGAGTTTGTTTTCAGAATGATTTCGGGCAAGTAACTGCCGCGGCTAAATTCTAGACGAGAGGCACAATTTCCAAGACATCAATCGTCTCGAGCTGATCTGTGTGGACAAGGTACTTCACATAGCCCTTCATAAGATAGTCTAGTACAACTTTAGAGGCCACGTGTTAGGTCCACAGTGCATGGTATGTACCAAAGCTCGTCCGCATCAACATCCTCCAACTCAGGCACGAAAGTGTCATTATCAAACGACTCCATAGCTTCCCCCCATTAGCTCCCACCAAACCAGTGGCCAGTATAGAGTTAGCACAACTTCAGCCCTACAAAGAATGCGAATAGATAGTTGGCCCAGGATAAGTAAAAAATGAAAGAGTGCTGGACTTTAAGCCTTAATAAGGAAGTAATTATAACTAACTTGGTGTGACATTAAGACCAAAAAGTCTTTGTAGAGCGGAGAATGCGAGCACCTGCCAGTGAGATAGCCAAGAAGTATCTAATCGCCGTGCTAATTGACCGGAAGAACCAATACTCGTAAAAGGTGGAGGCTGAATACCATCTACCCGAACAAATTTTAATGTTAGTAAGTTAAAATTATTATGTATAGGGAAGCATAATTCAAAGCCAATGAAAGAGTGCTACTTTTGAACTCTTTGACCGTAGCTATATTGCATCCATACCGAGAGCATATTTGAGCATACTATGCAAGCTAATAACCAAGTATGTCTTACACCTGCACAAAGGACTTGACTCCACTCCACGTAAGGTATGACTGGAAGTTGGTAACCACTTAGAAAAGGAAGAGGGTAGACAGAAATTTGTCTTCCAAGCCAGCAAGTTGGAGGAACATGCTTCATATGGCTACGAAAAGATGGTAGGCACTTTGTATCTGCGCTTGACTAACTTTAATGTCAACAAAGCTGGCTAGAGATGAGAGATCCTAAAGATCACCTCGAAAACTTCGCAGCCCTGAAAAACAAATCCTCATCTCAACAGTGAATGTTCTTCAGATGAGAATTTGGCTGAGCTCATTAACTCTAAATATATAAGTAAAGAAATACCCGCCAAAGTCCTGAACATAAACGGAATATATCTTTACTTAAATAAAAACATACCCAACGATGGGCAACACCAATCCACTGAGCACAGGCGAGTATAAGGTTCTTGCTTGGAAACTGGATGGAGTAAAACTCTCACTTTAGAAATAAGCCAAGTAACTCAGATTAATTCAGGGCACTTAATGTGAAGAAGAGGAGATTTTATGCTTGTAAAAAGATGTTAAGCCCTACTTGGAACTCATCGCTTGAGCTCTAGAACTGATAATAAACGTCGAGGGTTAAGCCAACTCAACTTTAAGCTGCCAGGATAACCTGAATCGTTGTTAAAAAAAGTTTCTTATCGAGAACCTTTGGAAGAATGCACTAAGCTTTGCATAGTAAGTAGGGGATCGAAGTAATGAATGAACTTGTCAAAAGTGCCAATCGTCTGACGATTGAACAGAAACAGGAAATACGCTTATGGCTCTGAAAGTGTCAAAGAAATTGATGAGAGAGCCGAAAGATGCACCAAGGCGAGTTGAGGCCTGAAGGATGCCTGGAGATTGACAAAAATATTTAATTATAAAAATAAACCTACTAAAATATATCTTTTAATAACGGATGATCCACGCAGAGGTACTTCTTTCAATAGCCTTTTTTTGACAGATCCCGCGAGAGTCATGTCAAGCTGTCATTTTATTTATTTATATTTAGTATTTTTTAGAATTTCATCATGGAAAGACTTACGCCTGAACAACGTTTATAAATCGTTCAACTTTACTACGAAAATTCACGTTCCTGTAAACAATGTGTTTTGCGCGCTTCGCTCGGCCTATGGTAAACTTAATCGGTCGACTAAGCATACACAACACCACATTCGTACGTATTGATCACGTCCAACAAGCAGTAAACAAAATATAGCGGTCATAGCTGAGAGTGTACACGAAGGCCGTGGAGAGTGGATTCGGCGCCGTTCGCAACAAATCGGATTTACGTATGGAACGACTTTACGTGTACCATTCGCCAGTTACCAGTCGAAATACTTGAACAAGTCATTGAAAATTGAACTTAACGGTTGGACCAAATGAGACGAAGCCGCGGCTAACATTTGAAAGAGATAATAAATGCCAAAGAATGTTCTTTCGAATGATAATAAAAAAGTAAGACCTTTTTTGCTATGAATATCGAAATAATTTATTCAACCAATTTTTATTTTAATTTTTTATAATTTCAATATCGTTAATTTTTTTAAATTTTTTTATTTGTTTTTTTTTTAAATGATTTTATTACTTATTTAAACTTGAATGATATTTATTTATTTATTGAATTGATATTAAAATGAAAAAATATATCAAAATTTAATTAAAAATCTATGTATGTTAGCAATCATTAATTTCTATCTACCAAATGATGATTGAAATTGCAAACAGTCAACGCATCAATCACTTACACACCACTCATTCAATTAGTTACAATGCGAGATGACAAGGCAAAAAACAAAAAAAAAACACAAAAAGTGACATTTCATACTCGTCGCTCAGTCGCTTAGTGACGAGTACGATGAATAGTACGAATGGCAATGGAAAAACGTGTTTTAGTTATTTATTTACAAATTTTTCATAATAAACTCAATGAATGTGCATGTAAACCCAGATATGTGTAATAACTTTGAACGCACTTTGGCAAAAATAATTATCAAATTGGGTCAACGCAGTGTTGGATGAGTAATAAATATTAGTGCTGTCGGAATTCTCTTATGTTACATACATACACGTATATACTCGTATGTATATGAAATGACAAATGACTTTTGTGCCTACATAATACAAAACTTTGTAAAATATTTTATGAAAATGTCATTCTTTGTGGACGGCAGTGACGTATTGGAATTATTAATGAATTAAAAGCAAAAATATGATATGATATTTAACGAGCATGTGTATGTTTTATCTATAGTTTTTCTATGGACATTTCTAAATTGAAAAGCTATGATCAGGGGGTGGTAGGGCATTACTTAAGTATTAAAAGAAGTGAAGTCGGTTTTGTTATTACATAAAAAAGTATCTACTGCGGGTGCAAAGGATATTCATGTAAAATCACTTCTAACAGACGCGATAGCCCAATATGCAAATAAAAGGAATCAGTCAACAGTAACTGTGCTACATACTTTGTCTATAATTCAGTCTATACAAGAATTCAGTCCATAAATTAAGTTTAAGATATAAGATATTGCTTGCACTTTCTTTACTTGTACGAGTGTAAAGCAAGCAGAGAAATGTTTACAAACTTAATCAGCTTGAAATGTACACCGGGCATATCAAAGAATTTACCCGCGGTAAGGCATGCCTGTTGTAAGAGGTGACTAAAATCCAATAGTTCCCGGGTCTTTATACCAGAGAGACCCGGATTTTTTATCCGGCCAAGGGCTGCCACTCCCGCAACATTCCCCAAAAATTACTTTGAGGAATATTTTTGCGGTTACAACAACAACAACAACCGGCAACTGGTTCTTCGTTGTTCTTTGCTGCATAGTTCAAGCCAACGTCGCGTGGAAGGGATCGCTGCATTTTCTTGCCGTTCTTCTTAAACTGTACTCTCACACACTTACGGATGGCAAAATATGGATATTTGGCTACAACATCAACTTCCGTTATCATTGACATCTGATGTTCCTGCGAAAAGATCTTATGGACTTAGTGATATACTAAACCAGCTCACTCAGCTCCTTTAAGAAAATCAGGCTATATCCTACCAAGGTTAAATATCAATAGTTGCTTATATTTGAGGACGATTTCTAGAAGAGAATAGAGAAAAGGATTTGTAGGAGAGGAAGATATCACAATCTACAACGATGATTTCAATATGGACGTGTGGAGGCGTGGATATATTCTGAGAATATTGACACATCTCCACTTTTTCGCCTGTACCACTCAGCTAATACCACTCAAGCGGAAGTACTAGGTATAGAAAAGACCTGAACACTGATAAGTAACTAACAGGGAATACAGAAAACCTTCATTACTCAGAAAGCCATACGACGTGGCAGGTTGGGTTTAAGTTTGCTGGGAGATCAATTCAAGAGCTATGTAAAAGTATGGGTTTTTGGTAATTGGAACATTTTTGTTAAGCAAAAATCTGACAAGTTGACTGAGAACATCTCTAGAAAAATCTGAATTGGATAATAAGGTTAAACACAATTTTTAGACTTAAAATAAAGAATGATATTGAATTATCGGGCAACAAGATCGTGAACACAGTCTTCTAGGATTCACGAAGTGTCTAACGGAACAAAGCGAATAGTTGTTTGCGACAGAAACGACGACAGTTGGCGATAAAAAATACTATTCCACCACGACAACGTTCGGTCGAGCTTGTGTGTATTCACCATGGCATAATTATATACATTGTGATTGGGATTGGGTGGCTTTTCACCTAAACGAGATTTGGTACTTTCGGACTATTTCTTCTTGAGTAAATGTTTGCTTAGACAAAAAAAATATAAAAAGTGAACCAAATGTATCAGGCTGAGAGGAAACTTCATTGAGAAATAAAACCAAAAAATATTTTCTATTTTCGAAGTAACTGTTCGCTGAATGCTTTCTTGTTGCCAATTGCACGCCCGACCGTACATCTCTACCTTTTCTCCCCCAGTTCAGATTTTTGTTGCCTTACTGGGATTTCCAGCTATACTTCTATCGTTCTTTAGGTAGGTAGGTAGGTAAAGTGGATGACTTGCAACGATCATTGTGATACCACTAAGACTGAAATTCCCCACACTATCACGTCTTTTCTTAATAAAGCTAAACTTAATTAGTTCAGTTCTTTTGTAAACTCAAAACTTACCTTCGTCTTTATTGCCTAAAAACATTCTTACTCGCTTCTTTTTTTAGTATGAGCTCGGCAAGGTGTGTTACTAAGTGTTCCGGTGAAATCACACCTAGGAAAAGTCAAAATGGATTACTTATAAATCATTAACGTAGTTCAACTGAAAGCAGACAAACCTTTAATTTTCCCAAATATGTCGAAAAGTCAAGAAAACTTTCCATAAACTTTCTGCCATTGAGAGTAATTAAAACAGCGGCGAGTAAAATGTAATTGCAGTGGAAATTCTAGAATTTACTTTCTTCACCTCTAATCGAACAACTCAATTAAGGCGGTGCGTACCTTTGGCAGGTGAAGGCGATAAGGCAACGAAGGCAAGGCGAAGGTACGGAGTTCAAACAAAACTTGATTGCAATTTACTTATGTACAACAATGTCAGAAACAAAAAGCACAAATCACAAATAACATAAGGTGTGAGTTGAGTTGCGCACACAGCATAACCACCAACGGCACAGCTGTGCGTCAAGAGCGTGGTGAGCAGTGTGTGTGTGTGAGAGAGTAGGAGAGAGAGGGAGGGAGAGTGAGGTGGTGAGGGACACTAAGCGCCAACTACTATTGACAGCAAATACCAACCGAGAGTCACGTGCATGAAAAGGCTGCTAGTTGAAGTGTGCCATTCGAGCGCAATAGCAGTGAAGGAGAAAAAAAAGCAAAAAAAAAAGAAAAAAAGAGATAAAACGATGAAGAGCGAGAATTCGCATTTCTAACTTCAATAAATTTGCAAGTGCAAGTTGCATACATAGCATGTTTGTGGGTCACTCGAGTGTACACACACAAATACACACGAGTTTTTAGAGTAACTATGGCATAGAAGAAATATAAGAAATAATTTTTTACACACACACACATACACAATCACACCTCCTCCGACTCCTCGGACGCCACACAAGTGCCACAAGCCACATGCTGCACACCAACGCACCAGCCAGCAGCCACTTGGCTTGGTGTGTGTGAAAAAGTGTTTGTATTGCATTTTCTTCGCCGCTTTGTTGTCTGTTGTTCAAGGCTCTCGACTGACTGTTGCCTGGTTTTTATTTTGCACACTTCACCTCCCACCGCAAGTGACCCGGAAAATGCATCTATGTAATATTAGTATCTGGCACTTGAACCTTCGATTGCTTGGTTGATTTTATATCCGCAATGGCGCTGGTAATCACGTGGCGTTCTGTACGTTCTGCATTTATATATACATATATAAGAATATGTACGTGTGTTCATGTAAATTCATTGAGCATTATATGTACTATGTTGTGACTATGATGTGGCGCACATGAAATGCATACAAATTCAATAGAGGTGCGGCAAAGGTGCAAAAAAAACCCAGGAAAATGGGAAAAGTCTGCACCAGCACGTCCATTAATGAAATTACAAATAGCAGAATATCGAAGAATGAATGCAGAATAGTAGAAGAAAGAAGTAAATCGTATATGGTAGTAGGTTAGCCGAGAGTCGGCAGGAGGAAATACGCAAGGGAGATTGACGTTTTGAATTTATTTTCTTTCAGAGTCGAATCTACGTTGACTCTCTTACCAGACTTTTATTTAGTCTAAAGTTACAAATGTTATGGCTTAAACTCTAGTTCTATTAGACTGAAGTCAGTAAAGACGAAGTTTATAACATTCAGAAAACTCCCTTCACTCAGCGCCATGAAAATTCCTTTACCCCACCTGTCGTTATCATTACAAAAGATGCGGCAGATTCCGCTATCAGGCCCATGAAGTTGGGATGTTGCATTCAAAGTAATTAATGGATGAGAATTTTCAAGAGGTTCTGTAAGAGGTGGGGGGACATCGCCGATCAATGGCCGGTTCAAAATGGATTGGGCCGTGGTAGTATACTAAAAGGACCTTATCTCTCATTTTTCGCATCTACCAAACTCAATCGGATTCCTGCAAGTGAAAATACAAGGCATAAAAGAAAGATATAAAGAAGAAATAGAGTCTAAAAGACCGTCACTAAACACCGTATCCACTCTTCAGACGGCATACTCTTTGCGGTCTCCCGTTAATTTGGGACCATTTTGGGTTTAGCAGTAGAGGCAGCTTAGATATCTCTGGTTGCCACAACCCGCTGTTTGCACGCTGAGCATCTGATGACCCCAGAGGGTTTTCAAACCTTATTTTCACTCCACTTTTTCTTTTGAAGTAGAGCGTAACTTGTCTGAGAGGTTCATGCCGCTGTCGCAGCTGAAGCTTCGGTGGTTTCCCACTTTCATGAGTGCGAGAGCTAGCCTTTGTCGCTCCCACTGTTGAGTTTATAGCTTATCCTTTCTGACAAGGTGGGAGCTTTATTAAAAGAGACCATCCTTCCTTTTTTCTAAGACTCTTATTAGAAACCCATAAAGGCACCCCGTCCAATCCTCTTACTTGCCCAACGCGGCCTTGGAAATGGCTATGGTGGAAACATTCTTGACTAAAGAGGAAGCTGAATATTTTGTTAGATATAGATTACGAGGCAGAGCAAGGGTTTCAAAGGTTTATTCCTACGACGAGTTCCCGTTCAGTTGGACATTTTCATGATTTCTTTATTTTTGCCAGTGGTCAAGATTTTCTTTCCGCTCTATGATCTTCCTTTGGAATTGGGCATTCCACAAATCCATTACATCGTATTTTGCATAAAGACTTGGGTCTTAAGGCTTATAGAGGTCAGTTAACACAAGAACTCAAGCCGGCCGATAATCAACAACGTCGTGTCTTTGCTGCATGAAAATGTTCCCGAATTTGAACGAAAAATCATCTTCAAACTGTCGCATCTGTGGCACGGCAAACAAAAGATTTATTATTGAAAAGCACCTCCATCCTCAACGCCCGGCGAGGTCATTGGATCTTACTTACTTCTTCGAAAATGATGCTGGAGCAACAGTTGGGGTGAATGGATTGCGCAATCGGGAGATAATTAATGATTTTTTATGACCGGAAAAGGATGGTGTTGATCTTGACAACGTTTACTTTCAACTAGACAGCGCTACGTGTCACGCAAGCAACGAAACCATCGATCTTTTAAGAGAAACGATTTCGGACCGTGTTATCTCTCGAAGAGGTGATCGCAATTGGCTACCGGGATCTTGTGATTTAACACCTCGCGACTTCTTTCTTTGGGGCAGCCTGATAGATACGAGAGATCTACGCCAGCAAGCCGATTCAAGACCTCAAATATGGAATTCCTAAAGCTTTTGAGATTATACGGCAGCCAGTTTTGCGATTTTCTGATGGAAAATTTCCATAAAAAGTATAAGGTTCTGTAAGCGTAGCCATGGCGGCCATTTTGCTGATATATACTTTTTATGAAAATTATGTATATATATATCTTTGCATTAAAATAAACGTCCGATTAAATATCTCAAAAAATGCCATTCTTTGAATATCAAAATTAGACCTCTTATTGGAAAACCCTTTAGCTACCTATAATCCCATATCTACTTCGCTGATGCCATTACAAACAATCGTTAGCTCAACGAACCTCATATACCTTGTGTACATAATATATCCGAATGTATAATTAAATTATCTAAATATTTGTTAAACTGCTAAATATTTGAAATTTTTTTTAAGCCTCAGAGTAGCAGAGATAACCTCACTAGTATTGTAATTATGCATTGCGTCACTCACTCACTCATCACTCTTACTTTACAGTCACTGCCTACAACCGTATGAGGTGAGAGCACTTACCATAATATTTACTCATTAAATTTTACTGTTTAAGTTACTCACAGAGGCAACAAAAACTTACATAAACAGCAGCAACACTACTCGTACTCCCATACTAAATTTGGGACTTATTTTTGGAGAGTGTAAATATATAATTTGAAGATTATATCATTTTGAGAAGAATTTTTTTTTAAATCGTCATAACTTTCTCTGTGTGAAAAAAAACTCTGATTTCTTTGTGTTATGACATAAAAATTATTATACATACATATATTATTAGGCAATATATCGGAAAAGGATAGCAGATTTTCGCAGTAGAAACTATTTAGTATTTTTTTTTAATATTTTTTTTTTTTATATATTTTAATTTATTTATTTATGCATTTATTTTACTTTGTTTTGTATTTTTTTTTTTGAATAAAGTAAAACTCAAATCCCACAGCCAAAGTTTTTGAGCAAAAAAATATCCTTAACTCTCATCGGATTAGTTTATATTCTTATGCGCATATCCTTACCATTAGTTAATGCGCCAACAATGCCATAAACCGATTTAATGGTGTTTGCATAAATTTTTGCAAATCGCACTCGGAAAGTATTTTTTTTTAAATAAAATCAGCTTATGCACACTGCCTGCTGCCTTTACGGGCTCAACTCAATGCCAATGCAAATTTCTTGCTCTGCATTAAACGTGCAGGAGAAGGAGGAGGAGTATGCAGATACAACTGTTGCTGAATTTCGAAATTTGAGCGCAGAAAATGACATAGAGATAGTGAATTCCCACTCTTTTTTTTGTTCAATATTGAATAATAGTAATTTTCCTGCTCTTGCAAAATGAGCAAAAAGGCAAAAGAGTGGATTTCATTAGCATTGCATAGCGAATTGAGTGGTTTTACGAAGCGAGCAGTGGGATTTTCGAACTTTCATCAATATTTGTCTGCATATGGTGGGTAGTAGGATTAAGAAAATTGCCAATATATTGTTATACACACATGCAAATATTTTTTATCTTTTTTTTTTTGTTTCACTTTCAACAGTTTTTGTCGCAAGCAGTACACAAAATGGCAGTCTGTCAATGCGAATCAGTGCAATGTAGCATGAAATCAGTTAATAAAGTAAAATTGTATGTTGCAAGCAAGTGTTGGAAAATCGCATTATTCATTTGTTACAGTTATTCGTCAGTGCTTCCAGTGCAGAATAAGCTTAGTCTTTTCCTACTGTTCTTACTCACGCTCTTGCTGCCTTAATTGGTGAAGATAACGTCTGTCAATGCAATTAATTTCAGCACAGACTTTATCTAGAGACTCACTGTGTTTTATATTTCCGCTTGATGACAAACAAATTTATTATTTAATTAAAATCTATCATATATAATTCCGAAGAAAAATATCGAGTGCAAACAGATGTGGTAGAAGTGGAAGCGTGGGGTGGCATAGATACCAAGAATTGAAGAGGGTAGACGCACGCGCAGGCAAAAATAGAAAGAGAACGAGATGCTTGACTATGAGGAGCTTGAGAAGCTGGAGAAACCTACCGAGAAAAGATGCGACGACTCACAGAAAGTTTCAAAAATACCGGAGCAAACTCTTGTAGGACACAGAGATATGATATGGGAACTTAAGCCTAGAATATACTGTACTTATGGAGGGAACAGTTCCTACGTCTGCTGAGTGGCAGTGAAAATGCAACCACTGGAAAAGGGTAACCCGTTTCCTCAATAGAGGACTATGAAGACGCTCGATTAGTATTGCTCGCTTGAAAAATAACAAATCGCCGGCGGTCGATGAGCTGCACGCAACAACTTTCTTGGCAAAATATGATCGGATGAAAGCATGCACACCGATTGGAACCTAAGTGTGCTGTGCCCAATCCATAAAAAGGGCGACTCCACTGTCATGCCAGTTACCTTGGGGTAAGCCACCTCAATATTGCATATAAGGTACTATGGAGCGTATTTTGAGAAAGACCAAAGCCCAGCGTCTAAACGAAATTGATTGGGCATTATCAAGAAGTCATAACTTTGAAATTTCGTCTATCTTGTAACCAGTACTCTCTCGACAAACAAAGACCATCGTTCCCATCCTGCTATATATGGTGCGTAGACTTGGATGAAAACGACATCTGATAAGTCATCGTTAGGAAATTTGGAGAGAAACTTTTTGCGTAAGTTTTACGGTCCTCTGTATCTTGGCAGCTTGAATAATGCAGCTCATAGAATGCTGATCTATACGAGATATATCGCGACATTGACATAGCACTTCGAATGAAGAGACAGTGGTCCCGCTGGTTAAATCATGTGGTCCAGATGGCTAAGAATACTCCAGCTTTGAAATTTATCGTTGAAGCACCCGCCGGTGGAAGCAGAGGAAGAGGAAGACCTTCACTACGTTCGAAAGCCAAGGTGGAGAAGGCTATACTTGGTATATCCAGTTGACGACAAACAGCGAGAGGAAGGTATGAATTAACTCGGCAATAATTGCGTAAGCGGAAGAAGTAGAGAATATTAAATTACTACCATTATAAGTACATTATATAATATCTTCACACATATGTACATATGTTCAACAATAAAATGCACAGCAGCTGCTGATGACATAACAGCATTTTAAATTGCCATTCATACTGCAATGATAAAATTTCACACAAAATAAAACAACAAGTTTCATAAAAACAAAAAAAAAAATCTGTCGAAAAATTAATCGCATTACAATGATGCAATCATGCGCCGAATGCGTGCCATATTATTTTCCCAGAGCACAAATTGCCTCTTTTGCTCTATTAATTTGAAGCTGCGCTGCTTTACAACTGCATGCATACATACATATATACATACTATAGAGAATTACAGAAATTGCCTTTGGCTGGTGGCCAATAATGAATGGGCGTTTGGAAATTTTTTTTTTGTTTTTTTTTTTTTTTTTTTTGAAAAATTGCACGTGCAGCTGCTTTGGCGCTGTTAAGAATCAAAATTGTGCTGCCACGAGAATGAATGAACATGAAAAAATTACAACAAACAAAAGATGACAACAACAAAAACGACTGGACCACAATTCATGTAATTCCACTCAACAAAATGCCTTCAATAACAGTACAACAATCTATAAAGTAAGCCCGCCATCTTTATTAACATTGCACGCTGAAGAAGATGAAGAAGAGGAAGCAGCAGCAGAACAGCGAAAATCATTGCAATTTAGTTGTGGAAAACATTATTTGTGCTGCAATGGTTGAGCGTAATGCTTGTTCTTGTTCTTGTTCGTGTTTATGTTATAAAACTTGCTTTTATTGTTGTTGTTGCTGTTGCTGTTATTGTTCTTGTTCGCTCTGCTGGTTATATTATGTACATAAATGCTCGTAAATATTATGCAATGATCATGTAAATTACGCTGAATTTTCTCATTTTACAATTCGCTTTTTGTAAAAAGTTGCATGCGACAACAACAACAACAACAACAATAGCAATGGCGTCTACAAGCCGCCGCTGAAATGCTGTGCAAATATTTGCGCAGCAATAGAAAGGATTACATATAGACAGCCATTGCATATGCTTATGTTCAGATTATATATGTATGTACATACACACATTCATACATACAGCCATATGTATGTATGCATATGTATTTTAAACTGTTCCATATATCTCTTGTAATGCTCGCACATGCTTGTTTACATGTCCTTCAGCCACAAAGTATGCTTACTCATGTACAAGTGTAAGTATGTATGTATGTATATCAGTATGGCTTGGTACATCATTGCAAATATAGCTACAGTGGTTTTGAAGCATACACATTTTTAGAAAAGTTTTTATTTATGCATTTAAATTGTCTATTTTTTTTGAGTTTTTTTAGGTTATGTTAAAGGAAGTCAACTGGTTTGACTCTTTTATTGGTGAAAAATTAATAGTTTTAGCATTATTAATATTGAACTTAATAAACAGTCAGAGGAATAAGTTAGATTGAAATGCCCAATATCGACGCTTGTACCAGTGTGGGCTCGTTTTGATACCACGAAAATTGTTCTCAACCAAAATATCCATCCATCTTGGGATACGTAGCTAATTTTAAGGGGTCACATAGTTTAGTTTCTGTCACAAAGTCAAGGCTGAAACGCTGACATGAAAGCGGAGACTCATTTCTTCCTCCTCGTCATAACTGCATCTCTCTCTTCTTGCATTTTCTGAGAGGAGTTTTGATTCTCATATCTCTGAATTATATACCCAGACTTTAGTGGTCACTATTCTACAATAAAGCAGCGGGTGATTGAGCACTAAAAAGAAGCAAGTCAAAGATATCTTGGTTTCAGTTTTTTGAAATGCATAAGGTGCCAAAGAAACAAGAATTCATTGCGACTCTGTGGAAATCAGTTGTCTGCCTATTCAGGAAAATTTTAATAATTCAAATGCTTGCTTTCCCAAATTTCTCAATACAAAATTTTTGAATATATATTATATTGAGCAACTGGTCTCATCCCTACTTGGTTGCGTTTGCGACCAAAGTAAATAAAAATATAATTTAATTTAAAAAAAAGTAAAAATTTAATTTAATTAAAATTTAATTTTTACTCTTAAGAATATGGTCGAGAACATTTTCCAAAAATCGCATTCGGCCACATAAATATTTTGCACTCTAGCACCTCTTTATATTCAAACACTTTCACCTCCTTCTAATTGTTTACTCAGACAATTGACTAATTACATTTTATCACACACCAGAAGTGCCTTTTCCAAAATCAAACGCAAGCCTCCACTAAATTGGTCCTTTTTTCAATGACCTACCCTTGGCCAGCACATCAATCTTTCCCTACGTACAGTCTCCACTCAATTCGAATTGATTATTTAATTTACGCACACACTTCAATCGCAAAAATAAAACCAAAGATATTGTGTTAAAAGTGCAATTAATTGTTTTGATGGGGCATTACCATAGCCAACGCCCCAGTTTCAGTGAATTTTGGTAAAAATTAATGTGAACCTTTCATTCAAACGACACCAGTTTTTATTTGCAGTTGTTGTTGCTGCATGACTTTGTGTTAAATTGATTTTGATTACATGTACTTTTGTATGCTTGTTTGCTAGCACTCTGTTTTAGGTATAAGCTAACCATCACCACCACCCTCTGTTTGAAGGTGTGTGGCAATCATTTGAACCCTTCTGTTGTAAAAATAGTCCGAAATTTATTGCCGTGTGATTATTTTTGGTCGAAAGGGTCGGTAAACATTTTTGTATACTATATAAAAGTTTATGTACATACATATGTACTATTTTCACGTAAGTAGGTAGAAGTATGTATATATATTATATTTATGCACCATCATTGGGTGGTGAGTGTTTATTTATGTGTTTTTTTTTTTTGCTATGTAAAAGGCGTGGAAGTTGTAACTGTTTGCGGAAGTAAGCATGGCTTATAAAAAAGAAGTCCGTAAATGCCACTTGATATTTTTATAGCTCTATTTAATAGCACATTCTCTGTCAATTAGTATTTCAACTAAAGGTTTTCAGAAAACGAAGAGAAAGGAAAATTTAACGCTTGAATACAGTTTCGTGATGAAGGTTTTATTAAGCAGTCATTGCAATTTCTGTTTACTCTCTTAAGGAGCTAAGTTAGTGTTTTTTTTTTGTTACACTTTCCCGAATTAAGATATGTATTTTAACTAAATGAAAAAAATATCTAAAGGGTTCCCATTGGAAGTGCTAAAACTCCGTTGCAATTCCTATATATTTCTCAGCATGTCTTCAGCTAGCGCTGTACTCCGAAATGAGTCTTAAGTTCTCCCAGCTAATACCACTTATCATCCATTAACATTTGTATCATCGCGGTCGTTTGATAAACTAGAATTACGAAGGCATACATTTTGCAACCCTCTTGCTACACAAAATCCTTTAAAATGTTTATTTATTTAGACATTCAAGCGGTCGACTGGTCATTAAGCATTTCATTTGCTTAGTGACAGCTGCGAATTTGGCTGCGGTTGTGAATTGGTTTTGACCGTGAGCTTGGTTGTAACTAGGGTAGAAAGCAATATTAGCAAACATAAATTTTATCCAAGCACCACAATGCATGCAGTCTTACATATTTAAGTGTATGTAAACAAAAGCTAAAGTTAAATAAGGGTTATCTGACTGATAGCTTGGTAATTTTTGTTTAAATAATGTCCTTTGTGGATGCTATCATTTCGCTAATTGCATTCTCTTTTGTAGCTTATATATTTTTTTTTTTTTTGAAGTTTTTGTTTCACTTATGACTCTTTTAATTAATTTCGTCTGCTTAACATTAACTTAATATTTTTAGTAATTTTTCTTTTTTTTGTTTTACTTTGTTTTTTTTTTTTGCAAAAATTACACTAATTTCTTGTGCTTTCTTTTTTTATATTTGTAGAACAAATACGTGACTTCTAAGCCGCAAAATAAACCAAGATTTCAGAAAGAACTGCTATTCATACATATAATATTTTCGCAAGCGCCGTAGAAGTTTATTACAGAGTTGTTAGATGCAAGCGTTGAATAACTAAGTTTAGTCACAGGCGAGCCTTAAATTATTTCATTTTGTTCTCAAGTGATGCTTTTTAATATACAACAAAGTATATCTGCACTTTTTATGAAGAGCTGAGGAGCAAAAGTTACACATTTTTCATATTCCACCTTGAGAAAGTATTTTTTTCAATAAATGCTTCAAATATTGTTATAAATAATTATTATTTTCAATTGCAATTATAGAAAATTGTCCTCAATATAGTTTTTGCACGTGGAAATTGGTTTGTCATGTCAACAAATAAAAGAGCAAGTCGATACACTTAACAGCTGTTATCGATATACACTGATGGTGCGATTACATAGAATGAAATGTTAAGGCTTAGTGCACAATGCTAAGGCAAAGCTTATAATGTGAACTGAAATATTATTAAAAATTAATAGAAAATTAAAATTTTATTGCCGGAAACTTAAGTGAAAAAATAATAAAAAAGTTAAAGTTCAGAAATTAAAAAAAAACTATACTTTTTATTGTGGAGAATTAAGTAAAAAAAAAGAATAAAAATGTTATAGTTCAGAAATAAAAAAAATAAGGAAATAAAAATTTTATTGTGGAAAATTAAGTGAAAAAAGAATAAATAAATTAATAGAAATGTTAATGTTTTTTAGTAATAATTAAATGAAATAAATATGGAATAAAAAGGTTAATAGATACAAAGCATAGAGAATATTACAAAGCATTATTCTGCAATCAATTCGAAAGCCAAATAATGATATATAGCAAAATTGAGTAATTTTTCTTATCTATGTAAAAGTAATTTTTGCAAACTATATCTGCCGTATCAATACGTGCAATGTTTGTGCGAGGATTGTCACGTGCGCTTCATTTGTAGAAATTTTTTTATGATTTTTATGCGAAAATGATATTTATTGTTTGTTTTTAAATAGAAAATGAAAGAATTATTGACAAAAAAGTTTCTATCGCATGATTGCAAACGCCTGTGGCCGTTTTTTATTTCGCTCGATTTTTTGGAAAATGTACATACATACATACTCGTACGAGGTTAAATATAACACATAATTTCTAGAGCATTTCCATTATTGCCATACAGATCTCAACAAGTTTTGAAATCGCTTTCACCTTCCATTAAATCGAATTTTTACTGCATTCAGAAAATATTTCTTCTATACCAAGCTAGAAATGGTGAATCGCTTAAACTAAAAAGAACTTTCTAGCCTTTCTTTGTTCCACTACAGCCTACACAATAACAATTTTTGTAAAAATTCAATTTGAAAAATTTTGTTGTTTCCACTTAACACTTTCATATCCACACACATCTATTTTTATAACAAAATTCCTACTTTTTCCCATTAAAAATAACACGTAAATATATGCATACACGTATGTACATACATACTCGTATGCATGAACTTAAAAACTATTACACTTGTTACTACAATTGTGAATAGGCGTGTCATACACTCAAATAACATCACTTCAGCAGGTACAAATGCAACTGTGCACATTTTTTTATTTTTTTTGGTCCCTTACAGTTGTTAAATACATGTCGTAACATGTTCGCTTGCATCGTGGGTGTTACAACTGTCGCAACTATCAATGCAGAGCACAGCACAGCTATACGAAAAACATATAAAAGAAAATTACAATGAAATAGTAACTGTGAAATCAAATAAAAGTGCATAATGGAAGATGATGAAATGTATGTATGTATGCAATGATTGCAAATACTATTTCCCCTGGACGACATTCCTGTATATGTATATACATACATACACGTACATACTACGCGTGTTTGTGCCAAGATATTGTGAAATTTTAATGCCAATCGAAAAGCAAATATTCAATATGGCACCAAAGCAACCAAAAATCAAGGCAGTGGCATGAACATACCTATATATATATGTATGTATGTGTATTTGTACAAGTATGCCGGCTTGTTTGTTTTGTTTGTTTTCCCAATGCTTGTATGCGCTTGAATGTCAACAAAAAGTATAGCATCCGTAAAACAATCTCAGTACATGTGGTATGCTGTTTTTCGCATCATAGCATTTCAGTTCAGCGTGAAATCAATGTGACTACTATTGTGAATCGTTCATATGAACGGAGCAAAAGAGTGTGACGTGACGTGTTGTACGAATAGTAAAAATTGTATAAGCAGCTGTGCAAGAAAGTAGCATTTATGCATGACAATGCAATCGTAGATTTCAACAAAAATATGTCACAAACACACATATGTACATACATACATCTCGACCTGTTTGTATTGTTTGTACATTTTGAGTGGGTGTGTGTCACAAATGTGCAAATAAATGCCAATAATACTCAAATAAATGGTTACTTTGATATTGTGCAAATAAGTACGAAGTAAATGTTAAGCGATTTTGGAAGCTATGATGATTGAATATTAGTTTTATAGTCAAAAGTGAATTGGCACTTTTCTTTTTTTTTAGCAAACGAAAAATGATAAACAAGTTGAAAGTTTTTGATTGGAACTCTAGTTTGATGCAATTAGACTGAACGCCACTCAGCCTTAGAGGAATCACAGTAACGAGCTGGACTGCGGTACCTAAAAAATTCTCCTTTGACTATCTCTTTTTCACAAGAATCCCGATGAAGAGCGCTCAGGAAGAAATAAATACAATGGATCAGAAAGCCATAGGTTTAAAATCAATCTAAGTCACCGAGGTCATCTAACGAGAGGTCCAGGACACGTGCCGTTTCGACGGGATCGAACTAGAGGGATAGGGGGTTAGATATGTTGGCTTAAGGTGCAATGTAAAGAGGTGGTTAGTGTCGTGCGGAGACTCTCCACATGTTGGGCATACGTTGGGTATGTTGGTGTCGAGTCTGAATAGGTAGGAGTTTAACCTGCTACAGTATCCAGAACTATGCTGTGCCAATAGGAATTGCTTGTACAGCAAAGCATTAGGCTCCTTAACTCGTAGCATAGATGCTTCGCTGTGCAACCGATGCTCCGGCGACATAAGGAGGTTTCCTGTCGCGTGTCGCAGTGTTCGGACTAGCCTGTAACTTCTTCACATTCGTCTCGTTTGTCCCCGGCGCCCAAATTGGTGCAGCATAGTTTACGACCGGCTGGCCAATTGCTTTATAGATTTCCAGCAAGGTCTCATTTACTTTACCCCAGGTGCTGCCAGCTAGCGCCTTGAATATTTTGTTGCGGATCTGGTTGTTTTGCGGCAGTTGCGGTCGTATGCGGAGTGAGGGAGTGCAGGCTGTCGAATGTGACATACTGGGTGTTGAGGCTATTTATGGTCAGAATTTTCGCATCATCGACCTTCACATCTAATTCGAGCCTGTATTCCTTCGTCCAACTGTTGAAGAGGGTAGCCGAGGATTTCGCCGGTTGTATTTTAAGTTGTCTTGCAGTAAAGAAATGGAATAGGTCGGCGAGATAGCAGTTCACCTTCGAACAAAGGTCATCAATATCCTGCCCAGACGTCAATATCGTGCAATCATCGGCATACGAAGTTAGGTAACCACTCAAAGCCCGTTGATACAGTTGGTTGTGTAATTGGTGTGTAAAAAATTGCATCAAAGCGGTGACCTTGACTATCTAGGTATATATTAGAATTTTTTTGCAGAATTTCAGTACTCACTCGGTCTTAAAGTAGAACCCGGGCAGGGAAAAATACTACATATAAGTACAACGTCGAGTCATTACGAAGAGCAGAGCGTATCGTCAACGAGTTAACCAAAATCGAAATTCCTTAAGTGTAGCAGCGACACTAACAATGATATACCATTCACAGGCTCTAAGGTTTTAAGTAATTCAAAATGCATGCTAACTGGATGAGTTCAAGCTGAGTATATTTTCTCAAGAGAGAGCATCCTTTTATTACGACGACAGCGAAAACGACTTCGGACGATTTCCAAGGAGTTCAAGTCCATTGAACTTGTAAGGGACTACCATTGGAAGTTCTGTTCTCCTATTGGAAATTCCGGTTCTATATATTTCAACAATATCAACAAGTTCTAAGTTTTAATACAATAAGGGCACACTTCGTCAAGATTTCATTCCCTTTTAGGCTCTGTAACTCATATGACTTGCACCATTCACACTTCGATTACTTCAGGATTTCGGAACTAACTTCAACTCGGAGCGAGATAATCACACATAATGTGGAAATAGCTCATTGCCTTCTTGATTTCTTCTTCCAATAACTTCTCTCGTATCAAATCACTGAATGACTTCTTGAGATTGAGATTATTCTGATATGTATCGGCTGTACATACTTTATGAATTGATTAAAAGGACTGGAGCTAATGTTAAGAAACGAGACATTATTCCTTTATCGGAGCACTAAGCTCAACGTTTTCATTGCAGATGGGATTATTTGACTAGGACCAAAGTAGTTTCCTTATGAATCTTACTCATAGACACGAAGAGAATTTGGAGTATTTATTGACTTTTGTAGGAGCTCTAAAGACGAGGCTGGGCCGTAAGCTTCGGCATCAACTCCTACGAACTATAAGGAAAGAGAGATTTGCAATTTCCGCGGCGAAAATCCAGTGAGTGATAAGCATGAGTCCTGTCCAGTCTTTTACTGCTTAACATTCATATTATCCGCAGTTGGTGTCAGCTTGTGTGACATGCACAACCGATTACAATGTCGCTATTGAGTCGGAAAGACGAAAATTCGCACTACGAATCAATTAAGGATTAAGTCAGATGCCCTCTTTGAAACGATCACATAAATTATTATTCAAACCTAATTCAATGTCTTTAGCAGCATACATATACAAGTATGTATACATATACCATACATATATGAAATAATTATATAATTTACGATATCCTTGCATCTCGAAAGCAAAGAAAACAAAATATAAAATTAATGGCTGACCGCTGACTGAAATGATTCGTAGCCAACAGTTGGTTGGTTGGTTTTAACTGTGCCATTCAAGCGAAAGGAAAACCATAAAAAGGCGCATCCTTGCTATGTCTTTAAACGCCGCCTCAGTAATCAATTGCGCAGTGAGTGTATAAGAGAATGATTGAGTGCTTGCAGCAGAACAGATGTCCAACAGCGCAGCAGCGCAGTACTTGAAATAACGCAATTGCAAATGCCAACCGCTAACCAATGGCAACGGAAATAGCAACAATAACAAACAAGCCCCGCGTAGGACCGAAGAGGCGTGGACGTAAACATAAAATTAAATGTGCCATGCAAAAGCCAAGTGAAAGTTAAGTGAAACGAGAAGCACGGCTAACGGAGCAAAAAAAAAAATGTACAAAAAGTGCAGAGAATGTAAGCAAAGGGGTAAAACTGTAAATTTCTTTATAGCTACAGTACAGTACAGTACAGTACAGTGATAGATACTAATTTCCGCTTAATGGAGAGAGAGAGAGAGCGTGGGGGAATCCTTATGCGCTCGTTGTTTGTTTGTGCTTTGGTTGTTATTTTTGTTGTTATGTGCTTTTTCTGCTTGCGCTGTTAATGTTAAAGCTCTTTTGCGCATCACTTGCGAGCAGGATATTAAAAATAATTGTACAGTTGACAGTGGCATATAAATCTTAATTCCGCCACTGCCATTGAGCTAAGGGAGCGAATCCACTACCGTTTAAGCTGCTTACTAGAATAAGCAATATGCTAGGCACGTGCAGCGCTACAACAATTCGAAGTGTAGAATGCTAGCAACCAAATGCTGTGTTCATGCACACGTTAGGGTAAGAATTGAACAATTTTTTGCCTTAAAAAAATAATATAAAATAAAATAAAATAAGATAAAATAAAATAAAATAAATTTAAATAAAATAAAATTAAATAACATAAAATAAAATAATAAGACATAAAATAAAATAATATGACATAAAATGAAATAAATTAAAATAAAATTAAATAAAAAAAAAATAAAATAAAATAAAATAAAACAAAATAAAATAAAATAAAACAAAATTAAATAAAATTAAATTAAATTAATTTAAATTAAATTAAATTAAATAATATCATATAAAATAAAACTAAATTAAAATAAAATAAATTAAAAATAATAAAATAAAATAAAATAGCATAAAAAAATAAAGTAATATAAAATAAAATACAATAAATTAAGATAAGTTCAAATATAATAAAATAATATAAAATAAAATAAAATTAAATAAAATTAAATAAAATTAAATAAAATAAAATAAAATAAAATAAAATAAAATAAAATAAAATTAAATAAAATTAAATAAAATTAAATTAAATTAAATAAAATAAAATAAAATAAAATAAAATAAAATAAAATAAAATAAAATAAAATAAAATAAAATAAAATAAAATAAAATAAAATAAAATAAAATAAAATAAAATAAAATAAAATAAAATAAAATAAAATAAAAAAAAAATAAAAAAATGAAATAAAATAAAATAATATAAGTTAAATACAATAAATTAAGGTAAATTTAAATATACTAAAAAACATAAATACAATATAATAAAAAAAATAAATAAAATTAAATAAAACAATTAAATGAAACTAAGTTAAATAATATAAAATTAAATAACATATAATAAAATAACGTGAAATAAAATAACATAAAATAAAATAAAGTTAAATGAGATAAAATAAAAAATATGAAATAAAATAAAAAAATAAAATAAAATAAATAAAAAATAAAATAAAATAGCATAAAATAAAATAAAGTCAAAAATAAAATAATAAAATAAAATGAAATAAAACAAAATAAATAAAATTGAATAGAATAAAATAAATTAAGAAAAACAAATTAAATTAAAATGACATTTAAAAAAATAAAATAATATATATATAATTGGCGCTTTGTAACCGCTTAAGCGATTTTTCGGCCGAGGTCCTCCTCCAATTTGTGGTTTTGCGTCTTAATGTTTTTCCAACAAATGGAGGGACTTATAGTTTATACTAAGCCGCCTCCGAACGGCTGATGATTTTTAATGAGGAGCTTTATTTCATGTCCCTGCCGAGGGGCGACCGCAATTAGAAAATTTAACTTAATTTTTTATTTAAATTAATTTTCCATAACTTTTGGATGTTGGTGGCAGCGGGATTTGAACCCGAGCCTTCCGAATGTCAGTACGCAATGCTAACCACTCGGCTACCGCGGCCATAATAAATAAAATAAATTAAAAAAAATCAAATGAATTAATAAATAAATTCCTCAATGAATGGATGTTATATATATAATTGGCATTTTGTAACCGCTGAAGCGATTTTCGCCCGAGCTCCAACAAATGGAGGGACCTACAATTTATATTAAGCCGCCTCCGAACGGCTGTTGGTTTTTTACGAGGAGCGTTTATTTCAGGTCAGAAATACCCTCGGAGGGGCTGACATTAGAAAGTTTAACATAATTTTCTATGTAAATAAATTTTCTATAACTTTTTGGACGTTAGTACAACACCAGGACTTGAACCCAGGCCTTGCGAATGGCAGTAAGCCTCGGCTACCGCGACCGTTTGAAGTTATTGCAAATTAAATTTGTGAAGTAAAATTAGTAATGTCACTCATACGCACTGTTGCACCAAGTTCTTCACACCGACCTAATGCGTAATTGCTTTCAATTGTTGTTACACCAAAACCAGCTTGCTGCAACTGTGTGTGTATGTGAAAACAGCTGCTTTAATTTTGCAAAACATTTACTGTTAATGAAAGCATATGTGCATTGTTTTTTATTTCGAAATTAATTGCATACTCTTGTAGCTTTATTCTGCAAGCTCCACGATATGTTCAGGTGGCAATCTTCAGGTATTAATTTTAAACTCGCAATGCAACACGTTTTTTTTAATGAAGAAAATATGTTCAAGGTAGACACGGTTGTATGTGGAATTTAATGTATTTTCATTTATCACTTCACTGCGCTTGCTTGCGAAAATTACGAAATTCTTGATAAAATTTGCACTGAAGAATTAAACTCAGATCAACATATATCAAATAACAAAAGCCACTTGAAGCATATTCAGCTCTTCATAAACAGATATTCGTTCGTATTTCTATGGCAAGTTATTTTTACGGCAAGTCCCAATTTTAGACCACTTCGAACTAGTATGAGACTAGTGTATTTGCGTCAATCAAACTGACAATTATCATTTTCATTCAAGAATAACTAGTTATTTGTTTTGAACAAACAAAAAATTTCAGTTTGCTGACTAGTTACTTGACGAACTAGTCCCAAAATATCTGTCAGCTGGCTTATTTAACTACATTGAACGCAAGGTATGCCCACCATTACCATTACCAACCTCAACATAACAATAATTTCCGTAACAAAGTTCAAATTTAACGGCAAACATTGAATAATTCCCTTTATTACAACGCTTAACAGCTGTTAAAAATTGTGAGCGCGCATAAAAAGCGTTAAATGACGCTTTGAAAATGAAACCAAACAACAAAAAAACAGCAAAAACAAATGTACAAAGTTCCGCATTGCGTATAAAATTCATTATAATTGCAAAAATTTCCAGTAAAGTTGTAATGCGAGTACAAAAGGACCATGTATTGTGTGCAGCCGGAAAGTATGCAACACAGTTTTTGTAAATTTGAGTATTTTTTCTCTTTCTGAAACTACCAACGTGTATGCAAATGCATGAAAAGTCAAATATATGCATGAGTAATTGCATTTATGTACATACATACATATGTATTGAAATTGGAAAAAAAAGAAGAAAATAAAGAAAAAAATTTAATTATACTTTTTCCAACCGAAAAGTCAAGTGTTGGCTACAACTTTCAACAGCAGTGTTGAGAAATAAATTGAAATAAAATTTAATAGTAATGTACATTACAAAATTTTTTACGTTTTAATACACTTACGACAGCGCTAATGGAAATCGCCACCAGCTTGTGTACATAAAATTTATTGTGCATATAGTTTTATTTCGCTTTTTCATTTCTATTTCTCCTTTTATTTCTACTCTTACCCAATTGGCGCTGTAGAAAGTGTGTGTTTGACACAGAAGGAGGTCAAGTGTTGAACAGATACTCTAAAGTATAAAATGGGGAAAATAAAAATTAAAATCATAGTTAAGGAACATAGCGAATTTTTGTGCCAAAGTAGGGTGATAAAACGATTGGTCATGCTTTTCCTAACACCCAAGTGCTTTGATAACCAAATGGAGTAAAATTTTATGTATAAAAGTGAGTTTTGCAGTGAAAATCTAATACACTTTGGACTTAAAAAGTTAAATTGTATATGAAGTGGGATAAAAACACGAAAATAATATTTAATTTATGCCATCGAGATTGTCCATCAATAAAGAGGGTTAAATTTTATTTTAATTTAGTCTATTTCATTTTGCCTTTATTTTTTTAATAAATTTACTTTATTTTATTTAATTTAATTTAATTTTATTTTATATTGTTTTATTTTATTTTATTTTAGTTTATTTCATTTTATTTTATTTTATTTTATTTTAATACATTTTAATTATAATTTTTATTTTAATTTATTTTATTTTATGTGATTTGATTTTTGTTTATTTTATTTATTTTATTTAATCTAATTTATTTTATTTTATTTTAGTTCATTGAATTTGTTTGTTAATTTTTTTTATTTTATTTCACTTTAGTTGATATATTTTATTTAATTCTGTTTTATTTTATTTTTTAATTTACATTTTTTTTATTTTTTATTTTATTTTATTTTATTTTAGTTTATATATATATATATACACGTATATAATTGGCGCTTTGTAACCGCTGAAGCGATTTTCGGCCGAACTTCTCCTCCAATTTGTGGTTTTGCGTCTTGATGTTTTTCCAATAAATGGAGGGACCTACAGTTTATACTAAGCCGCCTCCGAACGGCTGATGGTTTTTTTATGAGTACCTTTCGTTTTGTTTTCATGTCAGAAATACGCTCGGAGGGGTGGACATTCCCTGCCGAGGGGCGACCGCAATTAGAAAATTTAACTTAATTTTTTTTTTTTAATTAATTATCCATAACTTTTAGATGTTGGTGGCACCGGGATTTGAACCCGAGCCTTCCGAATGTCAGTACGCAATGCTAACCAGTCTACCGCTTTAATTTAATTTCACTTTATTTAGGTCATTATATATATATTATTTTTTTTATTTTACTTTACTTATAATATTTTATTTTACTTTAGTTTTATTCCACTCTAATTTATTTTATTTTTTTATTTTATTTTATTTCATTTCATTTTATTTTATTTTATTTTATTTCATTTTATTTCACTTTATTTTGTTTTATTTTATTTTATTTTATTTATTTAATTTAATTTAATTTTATTTTATTTTAATTTATTTCATATTATTTCACTTTATTTTATTTTATTTTATTTGATTTTATTTATTTAATTTAATTTTATTTTATTTTACTTTATTTTTTCAATTTTATTTTTTTTTTTTAGTTTATTTCGTTTTCTTTCATTTTATATTTTTATTTTAATTTGCATTTAATATCAGCAATATTGCGCACATTAAATTTTTATCTACAATACCACAATGTCGTTGCAACAAAGCGTAACAAATTTGTATAGCCGATATTCCGCATTGGTAATCCAAGTCTTTGCCAATTTAGCATTAAAGTTTGAATAAAACTTTTATTTCGTGCAAGTTTGTACAACTTCTTTGTAATTTTTTCCATTACAATGCAAGCAAAAGCTTACAATGAAATTTCTTTTCTACACATTTGCACGTTTTATTTACTTCTTTTCTTTCACTGAAATTTAGATTTAATAGAAAATATCTTATAAAACCTTTGCGTCTATCAATGACAATTTGATTTGAAATTGAAGTTAACTTTTAGAAATGAATGGAAAAGTTTTGGCACAAATTCGTCGACAATCAGGGATTAGTGATTACAAGTAGTAGGTGTGATGGAGAAGAACAGTAAAGCAATAATTCTTAAATATATGTGATATAAAATTGTATTCACGTCCAGATTTGCTCTAGTTCTTCGCCAACCTGGCTACTTTCCTTACGACTGCATCATTTATTGAATAGTTGTGGCACAACTCCCTCGTACCGATTCCCCAACCAGCATATTTTTGTCACCTTATTTCTTTTAATTTTACTTTATTTGTATAAATCTTCAATAAGCTAAATTTAATTTCACTTTTCAGTCGAACAAATAAGAGAAATATATTTTAATTAACTCAACTTGTAAACAAACCGCGTCAGCTGTCAGAAATATTCTATGATGATCAATGCAAGCGAGCACCATTCACAATAGTGTTATGCTCTATCAAAAATGCATCGTTCACAGGCGATAATGGTAGCGAATATTTTAAATTTTATTCAATTAAATTTTTATTTAATTTGAATGCACTCACGGATTTTTCTACAGAATTAAATAAAATCATATGTTTTTCGTGATATCACTTAAGTCAGGATGTGCTTGGATTATTTTCTAGTACAAAGCCTATCAAACTGTTGCGTGTAAACTATGAATTTAATTGAAGTTTATTTTATATTAAATAAAATAAGTCTGATATATGTACACATATATCAAAATATTATTATAAAAAGTATTTGAAAAAACAATATTCAATATATATATATAAATATATATCGTTCATATGACTTTTTATATTCTAAAGAATATTAAAATAGTCATTAGTCATATTTATGATAAAATTGAAAACAAGGTTTTTGCCAAAGTAATTAATTATTAATAACAATAATTCAATTAAATAAAAAGAAATTGAATTCGATATATGTGTGAAGTGCATTGCAATGTGAATTTGTATGTAGTAGAAGCATAGAAATGCGCTAATAATATTAAAAAAAGCAATAACTAAAAAAATAATAATTTAAATGCACTAAAAGTGAGTTTATTTAAATGTTCAGTGAAGATTTAAATACTTAAGCATAGCAATAGTGCATTTTTAACTAAAATAATATTGATATTGGCTTATCTTGTAGTGAAAGAATATTGTTAAATAAAATATATTTTTCTTAAAAGTAAAAGTGTTAACTTAAATATAAATAGTCATATAATTCACTTAAGCAATTAAAATCAATTAGACGCTATACATACTTTCAAGAAAGTAATCTGATTTCTATTTACTTAAAATTCATTTTCCTAATTAAATTTACCGCTATCGCACACCTTTACTTATCTAAAAGATTTTATAAACATATATATTTGTATGTGTGTTTAAGTGAAATTTTATACCTTTATCATGTACTATATTTCTATATATCTGTCCATTGCTATGGGATTTTATTTTCCATTTCATTTTAAATTCATTTAATTTTATTTTCTTATTTAAACCTTAGTATCACTGTGTAGATAAGTGTGTTAGTGTGTGTGTTTGATATACCATAGGTATGTACGTACGATAGTAATCGAAATCAGTAGGGTTGAGTGGGTTTGTAGGGCGTAAAGGGCAAATATTCTACTACTTATATATATGTATATAGACTACCAACACTTACCTTGAAAACCTGACGACAGAGGAAATTCTCTTTAACCGGAAGCAATCTGTAATGAGAGAGAAAATAAACACAAGTCAAATAAGGTTGATGATAAAAGGAAGTATATAAGAGGCTAGTGATTGAGTCAGTCGGAGACACAATTGGACACACACACACATAGACACAAGTATAAAAATCAGATTTGTAAGCTGCCGGGGTTTTAAATAATGCAGGAAATGTTGAGTGGGCGGGTCAATTGGTGGTAGGTGAAATATAAAAGAGTTTGCGAGAAAAGGAAATTAGTTTGGTTTGAGTAGATTTCAGATATCATATTTCACTAAAATATGCAGAAAGTTAAGGAAATGTTGGCATATTTGATTGTCAGCGGGGAAAAGGAAAGAGATGAAAGGAAAGTAGCGTAAAATATTGCACAGTGTTGGTAACGGAAAACGTTAAGCCAAAGAAGAAGGTTGACATAAAGATAGAGAGAGGAGAGAGGGAAAGAGGGAGAGAGAGAGTGATAGAGAGAGGAGTAAGAGAAAGATGATTTTGGAGTCATTTCTGGCGGGCTTTCGTAACTTCAAGCCACAGTGGTCCAAAAGAAGTGTTACGTGGTACACTCTCACTTCTTGTCCATCAACGTCCAAAGGCAAAGCATTTCTCTATTGATTCCATTATAATTCGTTACACAGATGAGCTTAATGATGCATAAACCTGAAGCTACTGCAGTGAAAATTGACTCGGCATCATATTCGAGAATATCACGAGTAAGTTTACAAGATCAGCATATAATAAACCACGGACCGAAGAGAACTTCAGTTCAAGGCAAGCAGAGCTCTCACGTAGACACGGGTTTTGCACTCCATTTTAATCAGTTCTTGCTTTGGGTTCTATAGATTTCGTTTGTGCATGACCCTGAAAGTATCTGAGATAACCGTGAAGACAGCTTTCAAGATGGCAGCAGCATATTTATTAAAACTTTCCTTGACTCTTTTAGCAATCTTATCTGCACCGCTTAACGCTTAAGAGAAGTCTGATCATATGCCGTCAACCCCATAAAAGCTTCACTTTGCGGAAGATTTTTAACCGCAAACCGATCACTCACGAAAAAAGAAGCTCTGCAATTATTTTGCTTCAGTACATGCTCTTCAATAAGACGATTCGTTCCTAGTCTTAAGTTGGAAGTATAATTTATTGCCCTGATGGCTTGACAGCAATTGCTATTTATTTAATAAAGCCTCTTCTTCTTTATTGGCTTATATTTATATTACTGACGATTAAAGACAAGTTGGCAACAGCCCTCCATTATGTTCTTCTTTTCGCTGCTTAGCGCCAATTTCATATACCAAGTACAGCCAGGTCTTTCTTCATCTGGTCTTTCCAACGGAGTGTAGGTGTTACACTTCTTCTGCTTCCATCGGCGGATCAGAAATTTTCAAAGCTTGAGTATCCTTATCCATCCGGACCACATGACCTAGCGACCATGGCCAGCACTGAACTATGTCAATGTCCCCGTATATGTATCTCGTTCTATTAGCTACGGTATTTCCTATTACCAATGC